>VZTH01004961.1:520-27917 GCA_013397815.1 Aleadryas rufinucha
AAAAAACCAAAAAAATAACAACCAAAAAAAAAAAAAGAAGATAAATTAGGGGAAGTTTGAATTTTAAATAATTCAGTTTAATAGGCTAAATTATATAAACTAATTCCTATTCACTAGGAAACATCCCATATCACTGTCCTAAGAAAATGGGTTTTTCAAAAAATCCATTGAAAAATGGATTTTTATTAGTAGTTAAAAGTTTACTAATCAATTCCTGAGCAACAGCAACCTCATCATCTACTGCTTTCCCCATCCAAGTCCCACTCAGCGAGGGCAGGCTCTCACTCCTAAAAAGTTTTAAGTAGAACAGAGACCTAAAAAGTTGGGTTTTAATTGGAAATCGATCACTTCAAAGATTAATAGGTTAAAAAAGCCAAGCAGGATGGATCAACCCATTCCACCTTTTCCTCAATAACTCCAGAGACGAAACCTTTTAAAAAAAATTATTTGACTGCACCAGAAAAGCAACCAGATGTACCTTGAGAAAACCAAAGGATCACAAACCTGAGAACTTCAGGGTTAGCATCGTCAAACTTTGAATTTTCGGATGTGATTTTGTTTTTACACCATAAAGAACTCAAGGAGCCCTTCAGGAAGAAGGTCCTAAACAGCAGAAGTACTGGAGAATTATTTCCCAATTTCTTTTTGTCTCGGGTTTAAACCCTGAAGTTCCCAATAACAGCATCTTTCAATGCAATATTCAGTCTAAATAGATATTTATATATTTATAATGTATAAGGATAAATAAAATATGGCACAACAACATTTTGAAACTGGAACTCCAGCTTTTAGTGAAAACCTGATCCGCAAATGGAGCGGAAAATGGAAATGGAGCAAAAAAAAGGAAGAAAAAACCCTTTAAAACCAGTAAAACTTCAAATATTCATACACTGACTGCACATCTGTGCTCCCAAAACTCCAATTCCTGTGATTTTTTCCTCAGTGCTGCAAAGATAGTTCACAAAAACACTGTGGAGTTTCTGCTCCCCACAAGGATTTGGGGTTCACAGCCCTGTGCAAGGCCCTCCCCTGCTCCCAACCCTTAATCCCCTCTGTGCTTTTGGCTCAGGCAAAACAACAAGAAGAGCGGAATTTTCCACGGCAGCCACCCCTGGGAGCCGGGATAACTCCAGGGTGGGGTTACCCAGGACAAAACCCACAGAGAATCCTCCACGCCCTGGCTCAGAGGGCGAATTCCAGCACCGAAAGCAAATGGGTCACACGGGGGTGACCGAGCAAAGCCACCTCGGCATCAGCACCAGGAGAAAGCACAGAATCCTCGGGGAATCCTCGGGGAATCCTCGGGGGATCCTCGGGGAATCCTCGGGGGATCCTCGGGGGATCCTCGGGGGATCCTCGGGAGCGGCCCCTCCAGGAGCAGCAGCCCCGGCTCCGTGGGGACAGTGACCCCGGGAGGGCAGTGCAGGAGTCCCCAGGGCTCGGGGCTGCTCCAGCCCCGGCTGAGGAGGGAAGGAAGGGCCTGGGAAGGCTGAGCAGGGAGGGGAATCGCCTCCAGCAGCCTGAGAGCAGCTCCCAGCGCTGGGAGTCTCCTCTCCCAGCAATCAGCAGGAGCTGGAGCGGGGCAGGGGAGCAGGAGCATCCCGAGGGTCCCACAGGTCCCCGGTGCCAAAGGGGGGCCCTGGAGGGACTCGGAGGAGCTGGAAGCGCTGGGGTCCCCTCCTGAGCCAGGGCTGGGTGCTCCCAGCAGCTCTGCACCCTGGGACTGGTCCTGTCACCACTCCCTCGGCCTCTCCTCTGCCTGGACTCTGCTCCAAGGGGAAAAATAACGAGTGGGGGGAGCGAATGCTGCTTTCTGAACACACAATCCCAGCAAGAACCGAACCCCAGGCTGCCTGCCCACGGCCACGTGAAAAGACCTTCCCCTGGCAGGGGCAGCCCAGCAGAACAGGAAGATCCAGGGTTTTCCAAGGGAAGGTTGGGATGAGATGGAACCAATGACCACGGGAGTAAATCCACTGTGGTGGGAGCACCTGAGCTGCCAACTGTGGGCTCTCACCCAGCTCCTCCCAGATGTGTCTGTGCAGGGAACCAGAACAGTTTGGAAAGACTGGAAAGCACCTTTAAAGGTCATTTAGTGCAACCCCGAAGAAGGAGGCTGAAGAAGTGACCCCAACACACCTCTCAGAAGGAAACCTGTCCCCAGCAGGGTGAGGGCAGGGACAGCCCCGAGCAGCCCTGCAGCAATGCTCCAACTGGAGGTGTTTCCAGGTGGGATGGAAGAGCTGAGCAGGCTGGAAACCTCTCCACCCCAGGCTGCAATTGCTCAAGTGACTTCCTCAAGGATCAAGTCTGACTAAAGAAAGAAGAAAGTGACTCAGCGCTTGAACTGAGCGTGACCTGGAGCTGGGCGAGTTTCACACCAAGGAGAGTCAAGTCCTGGGGATTTGGAGTCTCTGGATTCAAAAGGAGATGAGTAAATCCATTCACGACCGAGTGATGTCACCTTCCTGCCTGGGGGACTTCAGGGGCTGTGGGTGTGATCCCAGACTCAGCCCCTCCAAGCTTGATCCCAGCAGCGAGTCCTGGCGCAGGGGGAATCTCAACTCCCGTGCCAGGCTGAGCCCGGAGCCAAACCCCAGCCAAGAGCAGGGGGAGCACAAGGCATGCACTGGAAGATAAAGTGCTGTCCCCAGCAGCAAGGAAGGAAAAGAGATGGAAGCACAAGAATTTCTGATCTGCCTGGTGGAGGAGACACAAATTCCTGCTGATGGAAGGTCCCAGAATGCCAGGGACAGTGAGGATGTGCTGCACTCCCTGCTGCTTCCCTAAAAAGCTGCTTCTCCTTCTCCTCTCTCCCACTGCATCCACAACTGAGCTGAGGTGAAGATGTTCCTTGGTTGCCCACACGGATCCACACCTTCCTACAGGGAACAGCCCCGTTTGTGCCAAGCCAAGAGGTGATGGAGGGACACCTCCACATCCCCTCATCCCTTACATCAGCTCGGATCCAGCCTCTACAGCCTCAGCAACGTTTTCCCGCTCTCTCCCTCAGCAATCCAACTGCTGGGTGTCCCCACACCCCTGGCTGATGGAAGAAGAATTGCTGCTGAATGACTCATCTGCAGCAAATCCCAAATTTAGGTCCGGAGCCCTCCCAGCTCCGTGGGTCCCAGGGGACTGGGCCTGGCGAGCCAGAGGTGGCAAATCCCCAAAAAAAGAAGAGCCCACGCAAGTCTTGTTCTTCAAGGCTGACACTGAGCAGCAGGGACAGGTTTTCCTCAGCACAGCACTCAGGAAGTTCCATTTTTCTGGCACAGACGTGCTCCAAGATGTGTTTTTGCTTCCTGGCGAGTCCCTCGCTGGCAGCAGGGCCAGGGAGGAGGGGGAGTTGTGTGACAGCCCCGGAACGGCGGGACCGGCACCGGCAGGATGTGGTAAGGCAGGAGAAATTCTCTTGTTTTGGAACTGCTTGGCTTTGATTGCTCCAGAGGATCTTCAATTATTGCAAACAGGTTTCAGCTTCTGGCTCAGTGTTCCAGCAGCGGGGTCAGGTCACGGCTGTGGCCACGTGGATCAGATCCCACCAGCTCCAAGGTCTGCCTGCAGCCAGGTGAAAGCTCTTCCCAGGGTGCAGAGGAGTGACAGACTGGCCAGGAGCTGGACTCGATGATCCTCCAGGTCCCTTCCAACTCAGGATGTTCTGTGATTCCACGATTTCAAGCTGAGCTTGCCCCAGATCACGGCAAAGCAGTCAAAGGTCAGGGAGAGGGAAGACAAAACCAGGAATCTCTTGGCAGAAACATCTCCCAGCTCAGTGCCGAGCCACCAGTCCCAAAGTGCCCCCTTGGCTTCCCACCTCAGTGCTGAGCAGGCACCTCTGGAAGCACCATTTGGGAATTGCTGCAGGGAGCAGTTCCAGTGCAGGGCCTGGGGTGGGGGGAAGACACCGGCAAGGCTGGAGCAGCTCCAGATTCCATCAGTGTGGAACAGGGTGGGGACAGCAGGCACCGGGATGCCAGCAGGCACTGGGATGCCAGCAGGCACTGGGATGCCAGCAGGCACTGGGGCACAGGTTCAGGATGAGGCTCAGGCAGACTGGATCCCTTCCCAGGAATCCCAGAGATTCATTCCTGGGTCTGGTTTCCTTGGGCCTTCCCAGATGTCATCTGGAGAGTCCCAGACTCAGAAATCCTGGGGGGTTGGAAGTGGCTCCGTCACAGCCGAGTGCCGAGCCCAGGGGTTGTGCTGTCCATTGCCAGGGCTGCTCCTGAGCCAGCCCTGCCTCGGACACTGGCTGGGCACCAGAGCAGTGACCAAAGGTGACACCGAGGGACAGACGGGCTTTGCTTTTCCACAACACCCACCAAAGGGCAGGTGACAAACTCCTCACCCAGAGCCTTTGCTCCAAAGGGTCCTGGAATCACAGAATTGCTCAGGTTGGAAAAGATCTTTCAGATCAGCGAGTCCAGCTGTGGAGACAGAGCCCAGGCCAGCCCTGACCTCTCTGACAGCTCAGCCTGGCTCCCCACACACCGACTGCTGAGCTGCTGCATGCAGAGCACGGCATTCCCACAGGGATCTGTCCCTCCTCATCATCCAGGGAGTGTCAGGTGCCAGCAGGGTGACACGGGTGACACAGGGTGACACAGGGTGACACAGGGCTCAGCAGTGCCGGGAAGCACAGAGGGTTCCATGGAATCTGTGGGGCGGTTCCTCCTCCAGCACGGATCCTGTGAGTGCCCTGGGCACCGACCAAAGCAGGACAAGGGATGGCAGCCGAGTTTTCCTCCTGGATCTCCGTGGCTGGAGGTGAAGGGAAGCACAAGAGCTCCAAGGGGCACCATCCCCTGGTCCCTCTGCAGGAAAGGATCTGATCAAATCAGGAGGATGAAAAGCTGCTACTCGCATTTCCTCCTCTCTCTCTCTCACCAGAGATATAAACGATGGGGGAGAGGTAATTAGGAAAATAATTAAGGCTGCTGCCCCTCCAGCAATCACTCATTTGCAGTCTCCAGAGGCCCCAGCACTCTGCTGTGTGCCGGGGAAGAGGCTGGAGCTGCCCAACTCCCAGCTGCAAAACATCTGGGTTACATTGTGCTCCTGGATTCCAGGACATACAGTGTTTGGCTCCTACTAGAAGCTACTGGATGTTCCTCAGCTCTCACCCTCCGAGCATTCCTGCCCTTTTCCAGGTTTTCCTCGTGCTGCCAGTCCCTCAGCAGGACACACCCTGTCCCACACACAAAGCAGAAAACATCCAAAATGCCCCCAGCTCCCAGGGCTTTCAGTCCCTGCCCTTCCCAGTGGATAAGGAGGCAAAGGCAGACCCCAGAGTCTGCACAGAGGCTCCTATGGAAGACACACTCAGGAACCAACAGAACAACTGCACTTGGCCCTAAATCTCTCCTAAGACTGCCCAGGATGAGAACTGAACCCTGCAGAGGGTGGGAGCTGCGGCAGCCCCTCACCCCCTCTCCAAACATGCCCAGCCCTCCTGGATCCAGGCAGCAGGAGGGCACAGGGACTTCACTGACCCCAAAGCCAGAGGCAGGAGCTGAGCAGCTCTTTGTGAGCCCAGGATGCTCCATGGAGCTCCTGCCAGTGCCTGATTGCTGCAGTGGGAGACTCACCAGGGAGCACTAGAAGGGATTTAAGGACATAGTGTTGCCCCTGTGAGCACCAGGGCCAGCAGGGAGGTGTTTCCCAAAGCCTGAACGGGACTTTTTCCAATCATTTTGCTGCTGCAATCCCCTTTCTACTGCAGTTTCCTTTATTGGTGCTTGGCCCAGCCTGAACGCAGACCAGCCTGATTTCCACTTAAATGGATCCTCCTCCTCTTCACTTTGTGCACTTGAATAAATAAGTTTTTACAGGTTTATTGTGCATTGTACAACCTAAAAACAAAATATAGGAAACTCACAAGTTCTCATCAGACCTCTACAAAATCGGCCCTTCCTGCACACACGACACCGAGTCACAACACAAGTCCCTGCCCCAGGGGGGACAGTGGCAGCGTGGGCAGCCAGCTCGGGGTGTTTTTGTGAACTACCATTCGAGAACCTACCCAAAAGCAAAGGAACACGAAAGCAAAATGCACCTTGGCAACCCAGGGACACGGCCGAGGCAGGTGGGAGTCAAGTACCAAAACCCTACGGAGGAAACGCTCGGAACAGAAACGCGACGAGCTGAGCAAAGCCTGCGCCCTGCAGCAGGACAGAAAACCAACGTTCAGACTTCCCAGCGCTGGGAAAGGGCTGCACCAACACCACTGAGCACACACCCTGCTCACAGGCCCCAAGAGCGAGTTACCAGACCAGCTACCAAAATTCACAGTGAGCCGAGTGCCACCAGCAACTGCAAATGGCCCAGGGAAGAGGTTTGCATGGGGCAGGACTTGGATTTCTCCTGTTCCAACTGTGCCTGCGTGGGCTGTGCCTGCCCAGGCTGCTCCAGAGGGGAGCACAGAGCCCTCATTAGTCACAAACTCAATTAAAACCCACCCAGTTAAAAAGCGCCTGGCTCAGTTCAAATCAGACCCCCAGGGAGGAGAATTCCTTCCTCCGTCGCTCCCCCTGCGGCCCAGCGAGCGGATTTTGGGATATGAACAGAGGCAGGGGAATAAATAATCTGCAGACCTTTAAGAACTGGGTTTGGCATTGGTCAACCCCCCAAAATCAGCACCAAGGATTCAAACCAGAGGCACAGTTCTGACGGACAAAATAGCACCGAGGAGGCTCTTTTACATCTCTGCTGGTGTGCCAGTCCTTTAGTATTCAGAGAATTTAATAATAATAACTTGTATTTATGAGTCTAGGTGGAATAAAATAAGTCAAAATTGGTTTCACTTTAAAAAAAAGATAAATATTTTATCTAAACTATCAACAATACAAACTGGAGCTTTAAGCATTTCTTTTGCCTTTTCTTTTCTTTTTCTTTTTTTTTTTTGCCTTTTTTTCTTTTTTTTTTTTTAAACTCAGATTCACAGTAAATATTTGCTCTGTTGTTTAGGTCTTTTTTATGGTTTTTATTTTATCCAGTAGTAAGAGAGTAGAAACCCCTGCACAGGCCAGGTGAGCACCTTTCAGTGGAAGCCGAGTGAAGTTGGTCCACGTTGTCCTTGCATAGGTCACATTGGGTTGAGGTAGAAATCCTAGTTACCTGCACAACAGGAGGAGAGGAAGAGACTCATCTAAATAAAAAAAGCAAAAATCTGCTGTGTTGTTAGATGTGTCAATCATCCCTACATTGCTCCAAGACCTCCTCAGCTGAAGCAAATCTTGACCCAATCCCAATTAAAGGATGGATGTTCAAGGGACACAGGGCCCCTCCAAACGCTGCAGCTTTCCAAGCTGGGACTGTGTTGAACTCTGTCCTATGGGACTGACATCAAGTGGGGGGAAAAAGAATAAAAAAAGGTATTTTCCCCCTCAGTACTTCACCTTTTTATAGCACAAGTTAACAAGTTTGAGTTTTGTTATTGTTGTGGGGGAGGGACATTATGGATCATAGAAAGGTTTGGGTTGGGAGGGACCTTAAAACTCATCCAGTGCCACCCCTGCCATGGCAGGGACACCTTCCACTGTCCCACGCTGCTCCAAGCCCCGGCCAGCCTGGCCTTGGACACTGCCAGGGATCCAGGGGCAGCCACAGCTGCTCTGGGCACCCTGTGCCAGGGCCTCCCCACCCTCCCAGCCAACAATTCCTTCCCAATATCCCATCCATCCCTGCCCTCTGGCACTGGGAAGCCATTCCCTGTGTCCTGTCCCTCCATGCCTTGTCCCCAGTCCCTCTGCAGCTCTCCTGGAGCCCCTTTAGGCCCTGCAAGGGGTTTTAAGTTGTCCCAGAGCCTTCTCTTCTCCAGGTGAGCAGCCCCAGCTCTCCCAGCCTGGCTCCAGAGAACAGAAGCAAAGGAGGTTATTTTAGTCCCCACTTCCTGGTTCCAGCCCTGGCTCCTCAAGGACTGAGCACATCTGTTCTCACTGAAGCCAAGGACACTGCTCAAACACCTGAGCTGGGTTCGAGTCACAGGGCTTGGGATCAAAACCACCTCTGGCACCACCAGTTCTGCTCCAGAACCCAGCTTTGGCACCCAGCTACTCCCCTGCAAGTCCCTTTTGTGCCTTGCCTCCATTCTCAGTGTTTTTCAGTGACAGGGACTGTCACACCTGAGGGATCCTAGTCCAGCACAGCCTCAGGTCCAGGTAATTCCAGCAGAGACTCTCACACTGCCCTCATACACAGACCCTAAACTGACCCTCCTCACCATCCCCATCTTCCTTCATCCCCATCCTGTCTCTATTTGGGGTTTTCCAAGCCCACACCTCTCTGCTGGCACACAAAGCCCTTCCTCAGCCTCCCTTTCCTGTGGGGAAGGACCTGGCAATACTTACGTGCCTCCCAAAAGCCTAACCAGGGGTTTGTGGTGTCTGAGGAGGAATTTGATGAGGAAGACACTACACACAATGCACAGAGGCTCTCTCAGGTATGTTGTAATTGAGTTTTATAAGCAGCAAAGTGTGTTCAACCACGTTTGTAGCTTTGGTACCAGTGGACAGCAACAACATCAAAGACCTACAAGGAAAGCACGGAGCCAGCTCCGGGGCCGGACACGCTGGATGCACTTGGCAAGCACGAGTTGGTACAGCAGGATTGCCACAGAGTGTTTGCATGAACCACAGTACCCAGCTCTGTGGTGGTACAGTTTATTCTGGAGTTGCTCTAGAGACAGTTCCATAAATCCCTGCTTCAGGAGAAATGCACCCAGCCTCCAGAACCCTCCTCTCCTGCGGCCCCGGCCCTCGTGGAGCGCGGAGCCCACGTCCCCCTGCACATTCCCTGTGCTCCCAGGGCTTGTGGGCATAAATAAAACATCTGCTGAGACTGCTCCTGCCAGCCCTGGCAGCAAGTCCAGCACAGGGAAGCGACAGGGGAGTCACAGCCCTTCTCTGCTACCTGTGGTTGAGTTTCCAGTGATGCAGGGGACACTGACTGCACTGCAGGCCCAGGGAGTTTGCTCTCCAAGCAAAGCTGAAGCTTATAACCTAGAGACTTTGAACTTTATGACTATTTAGAGCAGCTGTTGTTGACTGGCAGTTTTTACTGACCACCACGTTGTCACATACAGTCACAAAGAGGCACCTTTGGGCACCTCAATGCCTCAGCCAAGGACTGGTTTGGGATAAACAGTCTGTGCAGGAGGGGAGGGGGGGTCAGATGGGCAACACCCACTTCCAACAACTGTATAAAACCACATGAAAAACAGACATTTCCTCCTGTTACTACCTCCAGAAAAAACACACTCTATGAAGAGATCTCAGCCTCAACATAACCCTGAGCCAGAGCAGAGTTACCCCTGTGAGCACTCCTTGTCGAGAAATCCTGACTCCCAGAACAGAGAGCATCAACACTTTCCATCCTCTGCCACCAGGTGATTTGCTCCCCACATTTTAGAGGTTCCTCTCTCCATTTTAGAGATTTCTTTCCCCATTTTAGAGGTTTCTCTCCCCAATTTTAGAGGTCACTTTCCCCGTTTCAGAGGTTTCTGTTTGGTGGAGCCCGGCCCCGACCTCCCTCTGCAAAGGAAGAAGCGTCAGTGAGCATCTCGCACGCAAACTCCTCTGGTTTTGTGTCTGGCCTTACCTTACAAAACAAGAACTGTTAGCTAAGCAAGCTCTTTATCGTGGCTTAACCCCCGAAAGGTGCGAAGCATAAGGAGGCTGCATGCCAAGGGTCACCCACATAGCGGCCGTGCCAGCGGCGTTGGGCTGCGGGAGCACGCGGGGCAGGGGCGGGTGATGGACTGTAAAGGAGGGGCGGGAGGGTTTGTGCTGGAGAGAAGCCAGTTTAATAGACAAAGAAGAGTTAGACTGGACAGGAGCAGAGGAGGAGGAGGAGGAGGAGGAGGAGGGCAGGAATATCTCGCCGGGGGGGATGGAGGGCAGGTTCTGCAGGAGAGCAGGCTCGGAGTTAGAAGCGAGTAAAGGAGGAGGGGGAGGCAAGGACACATTAGGAGGGGGCGGAGGGGGATGGAAGACAGATTGCACTGGCGCTCTGTTGAGGTGCTGAGCAGGTCTAGTCTCACTAGATGTTACTAAATTAGAGGAAGAGGGTGGGAAGGATGAGGATGAGGTGCTGGCAACAGCCTGCAGAGGGTTTAAGCTTAGCACGGTGCTGCTAGAGACAGCACTGCTGCTGAAACTGGCTCCAAATTGATGAGGAGAGGAGGCAGAAGGCACCGCATGGTTAAAAATACCTGCAAACAGGAGAGAAAAACTCAGCTTCAACAGATGGGCTTTGTACAGTCTCAAGTGACAAGAGAAACAAAACAAAAAAGCAAAAAAAAAATAAAAAGAAACAAACAAACAAACAAACAAAAAAAAGCAAAATTATAATAGTTACAGCCCCATACAAAAATATGCAGCGTGAGAAGGCAGCAAGCAATGAAGAGATAATGGTGCAGGCCAGGAGGTAACAAAAGGTTCCACTTACCTTTCCTACTGCCAACCTCTAAATGCCACGAGGAAAAATGGTCAGACCCAAGAACTGTCAGTTCTATACCACACGGGCAGAGTTTTGATGAGATTAGAAGTGGTCTTTAGAGTTGGTTATCTGAAGACTCAAAGTGCTGCTCTTCCCTCCCCACCCTCCTGCTCCCCCACTTACAGGGCAGCAGAGGGGAGTTGTAATTCCAGCAAATCTACGTGCTGAGAGATGTGAGAGTTAGGATTTCCCGACATGGTGCCTGAATGATTATGGACAGGTAAGAAAAACTGCCCTGGACACTTAGAAATGGCAGGTTCAGCCTATCTTCTAGTCCTGCCAGCTTGTCCCCGGTGTGGGCCACAGAAGCCAAGCCTGTGCAGAATCCCAGAAGTGCAAGGTGCATATGGCATTGCCCTTCCTGGCCAAGAAATGCTCTTCGTGTCCATTCAAGGGCCAGAACGCTACAGAACTCCCAACACCAGCTCCTCTGATGTTCTGCTCCTCCTGGATCACGCTAAATCCATTCAAGGCCTAAGCTCAACCTTTACTCAAGTTGACAAGTTAGAGATCCTTAACATGGTACCAGCACAAGTGAAATCTGTTACCTGCAGGCAGACCTAAGTTGGTTCCAACACAGCAACATCTGAACAAGCAAACATTATCAATCACAAAGTCTGGGTGTATTGTTTCATTAAGGTGGTACAACAAGCTCATCTAGCAGACAAAGCTCATGAGATTTCACTGTGGGGAACTGAACTCATCCTAGCAATTCCGAGAGAGAGAGAGAGAGAGGAGACTGGTTATGTGGGACAGATCTGCTTCACATCCTGTAGAAATGAAAGGGTTTCACCCCTGGAGAGGCAGTGTCAGACTTTCCTTTAGGCCCTGTCTTATACCAGAGAAAGAGTTCTGCCTACCTCCAACTGTTCCACCTGTAACCCCAGGAGAGAAGTTCCCCATAGTGTGAGAATTAGTCAGTCTGGTTGCAGCTGATGACACGTGGACCAGACTGGCAGCAGCTGGCATTGAATTAAATAAGGACTGCAATACTGAGGAATTTGTCACCGAGTTGAGGTTTGCTTGCAAGGCCATGGGGCCGAGGGGGAACTGCGATCCAGTGGTCAGAGTGTTGAGGAAAGGATGGTGCGTCGGGACCGACGGCGCCGGGTTCCCTGCTGAGGAAACAGCAGTAGAAAGGCTTTTACCATTCAGAAGGCCACCAGACGAAACAGCAGCAGAAATGAAAAGGTTGTGGCCATTTTTGAACTCCACGTCTCGGTCCCTTCCCTTGCCGACCTTCCCGTTGTGCTGCACAGAGTTTTTCTCCGCAGAGCCCCCCGCTCGGCCGCTCAGCTCGCTGAGCTCTTTGCCCTTCACCCCCGGCCGGCTCAGCTCTTCTCCCTTGCTGCCCAGACCTTCCAGCTGCCTCTTGTTCAGGAAAAGGTTCGTGTCCGACACCCCCAGGTCCTTGCCTCGCTGCGAGGGGAAGCCCAGGGAGCAGTTGGGAGCCGTCCCGTCCGCAGCTTTGTGAGGGAGAGCGGCGCTGTCCATGAAGCCGTGCAAGCCCAGCTCGCCGGACAGGGCCCCGTTGTAGCTGAAGCCGTTGGGGGGGTTTGTGCCAGGGCTCAGCCCGTCCAAGGGCACGGCCAGGCTTTTCCTGGGGTGTCCCGGGACCTTGGTGTCCATGGCCAGCCCGTCCTCGGAGGGAGGCCTGAAGGCAAACAGGGAGTTCTGGCTCAGAGCTGACACCGCCTGCAAGGGGCTGTCTGTGGTTTTGGTCAGGTTGATGTCGGATATCGGTGAAAAAGTCGATTTCCATTTGCTGCTGTTCATGTTCTCGCTGCTTTGTGCTTGTTTCCTCCCCGATAAGCTGCCACCTGGTTGTGGGGGGAAGGTTTACAAATGTCAATAAACAGCATCCACTAAATCTACCCCTTGAGAACGGGGTTTGATAGAATCACAGAGTCCTTAAGGTTGGNAGCACCCACATTTTTTATCCTTCAACACCCACCTTTTATCAGCCTCTAATTCTATTTCTGATCCAAAGGCAGAAATATTTGTGAAGTCACCTAAAAGTCCTTAAAATTCAGTTTAACACCCTGGAAAAGTCTGAGAACACTGATCTGCTTTTCCCCCCTATCTTTGTACTACAGATCCCTCCTCAAACCCTGGGTCAGTAAAAAACTGGTCAGATCTGTGACTATGGAAAGAACTGACCCAAAATCTGTAATTAGCAGCCACTTGGCTTAATGATGATTAAGAACTGCACTTTCTCCAGCAGTTCCTACTGACACAGCTTCACCCAGGCCCAGCCATTACCATAAACAATTCCCATTCCTCACACATACCATTTTCAACAGTCTTCTGTGGAGATTTGCTTTCCAACGATATTGTTGCAATTTTCCTCTCAATTCTAGTGGGAAAATAGAAAGGTTATAGCACTTCTAGCAAACCTTCTGTTGCACATTTACCCTCACAACCTACACTCCTCATGATCTGGTCTTTTAAGATGGGAGTTTTGTGTCACTAAAGGAATTTATAAGCATCAAAAAACCCACCACAAACTTTAAGCAGGAGCTATTGCAGAATTACTGCTCTTTGACAGGATTAGTGCACGTTCAGAGAACTTTGTTGTTGTTTTTCTTTCAAAACAAGAAGTTGAACCACATTTCTATCATGGTTATTTTTCAAAGAACCATGGAATGGTTTGGGGTGGGAGGGGTCTTAAAGCTCATCCAGGCTCACTCCTGCCATGGCAGGGACACCTTCCACTGTCCCAGGCTGCTCCAAGCCCCGTCCAGCCTGGCCTTGGGCACTGCCAGGGATCCAGGGGCAGCCACAGCTGCTCTGGGCACCCTGTGCCAGGGCCTCCCCACCCTCCCAGCCAACAATTCCTTCCCAATATCCCATCCATCCCTGCCCTCAGACAGTTTTCCAGCATCTTAAACAAGAAAAATATTGCACCCCACAGGGAGGCAAAGGGTGCCAAGTAATCAATTTCTGGGGTAACACATCAATAGTTTGGGGCAGGAACTGAACAAAATTTCAAACTGGGAGTGAGCAGGAAACAAATCCTTAGAGATCACACACAACCTCAGTGCTCCTACAGAACAATACAGTAGGAAAATTACAGAATCCCAAAATATCCTGAATTGGAAAGGACCCACAGGGACCATCAGTCCAACCCCTGTCCCTGCACAGACACCCCAACAACCCCACCCTGGGCATCGCTGGCAGCGCTGTCCAAACGCTCCTGGAGCTCTGGCAGCCTCGGGGCCGGGACCATTCCCTGGGGAGCCTGGGCAGTGCCCAGCACCCTCGGGGGGAAGAACCTTTCCCTCAGCTCCATCCCAAGGCCTGACACAGCTCCAGCCCTTCCCTGGGCTCCTGTCCCTGTCCCAGAGCAGAGCTCAGCCCCTGCCCCTCCGCCTCCCCTCGGGAGGAGCTGCAGCCCCCGAGGAGCCTCCCCTCAGTCTCCTCCATTTCTCTCAGTCATTTCTCCATCAGTTCTCTCCAAGGCCAGGCCCTGCCAGCCTTGCAAACACAGCAGCAGCAGCAGGTTCTCACATTCTACTGCCTGAATGCCTTCCCTGAGTACAGCTTCAGCCACCTAAGAGATTTGGGATAATGGGATGAGCCTCCAAGCAAGGGGAACAAAGAGGCTTAAACACACCCCTGCTGCTGAGAGCAGTGTTATCAGCCCTGAGAGAAACCTCATCCTGGAGCTGTGCCTGTGCATTCACCTGCTGCTATTGTGCTCATCCTCAGAGCCCTGCTCGTCATCCGATGTCAGGGGGGAGTAATGGACACCGTTGGTCTGAACGAGGGGCTTCTCCTTTTTCAGCACTGGGGGCTGGTCATTGTCCTGGTAAGGAACAGGAGAGTTCTTCAGGGAGTTTTCAGGAGAGGAAATGGCTGTTATTTCTAAGGGCTGGTTAATGTTATTGACCTGGGTGAGAAGGAAAGAAAGCAGTTACAGATGAGAGCATCCCTGAAAAGGCATCTTGTTAAGGACATTACTGCAGGTTTAACTTGCTCTGGGACATCCAACAGCTGCTGGTTTAGCACTGCTGCTGCTACATTCCACCTCCTGCATGACAACTGGGGCGAAAGCTTAAATGTAACGTGGAAAAATAGCTAATTTTCATTCTCTGATTTTATGTTAGAAGGCAGAAATGAAGACCTGGGATAAACCTTTTCTTCTCAAACCACACTGCAGGATCACATGCACACAACTCTCTAGCTGGCTTCATTAGCGAGAATGCCATATGCTTCTGGCACTCCTCTGCTGTTTAGTCAATCTTAGCTTAAACTATTTTCAAAATATTGAATCTACAGCCTCAAAAATCAACTTCACTGCAGAAACAAGCTCTTTGTCATGAGGGAAAAGATTATTTTTAATTTTTAATGCTCTGACAGCAAAGAGCTCTTTGAAGACGCTCTGCTTATACACAAATTGTTCCCGAGCTCAGTGCAAACGAGAGGCAGGAGAATCGCTGCGCAGAGCCTCCACAGCAGCTCCAGCTCCACCCTGGGAGCCTGCAGCTTATCCCGAATTCCAAGAGCTTTCCCCAAGCACAGCTCCTCCCCGGGGCCCTTACCATGGAGTTGATATTGAGCGGCGACCCCGAGGGCTGCGTAAAGAGCCCGGCCACCGAGGGCAGGGATTTGCGTTTCGGGGAGACGGCGGCGTTCCCGCTGGGATTCCCAGTGGAGGATCTCTTCCGCCGGCCCCGCTTCTTCCCGTCCTGCGCGTGGGCCTGGCCGCCGGCGGGCACAGGGCTGTGCTTGCTGGAAGGGGATTGTTTTACATGTCCTGTATTAGGAGAGATTGTAAAGATGATTCTCCTCTTGGCCTCGTTCTCAGGATCTGAAAACGCTGCATCAGACTGCAGGTCCCCCTTTGTTCCTTCGGCAAAGATCTTCTGAGCCTCTGCACTCTGCAGTCCCCCTGCCAGGCTCTGGGCCGGGCCACTTAAGCGGGGGCTCGAGTGCTGCTGAGCAGGGGAGTTCTGCCCAGAGTTCCTCATCATTAGCAAAGGATGCTGTGGAGTGGAACTCCGAGACCCTACAGAGTTAAAGAGACTCCCAGAGTCGTCCAGGGCTGCCTGATCAACACTATGGTTAAGATGGGCTGGGCTGTTTGTAAGATTTCCATTGACTGCCACGGAGCCAGAAGAGTAAGAAAAACCTGTTGAGAGGGAAAGTATTGATCATTGCTGGGGCTGAGCGAGAGAGAGGTCACTGAGTAACAGGGCTGGGAGGGCCGGGAGGGATTCCAGCTCTGCCTGGAGAACAGCCAGTGGCCCTGGGTTACACGGGAAACACGCAGCTGCCTTTCCACGGGGCAGTGAGAACGTGGCTCTGGGTGCTGAGGTGCCAGCTGGGGTTAGGGACTTGCACTGCTCTCTTGCCAGTTCAGGAAAATTCACGTGGAATGTGGAGGTATCCCATGTAACACGTGCTCTTCCCAGTTTTACATGGAATTCAAGTGTAAGCTTTGTTTGAACTATTACACCTTTTGAAATCAGGGCTCCTCTACTCTCAACTCCTTCTTTACAACAAGGAAATGGATGGCCAGACTCAGTCCTTCCCCAAAAAAAGAAGGACTTTGCCATCCACACAGCCCACCTCCTCCAAATTAAACAAAAGCTGTGACTCAGGAAGTGACAGGGGATCTTCAAAGAGATCGTGGCAGGAAAATGCCACAAGGGAGGAATCTTGGGAAGGGAATTCAGTGTTTTGTCACGGGGTATCATAAATGGGTTCAGGGCTCTAGGAAGGCCTGGGCTCTCCAAATGAAAGGGGCAGAAGGGAACATGGTAATGGTTTACAACAAGGTTTTTTTAAATACTTCATTGGCTTTACAGAAAAATGCAGCCAAGCCCTTTGCAGAACAGATGCTGAAACAACCCAAGCCCCTCAGGGTGGTAAACACTGAGAACAAAAGCACTCTCTGGTGAGGGATCAGCTGTAGAACCTACTTTTCCTGGCCCACGACATTCCCAGAGTAGCTAAAGACCATGATTTCCACGGATGAGTGAGTTCAGAAGCAATGTCTGCACCTAAAGGGATCCCCATCCTCTCCCATTTGAGCTTTTCCCACCCAGGTACTTGTGCCTTTACAGCTGCTCGTGAGGCACCTCCGTAACCTGCCCCAAAAAATTCATTCTGCTATTTAAAGACCCCCCATTAAGCTGTAAAACAAAACTTTTGGAGCCAGATCACCAGCTCAGGACACAGCTGTGCAACACTCTGCAGGTTTGCCACACTGTAAATCTGTGGGAATCTCTTGATCCCCGTAGAATTTACAGAAGCAACTGTTTATTTACACTCTGAGGCAGCTCAGGTAAAGGCACATCAACCCAACCCTTTCTGCCAGGTGCACCCAAGCTGGAGGCACATGAGAGCATCACCCATGAGTTTCTGGTCTCACCCCCAGTTATCCAGCACTGCAGTGCCTGCAGGACCTGGCAAAAAGTGCTTGGAAAACTCGGCCGCGTGCGTTTGGAGCTGCCCCAGCACAGGAGCAGCTGTGCCCAGGTGAGGCTGTTACCTGAGGTAGCCAAAGCCAGAGGCTTGTTTCCAGCAGCATTGCTTATGCCATTATGAGAACTAGCACCAATCTGCTTTTCAAGTGTCGATGAGTCTCTGCTCTGGTGAACTGGGCTGGGTGTGCTTCTCTGGGGAGAGAAACGGGCGTGTCAGGACAGGAAACAGCAGCAGAAACCCACACTTAAACCAAATCCACATGCATTAGGACACCTGCCCAGGGAAGTGGCTCTGCTCCCTGTATGTCCTAGATCCAGCTTGTTTTGAGAAAAACATGGATCAGCACGTTATGGGCCAAAGATGCTGTGATGAGTTACACTGCAGGGGTATCTCACACACAGCAGACACCGTGCAGAGGGAGGCTCATCAGCACTGGACATTCAGGCTCAGGACAGCTCTGCCAGGAGCAGCAATGCCTCAGCCCACTGCTGATGGCTGTATCGTGTCCCCTGGCCTGTGCTCACACAGCTCCCCAAAACAACCCCAAAGGGAACACGAAGTGCATCAGGCCATGTTCTCTGGGACATTCTCTGAGGGTGTTCCCTAACCATGGAAAACACCTGTGAAATGGCAGCCTGAGCAAACAGGGAGGTGCCACCCAGGGCTGGCACTGCCCTGAGGATACCCAGCCTCTGCTCAGAGCTGGGCAGACTCTGGTTCTGCTAAAGCCAGAAGTCTTCATCTGGAAAAATGAAATGGATTCAATGCTGTGAACCAACTCCAGCTTTCCCAATATGGGATGGAAAGACAAGCCATGGAGGGATTCTACCTCACAGCTCTCAGAAGCAGCAAATGCTTCTCGGTTCTCTGCTGCAGTTCTGTGACAAACTGCTGTGAGAAACTGGACCAGGCTTTTCTGAACTCTTCCTCCCCTCAGAGAGGCAGGGACTTGTCACATCTCAAAAAGAGATGGCCCCAGGAGCTCTCTGCTACAGAGCAATCACTCACATGTGAGGTATCAGAGCCCCAAGGGGCTGTTCAAGCCCACCCTGCACACGTGTGAGGAGAACAAACACCTTTGAGGTGACTGAGACAGAAGAATTCTCTCCCAGGTTCCTGCAGAAAGCAGGGCTAAGAACAAACTGACATGTGCAATTCTCTGCTTCCACTGCCACGAATTCCCAGGCTTTTCCACCCAGCCAGACATTCCAGATCAGGCTCTCCTGAGGCATTTACTTCACTCTCCTTCCTGGCTGAATCCCCCCCACCCCATCCCACAGAGAAAGGAGAGGAAAAATCTCCAGGATCAAAGAGCCAAGAGGATGCATCCCCCAGCAGCCTCCCCAGGAGGAGCAGACCTCCAGGATTAGCAGCCCCTGGAGGATCCTGGGGCACAGCACCCCATTCCTGCCCACTGGGGTTTTAGTTAGGGATGGAAAGTGTTGACAATCCCTTACTCACCACCTTCTCAACACGGCTAGGTAGGACTACGCTGGCCAGAGGGATACTAACAGGGAGTTTATTGGGCTGCACTGTGCTCAGAGGAATACTGATAGGGAGGCTGGTGATAGTTTCTCCATTACTCACAGAGGTTCTCTCTCTCAAAACCTGTAAAATCAAAAAAAGAAAGCGAAGTTCTTACATAGGACATTGAAAAGGTTTTTAAGGTAATGACAACCTGCTCGTTTCTATGTTTGTGTCATTCCCCCACTCCTTTTTTTTAAGGAATTACAGGACCAGGAGCAATGACTGCACATCAGACAGGGCAGGACTGGAGCAGCTCAGTTACCAGCACCAGGCTCCTGGGACAGCAACATCCCACAGCACAGAAATGGGGAAATTCAAGCCACTGCTGGCCCCAAGCATCAGGAAAAGGAAGCTTTAGGGCAAGCTCATTTCCCTGTGTTTTGGTTAGAGCTCTGTGAAAAGCACTCAGACGTCAGAATTTGTATCTTGAGGCCCTCTCCAGCAGCCAGATGCATTTCCATGGCAACCTGCTATGGAGGGCACCTGCTGCTCTGTGAGCCCCAATATGCTCCATGGCTGCAGCAATTACATGGACCATATTTTTTACCCTTTATTTTTATAACTGTGAAAGAGCCTCCTTTCCCAGTTCAAGCAGACAAGTGCCAGATCAAACAGCAGTCCCACTGCATTCTGGTGCTCAGACAGGAGCACATCTTTCTCTCCCTCTGGCCAGCTCTGATTTATTGCATCACACCCACTGTATTTTGTGTCATTTCCCCTGCCAAGCTGGCCACAGAATGCAGCATTCCTGCATTGCCCAGTCTGGCCAACCTTCCCTTCCTGCCCCAGGGGCAGCAGCTGAGCAGCAGCAGATCCTTTACCTTCTCTCCTGCACTGGGTAAGGCCGCGGGGGACGAGGGCCGAGTTTCCTGAGGACTCAGCTTTATGCCATTTGCAATTCCAGGGCTGGGATATGTAAGGCCATTCTCTTTGACATGCTCAGCTCTGGAAGAGAGGTGTACAATTGTGAGGATACAAAAGGCAGTGACAAGGAGTTCCTGTAGCACACTCAAGGCACTGTCCCACCTTATTTACCCCATCAGCTCTCACCGCTCGTTTTCATGAAACAAAATTCTTTAAAACACATAAACCTCCACTTTGAAAAATAGCTTTCCACAATCCAAATTAACAGTGCTCTTAACACCAGCCATCCTCCCCCATGCCTCTCACCTCTGTATCTCATTAGCTGTTGCTTTCCCATTGACTCCGTGGTCCTGATTCAAGTGTCTCCGCAGGGCGATTTTAGCTGGGGAAAACCTGGTGTAATCAGGGAGGGCCAGGCTGGTCACCTTGTCTGCCTTCTGCCTGCTGCTGTGGTTGGGGGTGCAGGGCACGATGTCCTGCTCCAGGTGGGAGTTGGGGTACTGGGGGGTGTTCTGCTTGGACGAGGGCCGGCTGAAGGCGTGCTGGAGCTCGTAGGGGGTGGCGTGGCCGTTCATGGACAGCTCGGGGCTCATGCCATTGATGTGGGGCAAGGGGAACTTGGAGCACTCCAGCTCCAGCTGGAACCTGCCGTGCTCAGCCTCGGGGTCACGGCTCAGGTGGCTTTTGCTGTGCAGCTGCACTGACAGGGGCTCCTCCGAGGGCGTGTAGGACTTGAGCTGCAGCAGCTCCTGCTGCCGCTGACTCTTCTCAAGCTCCACGATGCTGATCTTTAAATGAAGAGGAAAACAAAAGTTAAAGGCCACACTTAACAATTCTATCACATTAGGAGTTTTCCTTCCAAATCCTTCTAAGTGAGTGTCCCTGCTTCTGAGAACAATGCAGAATGAGGGGCACAAAGTTTGAGAAAAAAATTCTGCTCTGAGCTTGAGATCAAAAGGCCCAGGTGTGGGGAACGGCTCAGAGACCCTGAGAAAGAACATTTCAGATCTTAAAACCAAAGGGAAGATATCTCCAACTTACAGAGAGAGTGTGGAGTAACTGAGTACTGCCAGCCATGGAAGGGAACAGTCACTCCAGGCCAAGGCATCCAGCAAAAGGCTGCAACAGCTCTAGAGCAAATCTCACAGGGGAAGAGAAGCTCTTCACACAAAGGAGTTTAATTTCTTGTCACTACAAGAAATATCACTCTGGGGGAAATGATTCCCATCCTATCCCTGGCAGTGTCCAAGGCCAGGTTGGACAATGGGGCTTGGAGCACCCTGGGACAATGGAGGGTGTCCCTGCCCATGGAAGGGGTGGAACTGGATGAGTTTTAAGGTCCCTTCCAACCCCAACCAGTCTGGGATTCTGTGACTCCTGAATTGAGACATCAGAGCACACCTGAAAATCACCAGCTTGTGATTTTTAATTGTATGTAATGATAAACCATGATTCCTCCTTCCACAGCACCACCAAGGAATCAGGTCATGGTATCTACTGCCTTTGAAAGTTATCCACATCTTTATTTACTAAAATCCTCTAAAGAAACATCAATCTCTGGGGGAATAAAAAAAGAAGAAACAAAAAGCAGCCCCTGGTTCATCCTTTCCATATTCAGTGTAACACCCATAACTGGCCCCCTGCCCAAGAGCTACCTCAGACTGGTGACTCTGCATTTGTTCCTTGCTCTCTACCTGCAGTTCCAAACAGTGCTTTTGCTTCTCAGAAATCTGATTCTTCAAGGCCTGCTTCTCTTTCAGCAAGTTCTCCAGTGACAGCGTTGACCAATCCAGCTTCAGTTCTTCACACCGAGCCTTCAGCTGCAGGGACAGGCAGTGACAGGGACAAACAGGTCAAAGCACAGCTCTCACCTCTCCTCACCACCTGAGGTCCCAGCTGAAAGGCAGGAACTTTGCACTGAGTGTGCAAGAACCTCCTTAGCCCATTGCAAAGTCCTCCCAGCCTGGTGCTGGGGAGTGTGGCAGGAGGTGGCCTGGCTCTTTCTAAAACAGAGTTCCCACCCACCCTCACTGTTCCACATCCAGATATTCCCCTCATCTTCCTCCTGAGGGGGGCTGAGCCTGGAGAAGAGGAAGCTCAGGGGGGACCTTGTGGCTCTGCACAACTCCCTGACAGGAGGGGGCAGCCGGGGGGGTCGGGCTGTGCTCGCAGGGAACAGGGACAGGAGGAGAGGGAACGGCCTCAGGCTGGGCCAGGGGAGGTTTAGATTGGATATTGGGAAAATTTCTTCACTGAAAGAGTTGTCAAGCATTGGAAGGGGCTTCCCAGGGCAGTGGTGGAGTTCCCATCCCTGGAAGTGTTCAAACAACAAGTGGGTGTGACACTTGAGGACGTGGTGTTTTGGTGACCACAGTGGTGGTGCTGGCTGATGGTTGGACTTGATGATCTTAAAGGTCTTTTCCCACATTAAGAGCTCCATGATTCTCTAAGTTTGAGTTACCCAGATGAGCACCACAGGACTTATGGCCAGAGCAAGCCCTGCACAAACTCCCTGTCCAGACCCAGTGACATCCAGAGCTCTCTGGGGACACAGCTGAGGGAGCCAACTGCCACCTCAGGATTTGCTACAGGGTAAATCAAAGGTAAAAAAAGGACTCCCTGCAGGTTTCCCCCCATCACCCCTTCTGTTCACAGGACCCTGAGCAGCTGGATGATGTTTCAGCCCCCAACTCATGCCTTGTCCTCAACCAAAGGGCAGCAACCCCTGTTCCCAGCCCAGGGACTGGACCCACCAGCTGCAAGCTCTGGTTCCTGAGTTCACTGTTGTCCTTCTCCAGCTGTTTTGTCTGTTCTTTCAGCTGCTGGTTGTGAGCAGAGATTTCCTTCTGAGCCTGGATCAGGTCGTTGTACGTCAGAGCTTTAACTCCCAGCTGAAAGGTGAGAAGAGACCACTCAGTAAGGTCCTGACACCCTCATTCCCTGTGATTGTCCCATTCCCAGTGACACTGAGGAGATGTGCAGAACCTGGCAGCTCTCAGGACCTGCCCCAGCATCCTCCAAGGCACTTTGTGGCTGCTGGGGGATAACAAGGAAGGACACAAGGACCTTGGAGCTGCTGTTCCACCCATTCAGCTGTGAAAGTGGCATTTAGGCTTTGCCAGCCACCAGAACTGTCTGTGGAGAGCCCCCACATTTCCTCCTGCGCTCCTGAGCTTGGTTGGCAGCACAGAGTTTGTCTGAGCAGCAGGGGATGAATCCTGCACCACACCAAACACCACATGGCTGTGGTCTGTCCCCTCCCTCGGGCACAGAGCAATTCCAACAAGGAGCACAAAACACAACCAGAGAGTGACACAGGTTCCACCTTCCTGAGCCTGATGTGCTGCAAAGCACAGGCTGAAGGCCCGAGACTGCTCTGGTCTCACTCAGCTTGACCAAAAATGTTTGCATGCAGCTGACTCAGAACCATCACACCCCAGCACAGAGGTACCTCATCGAGCTTCTGCTGAAACAGGCGTTTGATTTCCTCTTTCTGGGCCTGGCAGTGGGTGAATAACTGCTGGGCTGTCCCCAGCAGCTGAGCATTCTTCTCCTGCAAGAGGGAACAGTGACAGAGCACACTTTGAGCACCAGCTGCAGCATGGGCCATCTCAAGGAAGCGTTTGTGGAGCACTTTGGGAGTGGAGCTGAGCTCAGGGGAAGATGCAGGAGCTCACCCAGCCCTGCCCCAGACTCCTGAGAGCCTGGATTTGTTGGGTGTGATACTGGTGGAGTTAAGGCAGCTGAAAAGAGCTTTTAAGTAGGTTTTTCCTCCTGTGTGGTAAAATACAATCAAGGCAGTCTTAAAAATTCATTTTTATCCTTCTAGTGCATTGTGGAGCAGCAGCAATAATCACATCCTCCAGAGCAGAAATAGAACTGGAAAAGATTATCTGCACGAAATCTGCTCCCGAACTGGGAACTGGCTCTAAATCCCCAGAGCCCCAGTTCAGAGTTCCCCTGTCCAATACTCATGGAAAAGATGCAGTAAATGAAAATACACTGGTGGGGGAGGCAGGAAGAAAGTCCTAAATAAGCCAAACCAGTTTTCCTGCTTTCCCATTATTTCAGTGAGCCACTCACAGCACATTCCCTGCCCAGAACATTCCAGGTCCCTGCTCCCTCAGTCCGTGGCCATGCACAGCAAAGGGCAGGACAGGACTGGCTGAAGAGCCTCATTTCTGCAGCCCCAAATGCAGGATTAGTGCAGCCAGGAGAGGCAGCTTCGGGATTATCCCGTTCTCCACTTGTGCTGCTGAGGCCAAGCAGGGATTGTGCAGCCCCTGAGCTGCTGCTCCAGGAAAAGCTGGGAACGAGGGCAAAAAGCACCTTGATCTTTTCCAACCTTTATAATTCCAGGACTCCATGACTGATCTTCCAAGCAGGGAAGCAGCAGTGCTGGAAATTCCCCATGTGCAGGAACACACAGAGCTGGCTGGGGAAAACAGTCCCTGCCATGCTAAAGGGGCTGCTCTGGGGGATGCTGAGAAATCATTTTTGTTTTCAACACGAGGCAGTTCTTTCAGCCTTCCCAGGCACTGCAGGGGCTGACAGCTCCATCTAAGGGCACTCTGGGAAGCAGCAGCTGATTTCAAAATCGTTATTACAGAGAGATTTTTATTGTACTTGAAAACCTCCCTGTAAGACGGAATTACTGAGCAGAGCAGCCCCAGTCCCTCACCCAGCCAAGTTCTGCCTCTGTGAGGTTTAATTTGCCATGTAACACTCCATAAAAAAATATTTTCATACTGAATTCCTCATTTTAATGTTTAAAAGTGTGGAGCAGCTGTTGGACACCACCACCAAGTGATGACTTTTCCACACTCCTGATTCCTTCTCTGTGCAGGGCACAACCCTTGCACACCACCATTGCATTTCTGCAAAGATAAGTTCACTTCATGCTGCCTTTCCTGACAAGTGCAGAACAAGCAGAAAATTCTGCTGCTTAAGGAAAAAGATGAAAATTCAAAGTGCTGATTGACTGTGAAAGAAAATGGAAATAACCACAGAAAAACAGGTTTCCATGAACACCACACCAGCATCAACCACTTCTCAGTAAGGAATGGGGTGGCACAAGTTAATCTCTCTCCTCTGGAGAGCTCTCAAGATGGAAAATACGATTAAAAAGCCCTGTGGCTTTATTCTGACACTCTCACTAAGGTACAGAGCGAAGGAAAGCTTCCACAGGGAATGCCAAAACCTGGACCTGGACAGAATTCCAGACTGGTTTGGGTTGGAAAGGACCTTAAAGCCCATCCAGTGCCACCCCTGCCATGGGCAGGGACACCTTCCACTATCCCAGGTCACTCCAAACCCTGTCCCAGCCTGGCCTTGGACACTGCCAGGGATCCAGGGGCAGCCACAGCTGCTCTGGGCACCCTGTGCCAGGGCCTCCCCACCCTCCCAGCCAACAATTCCTTCCCAATATCCCATCCATCCCTGCCCTCTGGCACTGGGAAGCCATTCCCTGTGTCCTGGCCCTCCATCCCTTGTCCCCAGTCCCTCTCCAGCTCTCCTAGAGCCCCTTTAGGCATTTGAAGGCTTTAACTGGAAGTTCAAGTTTATTGCTGAGCATTACAGGGAAAGGCTCCTCCACACAGGGAGCAGGAACAGACTCTCATCAGGGCTAATTGATACAACAATTAAATCATTCAGAGCTGAGATAAAGCACAACAACAAGGTGGTCAGGCAGGAAATCTCCTCCCTCTGCTAGTGGCTCCACGGCAGAGAAACATCCCACTGCACAGCTCCAGGACTCTCCCTGCCTTTCCACATATCCCAGTCCATGATTTGGATCCGTGGATTTACATTTACACTTTGCCCATTGGTGCAATCCAACACATTCTGATTATCAACACCAAGGATGCTGAGCTAAATCCCCTAAATCAGTGATGACAGTTTGGGTTTCTCAATCCCTATGAACTGTGGTTCAGAGAATCCTGGAATTGGGTTGGGTTGGGAGGGACCCATCCCTGGAAGTGTCCAAGGCCAGGTTGGGCTGGGCTGGGAGCAGCCTGGGACAGTGGAAGGTGTCCCTGCCATGGCAGGGGTGGCACTGGATGGGCTTTAAGGTCCCTTCCAAGCCAAACCATCCCGGGATTCTCTGATTCCAAGTCAGCACTGTCAGGTGGGGGCACAGAGGGAACAGGGTGGGTGCAGCTCTCTCATTTTGCAGATTTGAGCACACAAAACCTGAGTTGGCATCAAAATCCCCTGGCAGTTGCTCAGCCTAAGCAGGACTGGTGTAAATGCACACAGCTCCCATCTCCAGCACTCTTCCCCACATCCCAGGAACTTCAGCCTGGTAATTTTGTTTTGAAATGTTAAAAAGCGAGACCCACCTTTTCCTGCTCCAGTAACTGTTGCAGACTTGCTTTGTACTGAGGAGTTTTCATGTAAGCCATGAACTGCATGTACTGGATCTTAAATGAGTCTGCAAAATAAATGAGAGGAGGAATTGTGAGTAAATGCAATGCCCCTGTTTACCCCTATTTGCTCCTGGCCACCTCTCCTCACTCATCTCTCTCTTGCTTTTGCTTTGGACTCTAAGTCAGACCAAGCCACTGAAGATGGATTTAAGGACATGCTGCAAATCCATCTCCTGGCACAAAAGGAACTCTTGGATCCATCAGCTCCAGCAGAAGCCATGACAACACATCCAAAGAGGCAGAGGAAGGAGCTGGGGGCTCGGGGTGTGTTTGCACAAGCAAAGAGGAGCTGAGTGGTCTGAGTGCTCCGTAAGCAGAAATAATAAAAGAAATGAGCTGGAGGAGCCCAAACCAGCCCTGAGCTCAGAGCACTCACCCAGCACCAACACAGGGCCTGTTCCTCCTCCTCTCTCCTAAATGAGGAGCTCTACATCCAGTTTACTCTCCCCTCCAAGGAGCACTTGGCTTCTCATCACCCTTTATCTCCAGCAATGACCCTTCCTCCTCCCCAGCCCTTCCACCATTAAAGGCAGCCCCAGGACTGAGCCCAAAACAGGCACATGGGGTGCAGAAACCTGCACAAGGCTTGGCCCAGACAAGTGTCATTGTCCCCATCCACCCTGCCTAAAAACATTCCTCAAAAATCACTCTTTTGCCACAGAATATCCCTCAAAATCATTTTTGCCACAAAATATGCCTCAAAAATCACACTTTTGCCACAAAATATCCCTTTAAATCACTCTTTTCTCTCTCTTCAATAAGAAATCAGCCATAACTGACACAACAGCAACAGCACAGGTTAAGGACATCACAGATGCCCTTGGTCCCCACACAGACAGGACCATTGTGCCAGATTCCCAGAGCATCCTGGACTGGCTCATGCCCAATGCCAAAACCCAGAAACAGCTGGGAGGGGACAGACAGCAGAAGGTCAAAAAAAAAACCCCTCCAGGTTTTCCCTTAAATCACCTCTTGCACACAAAATGCATTTTCCAACCACACCTTTGTGACCTCACACTCTCAGACAGGACCTCATTTATTGGCTCTGAGCTCAGCAGAGGCAATGGAGTGGTGTTTCCCAGGATTAGGAGAACGGTTTCATTTCAAATAAAGCTATTTCTGACTATTCCTGCTGAACCCAGCCTTGCTGCCTTTTGTGCCAAACGAGAGCTGAACCAACACCAGAGAACAAACGCAGAGCAGAACACCAGCAGGAGGAGGGACCTTGAGGTGATGCCAAAGGATGTGGGGCGGGCAGGGGAAGGCGGGAAGGAGATAACCCCCCTCCTGCCCCAGGCAAAACCCCAAAGGGGAGGTTGGCAGGCCAAGGCCAGCCTTACCTAGCAGCTTCTGTAGTGCAGGGGGGGTGGGTGCCACCAGGAGCTGGTTGGACGAATGCCGTTGCACTTTAGGAGGTAGTTGGTAATATGGGCTATGAGGTGACTTGTAGGCATCTGGGGAGAGACAAACACAGCCTCAGGTCAGCACCCAGCGGGTGGGACAAGGACAGCGGCTGCACCACGGAAAACATGGCATCTGTGAGGAGATCCAGCAGCTCAGCCCATCAACATGGGCTCAGACACACTGACACTGCCCCAGACACATGGCCCCAGACACACTGACACTGCTCCAGACACACTGAC
>VZTH01004964.1:1360-14427 GCA_013397815.1 Aleadryas rufinucha
GGGGGTAGGCAGGTCTCAAAAACAGGGTGCCGGAGCCTACTCCAAGTCCTACACGCTGGTGTAGGGCCGCCGCCGGATGCTGCTCGTTTCCCCGCGCCGTTTATATTTAATTAACAAACTTGTACATAACGGACTCTTTTGTATAAATGAAGCTATTTTCTTCTTCTCCGAACAGAAAAAGAAACCAGGGCACAAAGAATTTGATGTTACAGATTTAAAAATATAATATATATGTAAACATATATATATATTTCACATCATTTTGAAAGGGGCACAAGGAAAGACTCAGCGACTTTTTTTTTTTTTTCTCTCCCTGATCTTGTCGGTGGTTTTAAAAAAGGAACGTCTCCGAGACATTGCATGCTATTTTACTGTTCTGAAAACAGCAGGAGTTGCTTCAATTTGCAAATGCTTATGTGTTAATACCTTTTTCTATGAAAAAAAACCCAGCGCTGTGTGCAATAAAGGTTATGTTTATACATGGGGCGTTTGCTAAGTGAGCAGGGAATTAGGCAGAGCAGGGCTGGGGCAAGACAGATCAGGAGAATGGAGAGGGACAGCCCAGGGCAGCCAGAGTACAGAAATACTAAGACATGGAGTTAAATATTAAAGAATAATAAGGTACGTACTCACCTGCAGAGCCATGGGGCAGGAGGAGGGTCAGGAACAGGAGCAGGGTCCTGGGAATGGTTCCACAGAGCAGGACAGCCCTGCCACGACCAGGCTGTGCCACAGCACTGAGAGCAGCACCAAGCCCAGCTCCAGCCCCGGACAAACCATGGTGCCAAACAGGAATCGTGGTCCAGCTCATCCAGAGGGGTGGACAGCTGCCCAGACCCTTGTGAGCCACAGCAGAGCTCTGGCAGCTCCAGGTAAGTGCAGGGTGGCTCCAGCATCCAGCGAGGCACAGCAACTCCTCCTAGCAGGGTCTTGCTCCCTGGGATGTGTCACAGCCCCGTGTGGGAGCAGAAGTGGCACCCCTGTCCTCTGTCACAGCTGAAACACACCCTGGTGAATCCAGCACAGCGCCCTGAGTCGTGGTGAATCATGGCACAGGGCAGCACAGCACTGCACAGGGCCCCAGGGCAGCACAGAGAACCACACTGAGACCCAGCACCACCCCACATAATTTGTTCTTATTTTCCCCTTAGTTTTCACCACCAGCCACAGCAATATCAGACCAGAGAAATGCAGGTTCTACCCTCCCCTTTCATACCAGGCTGTGGAAGCAAGAGCACGTGAAGCCCCAGAGCTGCCAGCCCTCCTTACCTGCTCCAAAGGCAAAAAAAATAGCTCAGGCCATTATTAACTCTTGTTTTAGTTACCCAAAGTAGAACCTCACCTTTTTGAGGAGCTTCTGATGCTATCTGAGGTCTAATTAACTTCACTGCACTTTCATTTCCTTCTTTCCTGTAATTCATAAGCTCAAGTTTTCATCACTTTCTCATCTGTGCTTGTTACCAACTGGTTCCAGCTCTTTCCTTACAAACAGATACATTTCCCATTTTAACTCAAAGCAGCAGTTGGAGTGTGCACAGATTTGTACCATTCTTTTTTTTTTTCCCCACTCTTGACAGGGTTTAATTCATCAGCTATAATCAAGCACTGCAGAGGTCATTTTTTCAACCTCTCTCCTTGATTTCTTTTTTTTTTTTTTTTTAATTGACGTACCCAAATTAAAATGACATGCAAATACAGTGATGTTACTGCAGCTCTGCAGTGCCCTTCGCAGCCTGCTGGCACACTGGTCAGCAGATCCTCCTTTGCCATCTGGTTCTCCCTAACTAAGGTAACTCCTGGAATCCTGCAGAGCTGGAAGGGCCTTGGCCAGAGCCTGGCAGCTGCTCGCCTCTGGGGCTTGAGAAACAAGCTGCTAAGACAATTTCTTGTGCCCATTTTTTATAATTTTTGGCCATTATTCAGGTACCACTCAGAGCCAGCCTCTGCCAAGGAACAGCCCATGTGGAGAGGGGCTGGTGGGGAGGCATCAGAGCACATCAGATTTATAAACCATTACATAATAAAGGTTTTAAAGCAAACCAAGTGCCCAGCCCTTAAAGCAGGGTCACAACCAGGCAGCACCTCCAAAATACCAACCCCAGGCTTAGAATAGAAATAGAAGGGGAAAACAGAATTAAAAACAGAAGAGGCAAGAAAAGGCAAGCGTGTTCAGCTGTGAGAGTAAGCAGATTAGCCAGATAAAAAGAGGAACAGATTAACAGAGATTAATACAAGTTTATTGGAATTGGCTAGTACAGATTTCCTTCTACATCTCAGCAAGGATTCCCCCCTTCCCTTCCCCAGCAGGCACAAGCCCTGGCCTTGCACAGCTGAACACAGCACAAGTTTCCAGCACTCCCCTGTGAGCCCCCAGCACCTCCCTGCTCTCAGGGAGCCCCCTGCCCTTCACCACAGCAGGATTTGAAGGAGAACAGCCCATTCAGGCCATGCCAGCCCAGTTCTGCCTTCCAACAGCAAACAGACAAGAAGCCATCAAGCTCAGAAAAGTGGAGTTTTGCTTCAGGTCTGCCTTGCACAGCACTCCAGCCCAGGCCCTGGGCTCCCTGCCACAAAACACCTTCCAGCACCAGCTCCAGAGGAGGAGAGCCACCAGCACTGGGTGCCACCAGCACCAAGCCCAGACAACAAATACCAGCAGCCCCAAGCTGATGGTAAGTAGGGACAGCTGGGGGCAGAGCCCTGGTAAGAAGGGCTGAGGGTAATTATGCCTGGAAAGGACACAAAGGGTTCCTGGGACACAGCTCAGCAGCTCTGCACAGAAAATCCAGCAGCACACCCAGCACAGGAGCTCAGAGCAGCCCTGGTCACAGCCAGCAGCTCCTCCATGTCCTGCTCCTTCCCACAGACCCCCCCAGCACCTCCTCACATCAAACCTGCTGTTCCTCTGCTGGCCCAGAGCTCAGGGCTTTCCTATTCCCTGTCTCCAGAACTCCAGACACCAGCACTCAGGAGTGGGTGTTCATGCCCAAACTCTCCTGGGGTCCTGTCCCTGCCAGCCTTTGCTGCACCACAAGCCCAGGCCAGGGGGCTGGGTGGGCTCCAAGCCCAGCATTAGCAGAGGGCTGTCTCAGGGAGGACAGCGGGGTCAGCCCCAGGGCACAGAGTCCCACCCAGTGCCTGCTCTGGAACCAGGACACCCCAACCAGTTCCCCTCCAGGAAAGGTAAGACCAGCTCACAGCTCACCTCCTGCTCCCCTCAAAGCCTGCAGCACGTTCCCTTGGCAATGTCCCACTCCAGGCTGGGCTCTGGACACCGTGCTGGCCACTCTGGCAGCCCTCACCTCCAGACTGCAGCCGGACAGAGCAGGGGACAAAGGCAGCTTTTCCACCCGGCTCCAGAGGCAGAGTGGAGGAGGTGGAGGCACAGGGGAGGGTTATTGGGGTTATTGTGGTGAAACAAGGTCCAGCTGGGCAGTGACCAGCCAGCACAACCAGCCTCAGCTGTGCAGGACCCCCTCCCACCCACACAGCTGCTGGAGTTCACAGCACGACCCAAGGGCTGGCCAAGGCTCCCAAATGTGCTGCCACCCCCTGTGCCCTGCCCCCAACAGCCCCTCACCAGCTGTAACCCGGCCCACGAAGCGATGCTGTCTGGGGAAGGGCTGAGCAGGACAGAGAACTCCCTGTGAGCACCAACACAAGGGCAGAGAACCTACACCTGCACCAGGAGCTATGTATGGGGGGCAGGTTCACAGTCACCACGGCCCCAAATGTCTCTGGGGTACAGAACAGACAAACAGGAGGGACAGTGCAGGCCACGGGTGGCTGCTGTGGTTACTTCTTCTGCTTCTGCTGCTGGTACCTCCTGAAGTGGGTCTGGATGGTGATGGCTGCCCTCTCAGAAGGGTCAGTGACCTTGCTCTCCTTGCTGGCATCGGGGGTCACGTCACCTGTGGGGGCAACAGAGCATCACGGTGAGCACAGAGAGAGCCAGCAGCCCTGAACGGGCTCCACGGAGCAGGGCAGGGCTCTGGCATCACCCCCATGGGGTCAGCGGCCTCCCCATTCCTCAGACAGGACAGCTGTCCTCGCTGCAGAGCTCATGGCATGAAACCACAACTCCACCGGCTCACAGGGACATCTCCAGGGCAGAAGGAGCAGGGAACAGGAGGCAAAGCCAAGCCCAGCCTCCCTGGCAGTGCTAAGCCCTCTATTTACACAGCTCCACTCCCCGAAGGCCGCAGCTTCCCCACGTTTAATCACCACGTACGATGCTCGCTTACCCTCGCACACACAAATAAGATTAGAAAAAAGCCCGGCCCCGCGCAGCAATAAAGCTCTCACGCTGACAAATGGGAGCCCTCCCCACTCCCGCTTAATGTGGCATTAGGGAAGTATTGTGGAATTCAACAGGAACTGCATCAAAGCCACTCAGCAGTGCTCCTCTAAGCCAGTGTGTCACTGCTGAGCACCCCCCGAGCAGCCATCAGCAATCCTGGGGCCAGATGCTGCTGTGTAAACTCACCGCTGTCACCTGAACCCATTTCCCTCCACAGCCTGAAAGAAACTGCCGAGTAACAAGATAAATAAAAGGAGGGGGTGAGCTCCCCACCCCTGCCCTGCTCAAGGAGACACTGTCAGCTGTGAATCCTGCCCAAGCCCAAGGGCAGAGGCTCGGGACAGGCACTGCTGGGCACTGCCACAAACTCACCTGCCCGAGGGGCTCAGCCACTGGCAGCCCCAGACCTGCACCTATCTGCAGTGAAACCCCCAGCCCAGCACCCAGGCTGGGCACAGCTCCTGGGCCATGAGGAGGGATGGCACCCCCAGCCCCCACCGCCCGTTATCCGCTTGGCACCGAGAATAGAACTGCTCAAATCCTCTTTGCTGAGCACTGCCGAGCCGTGGAGACGAGACCAAAGAGAAGAGGGGGGTGAATTCCAGGTGGTTTTCTCAGAACAAGGAGAAAGGGGGCTGTTTTGTGGGACACCATGAGTATGACCCCACCCGAGTCAGTGGGGCAGGTTTCCTGGGAAGAGGGGAGCAGGGATCTGCACAGACACACAGCTGGGGTTATATATTCAGCCCTGCACCACTGGGACCTTCACTGGCTGATGCTACACACATTAACAAATATCTCACCATCAAACACCCCTTAATAATGTCACAGACAGATTTGTGGAATGAGAAGAAGGCCAAGAAGGATGCAGGTATTGCAGTGCCTGCTCTTCTGCTGCATCCACAGTCCCAGCCACGAGTTTCCCCCATCACTTGTGTTAATTGGGGTTTTTGTTGCTTCCCTGCCCGTTCCACACTCACCTTTCTCTCCAGAAAGCGAGTAGATGCTGTTGTGCCTAGAGTTCCTGCCTCTCTAGAAAGACAAGAAAAATAAAATAAAAGTTAGTTCCATCCCAGGCAGAGGCAGTGAGGGCAGTCCCTTCCAGGCCAGCCAGGAAGATTTCCACTGTCCATTCCCTTCAGGAAATTGGAACATGCTTACTGTTGTTCCCTTAAAGAGCACTGATTAATTAATCTGCATTTATGAAGAGACCTCTAAGGAGAGGCAGGAAATAGCTTTGCATCCAAACTCATAGCTGTGAGATGCTCCAGCCCATGGATGGATGTTGGCACAGGCTATCCTCACTGGACCTGCATTTCAAACCAGTAAGGAGACAGCCCCTACACCATGAACCTGCAGCTCCTGGGCTGCCAGGTCTTCCAGGGGATATCCCCACTTCTAAAAATAAGCTTGAATTTGTCTACGAGTATCTGTCCAATACTTTCCAGCTTACCCTGCCCTCCTGGCATTACATTTCCCCCTTGCCTACACCTCCAGGCTGCCTGGCTCACAGCTGCCCCTGCAGCAGCACTGCCAGCAGCCCTCACCTCGCTGTCCCGGCTGGTGCGGCGGCTCTGGGACACGCACTGGATCTGCCAGGGCAGGGGCTGGTACACCAGGTAAGGCAGGGGCTCCTCACGGAACAGGTTGGTCCCAAGCTGCACACAGGGAGGGGTTTCAGCAGGGAAAAAGGAGAGGAACAGAAAGAGCTGCTCAGCCACGATCATCACCAGAGATCACAACCCTCCCCTGCCACTCATCGTGGGGCTGCAGCAGCCCACGGGCAACACCAACCCCACAGAGCCCCCAGCCCTCCTGCCCGGGGTGGTTTAGGAGGCACAGAGGGCCATTCCCAGCAGGGCAAGCAGAAACTGCTGCCTCCTCTCCCTGCCCCAACAGAGAGCAGCCCCAGCAGGGGAGAAATAAATGCTCTGGACTCACCTGTCTGACCGCCCTCACCACAAAGAACAGCGCTGTCATCAGCGTGCCCAGCATGGCTCCCTCCGTCCCGGGGAGCCTCAGCTCTGGGAGCAGCACGCCAGGACCTCCAAACAGCCAGGACTGAGATGTCCCTCCTAGGGCAGGCAGAGGCCAAGCCCCTTAATGAGCTTACAGCCCCTGCTCAGCTCGGTGAAGTAATCAGGTGCTGCCCTTTTGCTCTCCTAATCGCCGAGTTTCTCCAACAGACAGCGCTGGCATTCCAGGAAAGGCAAATCCTCTGCTCCACGTACCCAGGCAGGGCAGGGAGCATGGACAGACCTGCACAGCCCAGCCTGGGCTCTGTGGGGACCCATCTCAGCAGGATCACAGCAAACCCAGGAGGATCCCACACTCCAGACGAGATTTGGGATGTCTCAGAACCACCCTGAACTGCTCAGCAGTGGGGTAGGAGACTTGTCCCCAAAAGCACCTGCCTGGACAGGCTGTGCTCCTCCAGCAGCTCTTACCCAGCTCTCCAGAGGGCAAAGACACACCAGTGCAGCTCATGCACAGCAGGAGCTGGGGCAAGCCAAAGCCAGATTGTTTTAAAGACAAAACCATCACCCTCCACTTGTGCACAAGCAGCTGATCCACAGCCTGTCCCCTCTGTGCCTCGCCAGCCCCTCCAGGAGGGGTGAGCAGGAGATGGGAACAAGTCATGGGAAGAGAAGAGCACGTCACCAATCCTCCCTAATTCCTGGTGAGAGCGTTACTCAGCGATCCCAGCAGCACCCAGCTCGCTGCTGGGGCAGCTCCTGGCTGCTCCCAGAGCCATGGGAAATCAGCAGCCACAGCCAATCTGCAGTGAGACGTTTTTAACAGATCCCAAGCTGCCAGAGCAACACCTTGTTTTCATTTTCTAGTTTTGGTTTTTAGCTTTCTCTCTGCCTCTGCATTTGCTACCCTGTCCAGATACTTAAAAGAATAATGGTAACAAAGCCACAGCGAGCTTAAGTGGTCTTGGGAACTGCCAGACATGACCTCGACAAGACAAAACATGAGAGAGCCCAGAGACAAAGCAAGGGGAGATGAGAGAGGTAAGTTCAGCTGGATATCCAGCTACAACAAAACAGAGTGACAACCACCACCATCATACAAAACAGGCTCACGTTGATTTAATTTATACAAAACCAGACACAGCTGCCATCCCAGGTTTTAACAGGAAAAAGGAGCACGTTTCAAACCAAGTTATTGTTAAAAAAAACCTGGCATTTCTCTGCACCACTAATCCCTGCTTCTCCCAAAACACAGAATGGACTCAGTGATATGGCTTTGGCCACAGCAAGCCACAGCTGTGGGGTCCCTTCCAAAACCCCTGACTGGAAGGACTGCCATGTGTCCTCCTAATATCCAGGAAACTAAAAGCAAAATCCCTACAGGAAGGGGTTTGTGCAATCCAACAGCAGATGGGATACCCGTGTTCTGATCCCTCCTTTCCTAGGAAGGAATAAGGCTGGTTGAGCAATTACAAAAATTCTAGAAAAACATCAAGAAAACAACAAAATACATTCATTCTTAAGAGCTTTAAAATGATGTTCATCAAAAGTCTATTTCTATTTGCATGTAAACATCCCCGTGCCAGGCTCAGCGTGTGCCAGCACGCAGCACCCGGGGAGCAGAGCAGGGGGGCTCTGCCTCCCCCCACTGCCCATCCTCACCCACCCGAGGGGCTCACGCAGCACAGGGGGTGTGGGGCAGCAGCTTCACAGCCTCCCCCCACCAGCTGTCTCAGGAGAAGGGCTTTGAAGATGGTTTCTCACAGATGGGCTCCCTTGAAGTGCAGCGTCCTCGTCAGCCAGAACGGGCGAGTGGCTCGGCAGCTTTTTAAAGCATAAAATATTTACAGTCAGCTCGGAGGAAATACTGACAAAGACAACCAAATGCCACGTTCCCATGAAAGCCTGACTCCTCCCTGCTGGGTAGAGCGTCACCCCTTCCAGTTCCAAGCATCCCAGAGGGCTGGGATACCCTCTGGATGCGGCCTTTCCATAGGAACATAACAGCACCCGGTGAGCAAAGCCACTGAGTCACAGCTGAGGCCCAGGAGCTGCTCATCCCAGCTCCTCAGCCCCTCTCCAGTCTTCCCATCCCTGTTCTCCCAGGATCCCTGTGGAGCTGCTGCAGGAGCAGCAGGGCCAGGCTCCAGGATTTACAGCAGGGGCTCCCCAGCCCCGTGCATGGACAGAGATCCCAGCTGCTGATCCGAGCCCTGGATCCCTCTCCCCAGGGCACCGAAGGACGCAGGTGGGGCTGTCTCAGCATTCACAGGAGCTCCTCAGCCGTGCCTGCACCAGCAGCCACTCCCCTACGTGCTATCAGCACATCCCTGACAGGGGAGCAGAGCCCCAGCAGCTGCTCTGCTGCACAGCTCTGGCCAGCCTGGCATGAGAGGAGCAGGGAGGGCTCATCCACATCTACCACTCTTGGCTCAGTTCCTATTGCTCCCACCCCAAACAAGCACAACATTCCCGAAGAGCCAGAACGTGTCATTCCCTGATTTCATCCCCAGACTCCGCAGCCATTCCGCTGCTCCCACAGGCCAGAGGCCGCCTGCCACGGCCCACCTGCCACCAAGCATTTGCTGGGCATCAGGGCACGCTCATTTCCTGACACATTTCCTCCAGCAGAGCCTCAGCTGGATTCACATCCTCCCCCTTGACCAGTTACTCAAAGTCCTCGGTGATTCACAGCTCTGCCTCGCCATCGCCGGAATACTAATGAGGGAAATGTTGATTTATTGAAGCCCTGATGTGTCACCGCTGGATTAAACAGTCTATAAAGTATATTTGGACACATTACAGGATTAGAAGAATCCGCCTGGGAAGTTCTCTTCCTCCTTCCTCCCTTGTCTCACAAAAACACTCAGTTTCAAGGACATGGCACGCAGACAGTGGAGGTGCCTGGGTGGGGAGACTGCACAGGCCCCCTCAACCATCCCTGCAGAGAAAAATCCCACGTTTCAGTAGTGGTACACCTTGATGTCTCTGTTTTCATCCAGTCCCAGCTGGAGGAGGCTGGGGCTGCTGCCTGGGCGCTTCTGAGCCCGTGGGGAGAGAGGTCTGAGAGCTGGGTGAAGGAAAAGCCTGGCTTCCAGCAGGAATGAGCACAGACAGCACAGGTACGGGGTACTGAGCCAGCCCTGTGCACACAGGCTGTGTTCAGCCTGCTGCATCCCAGTCAAATGGAATTAGAGGGGGATTAGGGAATTCAGAGGCACACCATGCTCAGGACAGCACGCAGGCCCCGGGGATTTGCTGCTAATATCAGCGTACACTGAGGAGACACCAAGAGCCCCAGCACAGGGCTGGTACCACACAGCCTGGGAGCATCCCTGCTCACAGCACAGAGAGGTCTTGCTCTCTGGATCCAGCCCCAATTACAAGATTCCTCAAAACAGAGCTGGAGAGAACTCAAGGAGGAGCCCAGCCCTCCCTGCCCCACCACGTGCCCAGTCCACACATCCCCACGTGCCCTCACCTCCTCAGCAGGGCCTGCCCATGGCCAAGTGCTCCATCCACAGCACCAGAAGCAGCCCTGCAAAGCCAAACCCCCTCTTCTTCCCTGCCCCATCCTCCATTCTGCACGATTTGGTCTGAATTTTTAAATCCTCACACTCCCAGCTCAAACTGCTGCTCTACAGCAGAGCAGCATCACTAAAGAGCATCACAGAACAAGCAGGGAAAGGAAGGGAAACTCCCTCAGTCCAGCACAGCTCAGAGAGCAGCACACAGGTCACTCGTGCTCCAGCTGCTGGACACCACATTCCTCTGCAGAACCAGGCACTGAAATAGAGGCCAAGGCCTCGGAATCGCTGTTCAGTTCTTCATTTCCCACCCCTCCTGCCACCTCCTCCTACCTTCTGCAGGAAGCAGGAATGCAATTAAAGACCAGACCCAGGTAAAAGATACGCTTTGGAATCCTTCTTGAAGCCTTCCAGCCATTTCTTGTTGCTCTCAATCATCCCCTCAATACTCCTCCTCTCTGGCTCACGGAACTTGGAATGCTGGAAGAGCCGGATTTGTTCACTGTGGCAGTGAGAGAGAGAGAGGGGATGAGTGGGGAAAAAAAGAGGTCTGGGCAGAAATGAACCCAGAGAGGAGGAAGTGATGGGCTGCTGAAGAAGAAAACACCTCCTCTAATACATATATATACTGATAGTTTAACTTCTCTCCTTAATAAGTAATTCATAGTTTTTATCAAATTGTTATCTACTTGTTGTGTGATGTAATCACTGCAGAGGAACAACAGCAGCACAACGAAACATCTCAAGGAAGATGAGACCCTTACTCTGCAGGGACATATCCCAGCTTGCTGTCCAGAGGCACAGAACTCCCACCGAGTGACGAGAGCCCACCTGGAAAAGAGACATTAAATACACCTGGAAAAGAGACATTAAATACACCTGGAGAACAGACATTAAATACACCTGGAGAACAGACATTAAATACACCTGGAGAACGGACATTAAATACACCTGGAAAACGGACATTAAATACACCTGGAAAACAGACATTAAATACCCACAAAATCCACACATCTGGGTGCATTTGCTTTCCTGCACCATGGACATGATGTCCCTACGAGGATACCAAGGAAATAGAGGGAGATCCCTATGTGCCACTGGGAGGAGGCTCCCAGCAGAGAGGGCTGGCTCCTCTTTTGCTGCTTTTCCTATTAAAGAGCAGCATGACAGGATCAGCCATATGCTGCACTCCTGGAATGAGCTTCTCACCCCTCACCCCATCAGCACCCTTCCTCCCAGCAGCACCAGTGCACCCCACCCTTCCCAGCACTGGAAACGTGAGGCAGAACTCGCAGGGATGGAAATTCAGGAGCTGTAGGCAGCGAGCAGGTGCAATGAGGCCAGGACACTCACCTGGGAAATACCTGTGCCATTTCTCTGCCAGCACGTTGTCCACTGGCTGCCCTGAGATGGAATAACCAGAGCTGAGCCTGCTGCTGCTCCAGGCCCACTGGTCCAGGGGAGACACCTTCGGGGGGTTCCCCAGGGAGCTGCCCCCCCGCAGGCCTCCCAAGGAGGAATATGTGGGAAGAGGGATGCCCTCACGGGCTGTGGAGGTGAAGAGAGGAGACTGGTGATGGCTCAGGGAGTCCAGGACGCCCAGGACCCCGTTCAGCTCACTGGTGATGCTCTGCACGGAGTCTCTCAGGTGCTGGATCTTGTCCTGCTGGAGGATGGGCCAGAAATCCATTCCCAAGTCAACTGAAGGAAGAAAGGGGAGAAAAGGGGTCTCTGACAAGCCCTAAAAAGAACAGCCTTTGTGCAAGCAACCCAACCCTCCTGTCTTCCTGCCCTTCTTCCCCCAGCACAACTCCAGCTACAGGCAACCAAAGCCCAGCAAAAGCACGAGCAGCAGAGAGGGAATTGGAATTGCAGCAGCTTCTCCTGCCATGGATGTGAGGAAGGGGAAGCCCAGACTCCTGCAGAAGAGCAATACAGCTCTGCAGGATCAGAGGGAAATCAGAGAGATTTTATAACCCACAGAGATTTAAAAGGCAGATCCCTCTTATCTGCCACTAGAGGCAGAAAACAAGGTTTTGCAATCAGGTGTGGTACACAGAGCAGTCCCAGCCATGGAGACCAGACCTGCCTTGGACACAGCTGAGCACAAATGAGAACAGGAACATCAGAGGGGTGAGAGGGAAAGGCAGAACACGCCCAGAGCCTCACACGTTGGGCACTCACATTTAGACTGGCCAAGGTTCCCACTGGACGTGCTGTTTGTGTCCTCAGAAGTGCTCAGATCGAAAGTCACCACCTTCTTGCATGCAGAACTCTTCAGTGTGTCTTCATCTGAGAGCTGGTCAGGAGGAGGAGGAAAACAATGCCAGTAAAAGCTGCTGTATCATCCCTGGAACATAAAAGCTACTGGAAATCTGCCTGCAGCCTGTCTACAAAGCTGGACTGCAGTCAGGCACAGGTCAAGTGAAGGCAAACTTGTCTTCAGGCCCTGACAGCAAAATCTGAATGTCCAGAGACTGCTTTGGCTCTGCAAGTGCAAGAGGCCAAGCAGAGCAGCCACGTGAATCAGTCCTTCCAGCAGGAGTCAACGTGGTTTGTGCTTTAAATAACCACACAACTCCTGCTGGGCTGGGTTCTCTGCACCGAGGGCGAGAGCTTGACCATCAAAGGTCTGGTTCTCCTGCATCTGCTGCTGCCCCACTGAAGGCCACGTGGTCCCAGGCAGAGCCAAGCATTCCAAGGTTTGCCCTGGTCAGAGCAGGCTCCAGCCCAGCTCACATGAGGTGACCTGCCCTTGTTTTCTCCAGGCTCAAACCATGCAGCTTCTCCAAGCTGCTTTCTGCAGCCACACTCTCAGCAGTCTCTGGTGCTCTCACAGGAGGTGTTTCCAAAATCTGCTGGCAAACACCAGCCTTTGGCCACCAGCTGAACAGCCCTGACAGGGACCACGAGCCCCTCACAGCCCCCAGGCTGGGGGAGGAGCTCTGGGCAGGGGGAATGCAGCTGGGCAGGGATGCTGGAGTTCACCTCCTCCAGCAGCGAGGACTCCAGCTGGCTGAGCTTCTCCTCCTTCTTCTTCAGCAGCACCTGGCCTTTCTGCATGGCCGACTTCATCCTGTCCAACTGCTTTGCCTCCTGCACAGACCAACAGAGGAGGGAAATCCAACAGGAATGACAGGAAACAATCCATGTTAGCAGCTGGGGTGACTTTCATCACCTCGCTCTGCTCAGCACAGGAAGCGCTGCTGGAGGGAAATCGCTCCCAAATCCTCGGGAGCGTGGGAAGGGGCGTGTACAGGGAGC
>VZTH01004985.1:0-80513 GCA_013397815.1 Aleadryas rufinucha
CCTCGCGCGCGGCCGCGCCCCCGCCGCCGCTTTAGAACCTGCGCAACGTTTTCCCCGGCGCGCGCGCGAGGGGGCGGGAGCGGGGGGTGAGGGAGGGAGCGAAGGAGGCGGGAGAGGCGCCTCAGGCGGTTCCCGCCCCGGCCGCGCCGCCTCCCTCCCGCCTCCCGCCGGGGGTAGCGCCGTGAGGGAGCGCTGCCCGCCGCCGGCGAGCCGTGGCATTTACGGGCGTTTTCCACGGGAACGCGGCCCCCCGGCGGTCGCGTGCCGGCGGCGGCGACTGGGGAAGCGGCGAGCGGCAGAGCGCGGAGGCGGGAGCAGCGCTGCGGCAGGAGCCCGGCGTGGCTCCTCTGCCCGGGCACCCGCTGCAGGTGCCTCAGCGCGAGGTGACTGCCATGGCCCACCTTTAAGGGGAAGGAAGCACCCGAGGTTCGTCAATGCTCGTGGTGGAAAGCAACGACGAAAGTCTGAGGGCCCGCAAAAGATCAGAAAGTTTTACTAGTAAATTACATACTTGGCATGGAAATTGGTGTGTTAGTCCCTGACCTACTGTTTGAGCACACGACAGTGGGTTTTGAAAAAAGGGGTAACATGAGAAGGAAGAGAGAAAAGAAGAGATGAAGTAAAGAGCGGGCGGAGGGGGGGTTGGGGAGCCGGGGAGAGACAGAAAGAAAGGAAGAAATATAAAAAGGCGAGAAAAGAGAGAAAAAGGGATCACCAGTCCTGGTTCCAGTGTCAATCCAGCTGATGGAATGTCTCTCCTGGTTTCAGCATCGATCCAGCTGTGTCAGTCCAGCTGATGATATGTCCAGGGTCCTGGGGGTGCCTCTGTTCCTCTACCAACACAAAGAGGCTCTATGGATGTAGCACACACGTAGCTCTCGGTCATCGTGGAACAAGCAGGACCTCAGGCCTCCTCTTCAAGGCGACCAAGGCTTTCTTGGGTGAGGCATGAGGAGACAGGGACATCATGAGCAGGCATTCAGGTATCCAGGCTCCCAGGCTCACCAATCTGCCATGCAGAAACGTCCTTTTGCTTCCCAACCACTGCTTCAAACAACAGACTGAGGGTTTTTTTTCTTTGAAGTCTCCTAGGAAACTTTTTACATCAGAGCAGGGTCTTATTTCTACATATGCAACTGCCTATTCTCCCACAAGTGAGCTCAGATGCTTCCCTGCTGTGACTGAATGTTACTGGGTGCTGTTTGTATGCAAAGTCTGAGATAGGCCAAACCTTACTGTAGAAATGGCAAATATATGATGAGAGTGTGTTAATGTCAGTCGTTTAGTCTGCAAGTGTTCATTTTCACACAAAGTACTGTGTCCACAGGTATGGATTGGGTAACTGGCAGGTTGCTTACCCTTGCTGCGCCACCTAAGAACTCAAAGTCCAGTCAGGGAATGGTGACACTTCGGATAATCATTAGGCAGAACAAGCAGCTTATAACAGGGTTTTGGTACTGTAATAGCAATAGCTTTTAATCTTCAAGGCATTTATACTATATTACAAAATTATTGTTAATAATAATAATAATAGCTTTTATCTTTTTAATTCTTTCTTTCTCATATTCTGTGTCTGTGTTTTGCAGGGAATAGGGAAAAATATTTAAGGTAAAATTTTTTTTGCTTCTCAAAATTAAGACCTTCAGAAAAAGTAGACAGAAAAGAAGACCAGAACATTTCTCTGAGTTGCAAGGATCTGCTTGTATTCTTTTTCCTCACACTTGAATCTGCTTGCTGAGGTGTAAGACTGGAAAATGGAAGAAACTGTGCTCCAATGACCATGTTAGGATAAAATAAAAGCATGAAAGAAACACCCTAGTCACAACAAACTTTCAGTTATTTTTATTTCAGTAATCAATAAACTTTTGTACTTCTTAGTCCAGGATGTTTACAACTCATTATTTAATATATGTCTCCTTCAGGTCAAGAATACATATATATATTAACTTTGTTAATGGATACCAAAGGAGTTCTCAAAAACGAATTGACCTGCATCTTGATCACAAGCTCTAATAGTCTTCTTATAAACAGAGATATATAGCAAGAACCCACATGCTCGGTATTATCAGTATAATTTCCACATGATTATTCCCTTCTTTCTTTCTGTTTTTCCCACATCAGCAACTGACCTAAAGCGACGTTTAAGCGATATTTGCGCCAGTTATATCATAGCTTTCAGAAAAGCACTCCTTTGCCTGGAAGTACTTGTCACAAAATGCTACAGAGTGCCTCACTGCACTCTGGTCAGGGTTTTGTCTTTGCTTGGGGTTCATTTCGCAACATTTTGGACAAAACGTTACTTAAAAGCTGTTCCACCACAGTTACTTTTCGTTCTACTAATGGTTACAATGTAATTTCAGTATAATTTCAATTAAAATGTAATTTCAATTCTTTTCTTTCGCGCTGGCAACCAAAACCTGAGTGCTGAAGGCAAAGAGCAAGAACATCTCCCATCCTGCCACACCATCCAAGCTCTGAATTACCGTTAAGTGAATGTTACTAAGGCTTTCGTTGGGACTAGAAGTAATTAAGACAAACAATTTAATCAATCAAAGTTTTCAGATCTTACAGCCTGTTTTAGCAGTACTTTAAAAGCCATTCTGTGATAAAAGACCTTTTCTGAAGTATATCAAGAACTAGATTACAGAAATCTTTATTGGAGTTGTTCTTGTTACCACTAATTGTACAGTTGCGCTAATATATAGCAGTGAACTCCATGTGCAGAAAACCAAAGCAAATATTGAACCTTCTTTAGTACAAATTCAGAGACCCAGATCCAGGAGGCTTTAATCAAAATTCCAATTAACTTCAAAGAGTTTTACTTGAGTAAAAATTGCAAGCAGAATCTAGCACAGAAAAAAATTACCATTTTAATTGCTGCTAGCCTGATTAAGCGATTCAGCTTCCAGTTGATACAAGCACTTACATTAACACTAAAAATTTATTAATGGTCATTTATATTCTACAAAGCCTAATCCTGCCAAAGATTCCCCCNAGATCAGCATAGCTTCAAAACCACCCAGCACATCCCCAAAGAAACGCTGCTTGGTGAAGCTTCAACAAACGACCTTGCAGCAGAAGCCAGCGCTGGCAGCCTGCGAGTGCGGTGCTGCCACGGCTCCGTAATGTCCTGGAGCTGGCAGCCCTGAGGAGCCGGGCTGTCCATGCCGGTGCAAGGTATCACTGAGCCGGGGGGTGAACCGGCCTCTCCCACCGCCGTGCTGCGTGTCTAATTCCCAGCAGATGGCACTCATCCTGCTGCCCTGCAAGCACAGGTCCAGTTTATTTGCACACTGTGGTTTCGGCAGGCAGCCTCCTAACACACCGCAGAAGCGAAGAGCAGCAAAATAGGCACAGTGGGTGCTGCCCTGACCCCGGGGAGCAGCCCCGGCTGCCCCATGGAAGCATGGAAGGCACACGCGGGATGCACCGGGTATCAGCGCAGTTAAGCCCAAGGGCAGCAGAAAAACGATCCTGTCGGTATGCTCACATCAATTAGTACTTTTAATGTTAGTTTCTTAAAACGCGTGGAAGGAATGCAGCTGCCCCCTGCTGCCAGTTGGCAGCTCCTCGCCTTACCCGGAGCCCTTGGCACCAGCAGCCAGCGAACAATGTGATTAAAGCTGTGCTGCTGTGTGTTCCTCACCTGGCTCTGATCTGCTCCCAGCACAAGGATTTCCCCATGCTGGATGGCCAGTGAGCCCCAGCCCAAAGGAGTGCTCTGCCTCCAGGTGCTACACAGCAGACACGAGGAAAACAAATGGGGAAGTCCCTCAGCCTCGCCAAAGGAGCTAGTCCTAGAGGATAGAGGAAAGATCATCTGCCCCAAGAACAGGACCCTCTGAGAGCTCTGATTGAGGTCTGTCGTGAAGAAGAATACTTTCTGTGTCATTTTGTTTCTGTCTGTAACCACTTTTTGCCCACCCTAGGGTTTCTTCATCCCTTACACAGCATACAGGACAGCTGTCAACTTCAGCTTTCCATCCTCTTTAGATGCGAGCACCCAGCACTCCTCTTTAAATGTGGCCATGCCTTGAGTGCAGATCTAAGACCTCTACAGGACCATTTTAGTGGGATGGCAAGCCAGAATCCCTGACTGTGATCCTCTCAATCCAACACAGCTGGCACTTGGCCTTTAGTATCGGATCAACCTGGTGGGCAGCTGTTTTCCTCTGCACTTCATCTCATAGCCAGGTGTGGCTGAGAACTTCCAGACAGGTGTTTCTTCCCAAATTTCCTTGAAGAGCTTAGCTACTTCCCAGAGCAGAATCAGTGCAAAAAATAGCAGCTACCACTTCTTGCAAATGCCACTGGAGGAGGGTTTGTTGTTTTCCTACCTTTTAAATGATAGCTCAACAATTATTGCACAAACCCAGTAGTGTTGGCGATCAACGTCCTGTCCCTCCTCTGTCTTCAGAGCCATAAAATCCCACCTTCTGGGAGACTGCCCCCAAACACCAGATTATTCTCTTTTTCAAGAGCAAGGGGAATACACATTCACCCACTGAATCACTAGCTTAGTGCAAGACAAATTCAGAGTTCACTGGGCCATGGAGCAGCTATGGCATGCTCCTTTTCCTGGGCAAGATGAGATTTGTGTCCTGACCACAACCCCTGGCTGTGTGTACATGTCATCCAGTGTCTGGCTCATGCAAAATACCTACCAAGTGAAGGTGCTGAAACACTGATCTCTGCTTTCCAACATAAACACTTAGCTGGAGATCAGTCTTTCTCCTCTCTGGGCCACTTTGATTGTCACAGCAAGAGTGAACCATGTTGGTCTGGTACACAAAACACACATTTCAGATAAATTCCTCTACAGGAAGCTGTGGTAGGATTTTCATTGCTGTGAAGCCTAGACTAGAAGTGTGGGTGGGCAAGAGAAAATAAGTGCTTTTGTGGTTTGTTTTCTTTAAAAATATTTTTATCGTTTCAATGAAATTGAGTTTTGTTGTTTCAATTAATTTGAGGTTTGTTGTTTTAGTGAAAGCCTGCCCATCTGTGGACATGCGATATGTCTTTGAAAAGCCTTGGCTCCCACATGCTCTATGGAAACTTCTTCAGCTGTTCATTGCTTAAAACTTCCAAAGACTCCCACTCTCATGTATGATCTTCTCCTGGCACCGCCTGTTTATAGAACATCCAGCCCTAAAAATGTTTCTTTTCACGGAGGACTATTTGCATGTGAGACAGTGCATATCCCCTGTTCCTTCCTTTGTGAAGGGCCAGAGTGGCAGTGCTCACTTCCTTCACCCCTGAAGCACTCTGAAAAATTAGAAAGATTAAAAAACCAGCTATGGGGCTAGAGCCTGTTTCACACTTAGCTAAGGGCTCAGCATCTGTGCAGTTGTGACATGATTGGCATTTGTGGCCAGATCTGCTGCTTTGGTGCCAGCAGCAGGCTCCCAGCCTTCATGCCAGGACACGTCTGGGTTACGCCCTTGGGATGCTGAACCTGGGAGGTGCTCTCCACCCCTGTTACAGACCTACTGTATTAAACCATGCCCTGCCATGCCATGCTGTGTGGGGTAGAGCAGACTGGGCTGGTGGAAAGAGTGTGTTACAGTCCCTCCAGGCTGAGGAGAACACTTAGCTCAGACCCTCCATTTCTGGGGAAGGGCTCTGACCACACGGCTGCCATTTATGCACATGCTGCGCTCCATGACAGCACCTTTAAAGATGCCTCCGCTCTGGTGGGTGGCTGACCTGAGATCATAACAGAAACGGTAAATGGAGAAGGAAGAATGCACAGCCCCGACTCCTAAGCTCCGGGGATAGACTGAACTCTCCCGCATTGTCTGCCTGCTGCCTAAAGGTGACCCTGGGTGATGGTTTGTCCCTTGGGATGCCTCCTTATATCAGCAGAATCCAGAAACCAGAACGCAGTCCTGAGAGGCATCTCAGTGTCTTGATCTCTGGATCTGAGGAGGCAGTTGCTGTGATCAGCACGAAGCTTGCACTTTGTGTGGAACGTTTGTTCTCCTTGACAATGTCCTACATAAAAACCAACCACCAGCTGGTTTCTTCCTGAGGGAATGTCCTTTAGTATCTTGAGAGCCATTCCTGATCCTCATGCCTGGCTACTGTCCTCACAAACCAAATGGAGCCCAGCTTCTGCCTCCTGAAAGGTAGGAGTTCATGGCTTGTCACCCAAGTGGGTCCTGTTGGTGCACGGGGAACGAGCCAGTGAGTCAGAAGAGTGAGGAGAAGGGTGCAAATTGCAACAATGCACCCTGTCACTGCTTTTCCCTGTCCCTTGGAAGCACTATTTCCAAAAGCAACACGGAAAAAGGACTTAACTCTCATTTGTTACTCAGCTACTGTTGACTTGTTTTGTGTATTTGGGCTCAGCAAAATCCACTCCTCAGCTTGTTAACAGAACAGGGTTATTATTATCTGCTGCCTGACAGCAGGGTTGTGAGGATCAATTAAGCAGTTTTTGAAGCACTAGGAGAGGAGTGAAAGGCATTAGGGAGCAACGAAGTGCCCTAGCAAGTGCCTTCGCTTGATTTCCCTGCACACAGCAGCATCCATGTGGGCTCTGAGCTGCGCCTGTTCATTAGGTGGCACTACAGGCCCAAGATTCCACGTGTGAGAGCAGTCTCCAGAGGGCTCCGCTGGGTCTGGGCAGGGGTTTGTAGGCTCGGACACTTTGCTGCCCTATTTGCATATATTTTTCCTGGGGAAACATACTGTCCTGACAAACAGTGGAAGAACACAGGCTTGGTATTGCAAGTGCAAAGCAGCAGCGATTGAGACTTCTGATACAGCTGTCCAGGACTGAAGTCTCCAAGAACTGCAGGGGGAGCCTGTAATTGCTTGGGGTAAATCCCATACCAGGGACCTGCAGCCCACCTGCTCACCCTGGTTGCACCAGGGCAGTGCAAAAGGGCTGCTGCTTTCCCCTGAAATGGGAGACAGCACAACCAATTCTCACAAAGACCTCATCCATTCTCCATGGACCTGTGGAGAGGCCTCAAAGGCTGCTGGTGATCCAGAGACACATGGTCTTCAAGGAGAGGACACTGTGCCACTGTACCTTTTCCTTTTGCCTCTGCTATAGGGCTGGCAGTGGTGCCCAGCACCTGCCCCAGGGCCAGGAGCCTCCTGCGCTTTCGAGTAAAAGATACACAACACATCTCAGGCTGTGCCTTTTCCACTGAAACATCCTGAGCTGAACTCGGGTTGGGAAGGTGCCTATGTTCTCTTACAACCCTTCCAGCCACCTTCTTCCTCACCTTGATTTCCTTGGCATTCCCCTGGTTAAATGTTTACACAAGTTTTCAAAGCCAGGGAGTGTGCAGGCAAGATCTGGGAATGCTTCCCTTAAACAATTTGGTTTGAGGTGTTTTAACTCCCTCCTCCCATGCTGCCAGTTTTTCCTGGCCTGGCACAGTCCTGGCTCTGCTGAGGCACACCTGACTTGGCTGACAACTGACACAGCTGTTCCCATCCCAGTGCTGCACTAGAGCTGAGCCTGGGCTCCTCCATTCCAGCTGGCAGCTTAGTCATTCTCTAGCCCTGGGTCAGTAACCTGCAGTCTACTCAGTGCCCCTCTGTCTGAAGCTGAAAGATAAATGCCCTTGAAATCAGAAGTAACCACGATAATTTTATTTTGAACAGGAAAATGGACTGTTTTTTCCCCTTATCTAATTGATTAGGAATGTCAAATATTCTTTTCTGTACACTGTGCATGCCTCTTACTTATGTAGGAAGCAGCTGGTCTAGGGAATGAGCCAAACACTTTTTTTAACTAGAAAAAATTCAGCTTTCTTTTGGGACTTGGGGGGCTGTCACTGTATTTCATCGTGAGTTGACAGATAGAATCCATCTCTCTGCTTTTCCTTCTGCGTCCTGACATGTCTCTGGGAAATGCCTGCCATGTCCCTGCTTCAAAGAAAACTGCAGGTGTCTGGGAGAATGGGGGCGAGGAGGGGTTGCTGGGGCAGTCAGGCCAATGGCATGTTCACAGCTCAGGAGCCATGTCTGGGCACCTGATTGACGTCAGAAAAAAAATCTTGGCTTTTATCTGGGTGCATTTCTGTCTACTTCTATTTTTGCACATTGCTGAGCAGTACTAGATGCAGCAGTTACTATCTAGAGGATGATATTAGCTTTGCATCTGCGTGACTTTCTAATTCTTTCTGTAATGGGCTTAAAATGGAGTGTATGTTCCCGTTTTTCTCTGTAGACAGTTACGCTTCCCATCTGAAATTATTCAGCCTTACACTGCATTTCCAGAAAAACCTTTCTTAGGAAGAGCCTGAAATTGCAGCGTAGGTAGATTTGTTTCTGAGGAAAACTGTTGCTTCAGCAAGATTGACAGGTACAGCACCGTCTGTATTGGAAAACCCAATAGAAAGATGGTTCTTGGTACAGTTTGGCCAAATGGGTGACTGAACCCCCTTAAAAGACGTAGGATTCTGTAGGATCACTAGTCATTGTAACCCCTGGAAGTTTGTGTCAAGAAAGTCGCCAATGAATATAATTACTTTGTAGGATAACTTGTAAAAAATAACGAAGAAAGAGACAATCAGTGTTACAGATGTCACTGTAAAGCTGTCACTATGCACGTGCCTCCTCCCAAAGCAGACTGCTGCAGCTCCTCATGACCATGGCCAGCGGTTCTCATAGAATCCTAGAATGTTTTGGGTTGGAAGGGACCTTTAAAGATCATCTAGTCCAACCCTCTTCCAATGAGTAGGGACATCTTCAAGTACATCAGCCTGCTCAGAGACCTGTCCAAGCTAACCTTTTTATCTCTAGTAACATCTGTGCTCACCAAAGGAGAGAGGAGCAATGGGTCCTGCATTGGTAGATCATTGAACTATTGGGGTTGGCATCATCTGCAGGAGGTTTATACCCGAGTGAAGGGAGCTGGGAGATACCAAACAGACGGAGGAGTGTCTTACATCTGTTTTTATAAATGCTCACATGACTTCTCAGCACTCAGCCATGGCTGATGTCACCACCATTGCTTCCCACTTTCTGTGGTACAGATGAACTTGGCAGGTTTTCATCACGCATCCCAGATGTGTACCTGGTGCAAGTGGGGAAGAAAATAAAGCTGGGGATGGACTCTCCTAGTCAAAATAGCACATATTCCCCGTGAGAGGGTGCTATGGGAAGTGATCATTCTGATAGTCCCCTTGAAAATACCTCAGTTTGGTGAGTTGGCATGGCACTGCCATAGCCCTGAACAGGCTCACATGTGAGGTGTCCTGTGACCAGCAAACCCCACCACTTACCTACACAGGCCTCCAAGTCTGAGTCCTGAAGAACATTAAAAATGGTTTAAAGAGCACATACACAGCCTGACCTGAATATTCCCCTTTTGTACTGTAGTTGTCTGGTGCTTCCAAGAGCCATTTCAAATGTGGATTCATAGTTGTTATTAGGACTATGGCCAGAATGACACTCTTGAAGCTGAATATTCAGCAGCAACTGAGCTGCTGAATGCTGCTTGATGATTTTCTAAGGATCAGGGAGCTGAAAAGGTTTGATTTCACCTGCTCTGGCAGAAAACACTGGGATTTGTTTAAGCAACTAGCCAAACAACCTTCGGTATCTGCTCCCTTACCAGAGAAGGCCAAGCAACAAACATTTGCTGGACAAAAGTTTCCACCAAGGTCTCACTGGCAGGAGGGAGATCTGCCAGCAGTGCTGCTTTTCATCACTGAGACCTGGTGTCCAGGGGCTGTCCTGGACACAGAGGCAAATATGGACAACCTGGTTGTTCCCACCAGGCTCGAGGACACCTGTATGTACACAGTAATTTGGCCTAAGTGTTTGGATTTGTATTTTCCAGGTTTTTACTTGCGTTATCAGGAGCTGGTGAATTGCCAAAGGTTTGGCAGCTGATAAAAACAAGTGCCATGCCAGATCCAGGGAAAACCCCACACTCAGATGCAAGTTGCTAGCCCCAGCAACTCTTTCTTGCGTGTTTTGAGGTCCCTGAGGGACATATTCTTTGACAGCACTGTTGCAGGACAAAGCATACTCTGCTTATGTTGAGCAAGACGGATTTTGCTGAGACAGTGGTTCCCATGATCAAGTTTAAGCAATAACTGTAGCTGTTAAATAAATCAAGAGAGGAGCTGTGTTCCTGGACTTGCTACTGCTTGTCATACACTGATACATTGTTCTCCTGAGGTGGGATTCGCTGTTCTTGGCATTTGCCAGCTAAAAATTAAGCACCTTAAATTGAGCTGACTGAAAATGAAGCAGTCAAACACTAACAGCCCTTTTCTCCTTCTCTAGACAAAGAGTGCGTTGAGCACTGCCACAGCATGATTCATCCCAAACTTAAAAATTTAAGCCAGGGAATCAAGTTCTTCTTCTGGACATGCCCATCTCACTCTGTAGACTATTGAGGGAGATGAGACAGCTGGCTGAGACTTCAGAGCCAATGTTTAGACATCCCTTGTAAGGTGAGTCCCACTGATGTCCACCACAGAGATTTGGGAATGCATGGAGGGCACAGCAAACACGGGCAATACAAACACTCAGACTTCTGCAGGGCTGCATGATGTGTTCCAGCTCTGCCCCAATTTCCTTCCTAACTCTCACTGATCCATCTCCAGCACCTCTTTGACATGGTTAAATTTGTTCAGAAATCATCTTTCACTGACCAAGAGGTTGGTCAGTGACATCACTCTGACTGCTGATGTGACTGACCACATACACCCTTGTAGCAGGGGACAGGCTCACCTTCTGGATGGGAGAAGAACAGACCAAAACAGTGCCAAGAAGATCTCACCTTCACAAAGCATTTGTTGTTACCCAGAACACAAATCCTTACTCAGAGGCGGGAACTGACATTTGAGCCCAGACAACGCAGGTAGGTGGGACCTTGGATCTGGCTTTTCTGGATTGCCTCAGGAACGTCAGTGCACAAAATCAATCCTTGAAACAAATGAGTTTGCTCAACTTCGGGTGTCAGTGGGCAGGTACTCCAAATGCCTGCTAGACCTGCCACCTGCTGTTTCACTGCAGCATCCGTCCCTCCTGCCTTGCGCCATGACAAGGCTGGCCAGTTGAGCAAGCTGTTGACTGAGTGTTGAGCCTTGTCAGGAACAGAGACGTGCCCTGTCTGGGAGCACCCAAGAACCACTGGGTCCATTCTGCCCAGCAGCCTGTGTCCTCCTGTAAGAAAGTAGAAATCTGGGGAGACGTGTATACAGCTGAGGTGATGTCATTTTGTGTACAAAGGCTGCGGTTTGATTTAAAGAAGGACAACTCCTTTCTTTCTTGCACCTGTTCTTTAATCAGAAATCCCAGTAATCCTCAGACAAAAGAGATATGGATCTGATAAGCCCCTTGGAGACTGTTGATTGATACTGCCAACAAATGAGAGGCATCGTATCTCAGATGTTAAATTTCTCAGGAAAGAAGTTAGAATAAACAAAACAAGTTTTACTTGGATTCCTCCACAATGCAGACATTTAAATACAGTCAGTTGGGTGACACTGTCACTGGGAAGAGAAATCCCCAAGGAAAGAAAACTGACCACAAGCCAAATGAGAACTGAAGAGCCAAGGTGCAAGTAACAGGGGTTCCCCTCATCCCAGTCTGGAAGCCTGGCCAGAAATGTCATGAAGCCATTCACCCATCACGTAATGTATATTGTTCTCTTATTCTGTTATGTTTAATCTGGCAGTAAATCAGCATATGTGATATGGCCACTGTGATTAGTTTGTATGGATGCCTTTGCAGCCTGAGTGTGGTTACATGGCAGTGGTTTGGGATAGCTGCCTAGCTCACCTTGAGGAGATGTTATCCTGCAAAGCAGCTAAACCTGCATCATGCTGGAGGGTGGGAGAGGTCAGGAGAAGTGCTCAAGGGCCTGCTGCTCCCCACGAGAAAGCTGAGAGGGAGGCGGGCAGCCCGACCACAGGGCCCCCACTCCTCCGCAGTGCTGGGAATAGGAAATCCATGGCAGTGGGGATGAGCAGCAGCCCTGAAGTGCCAATGCTCCCGGGAGCCATTTGTGCTGACCGACCCCCACACAGCAGGGGAGAAAAACAAAAACTGGCCTAGGAGGGCCTTATTGTGAGAAGGAAGTATTATTTAACGTGCATTGTGTTGGGAAAGGAAAACAAGGGTCCTGGCACTGAGCCAGGTCCATTGGCCTCTTTTTTTTTTTTTTCTCTTTTCTATTCTTCTGGGCAATTGTTCTAGTGAGGACAATTTTTTTTTTTGGTTGTTTTTTTGCTTTGTTTTGTTTTCTTTGGTGTTTTTGGAGTTGACAATGCACGGGGTAATTTCTTGGTGCTTTTCCTGTGTTTTGGCACAGGGACTGCCCAAACACTTGGCCGTGTTTCCTGTGGCAGAGACGCCACTGCCACTGCCACGTCCACTGGCAGCAGCACCAGCACCAGCACCAGCACCAGGACGTGGGTTGCATCATCAGCTGAGCAGGGGCTTCTCGCCTGCCCCAGAGCTGGGGGGCAGGAGGGAAAGGCAGAAGTGTGGGCAGAGAGGTGAGTCAGTGTGGAAAGGCAGCACACATTTCTGCAGGGTGACTCACCAACCCTTAGGAAGAAAAAAAATAATAAAAAAAAATTCCAGCCAAATTCTTTCAGGGAGGTAAACAAGGTCACACAGCGCGGCGAGATCCTGTTTACCTGAGACAGGACGTCTTTGCAGAGCCTGTGCTAGAAGCAGGGACGTGTTGACATGACTCAGGGTGGCCAACGCAGGGACATGGGGCTGGGGGCAACTCTCAGCCCAAGGACCCCAAATTCACCACACCAAGGAGGGGGTGAAACCTTGCAATGGGGCTGGATGCTCTGCCCTGTAGAGGCTCTCCCTGCCATCCTGTGGTTCTGCCAGGAGGGAGAGCAGGAGGAAAGGAACCACTGGGTGATGGCAGGGCTGTGCTGGCACTCGATGCTCACCTCCAGCCCTTGCCATGCTGGTGGCCCTGGAAGATCTGACCACTGCTGCCCACTTGCCCGTATCCCATCACGAGCGAGTGCTTTCCCCACAGCCCCACAGGGAAGTCCCGGTGGCCACACAGTTAATTAGAGCCCATTCCAGACGCTGACTGAGTGTTTTTTCCTGATAACAAGACGTGTGTGAGTGTATGTCGCTCGTCGCTCGGGTGAATATCCTGTTCTTGCGACGGGCCAGGGAAGCGGGGGGCAGCCGGGGGGGACAGACGGGGACGGGACACAGGGCAGTGTGCCGGGATTTCGCATTCCTGGCATTCCTGTCTTGGCCTGCAACTGCAAAACAGCCCAGTGGGAAGAACAGGGCACCCTCTGGATGAGAAAGCCCAGCTCTCTTCCCCACTGGAGTGTGTGCATGGAGAGGACAGGGATATACAGGAGCAGAAGTTACCCTGGTGTGAGCGCTTGAATTTAGCTCACAATAAGCATGTTTCTGTTGCTCCTTCCTCTTCCACAATCTCCAACTCATCAGCCAGACTGCACTTCTCACTGTATCCAGACTAGTGAAGGATGCTTGGCATTCTCCCCACTCCCAAACTGCCACTGGGAACCATCATGGTGATGGAGGACACCACAGGACACTCTCTTTCTATCAGCATTGCTTCAGCTCTTGGGGATGCAGGAAAACCCCCACAGCCCTGCTTCATTCCCAAAGAAAGCACAGAGCCCAGGAGTGCCCCTCAGCTGGCTGCCTCGACCTACTCCCAGCTCCTCCACCCTTGCAGACGTGAGCCAGGATCTGCAATTCAAATATTTCAAGAAACACAGCAAGAAGACCTCTTTTCTTTCTTTCTTTTTTTTTTTTTTTACTTTTTTTCACTGACACACCAAACCAAACAGGGCCAATGCTGACCTTCGGCCAAAGCTATGTCATGATGGTTTTGTCTCACAGTCAAATCACAATCCTCGGATCTTGCACAACCAGGTACTCGGAAAAAAGAAAGAGTTCTTTCTTCCTTTAAAGCACACCCCCGTTCCACCTACTCCAGCTTCCCATTTTCCCGTTTCACAACCTTCTGTGGTTTGGTACCTTTCTCAATGAAACAGGCACGTGTCATAGCCCCACTGACTGCTGAAAAAGAAGGAGAAGGAGACTCCGTGGCTCCCACCACCAGCTGCACACACGTGTTGTTGGAAGGGGAAGGGACCAGGAGGACAGAGGACAGTGCCTCTGGTCACATGTAGAACACTGTTTTTGAGGAATTGAAAGCATGTTATGTCTGCAAGATTGCAAAAAAACCCACCAAGGATGCTTCTACATTTTAGGAAGTGGCCAGCACAGCCATTCTTAGGCCTGGACAGGCTTGCAGGAAGCTCTCAAGGGAGTCCTGGTGATAGGACTGCCCCCCTGCAGGCATTAGGAAGAAAACCTGCCCTGTGCAGTTTCCATACCCATGGCTGGGCATGCAGCAGGGATCTCAGCCTCATGCCAGTGCCTGGTGCCTTTGCCCTGGCACTGGTGGGGTGAGGAGCTGGCGAGGTTTGGGGTTTGCTTGTTGCTTGGTTGGGGGGTGGACATTTGCCACAAGCACTGTGATTTTGGTAGGTCTGTGTGTTTCTTTGCTGCATTGCTGGTGGGGGAATCCCTGCAATGCCAGGTCAGGGTATCTGTGGGACTGCAGTCAGCACCAGCTAAGATGCCTTTGCTCAGCAGGGAGGCTGGTCCTTGCTGTCTCAGGGCCTGTCTCTGTAGAGAAGAATTGCTGTGCATCAGCCCCAGTTTTCTTCCCAGCATGGAAGGCCTTTTTACCCCTACCTGGAAGGGAACTAAGCCGTGCTGCAGAAGAGTGCTCAGTGCAGGATGAGGCAAAGGAGACTTCTGCACTTTGAACTCAGCCCCCAGTGCTGCACAGAGGCTCCCTCCAGAGCTGTTTATTCCTAAATTCTTTACATTCAACTTCTTTCCAAACTGCCTTTTACACCTGCAGCTAAGGAGAGCCCTGTTATTGGGGAAAAGCAGGAAGATTTTGGACAACACATTGGCAAGTGCCTTGAAGACACGTTTGGGTCTGTAGGAGAAATGGTGTCAAGGTCTGACACTTGCTGGCATAGTCAGTCCCATCCTGAGATTGCTTGGGAAGGGGCGTGCACGTGTCCTGTACTGCCCAGAGAAAAGGTCCAAAGATCAGAGGCACAAAAGCTCCAGTCACTCAAGGATTTCAGCCCAGCCCAGAGCTCCCAAGCAATCCAGCTCCTCGGGAATGGGAAAACCCCAGCAGGGATTCGCTGGACTCTCAGAAGATTACAGTCTGAATGACTAAACCTGTTAGGTCACTCGAATGATCTGCTTCCTTTTATGGTCAAAATCAAGTGTCAGAAACACAGGTTTCCTCTTTCCTTAGAACTGGGTTTTCTCAGTACCACAAATCAGAGGATGCAATGCTAAAATTAAGTGTCTGAAAGCACATGCATAGTGTTGCAATCTTGCTGCCTTGCCTACTGGTCTGTGTAATGCATGAGTTGGGTAACAAACAATAGAGGTTGGAAATAGCCAGGATGGAGATTTCCTCTTTCAGTTGCAGAATTGTTTCCTTGACTGGTGCGTGCATAAGCCAGGTGGCAAAATGCTTGCCCCGACCAAGTTTCCTGGCAAGCAGGAGGGGTCTTTGGGTGAGGGGTGGAAAGGAGTGAAAGAAAAAGTTCCCAAAAAGCAAACCCTTCCTTTGGGCTTTACCTTCATCCTCCCACTCCTTTACAAGTTCGCTGTGTCTCTCAGTAACTGGTTCTGGCAGCTTCTCACAAACTTCTCAGGTCCTTCTCAAACCTTTGGATGGGAACTGTGGGCATTCCATACCAGTGATGGAGAGCTGAGCTGCAGATGCCCATATCCAAGGACCTCTGCTAACTGCCAAACCCTGGCACTGTGACCTCTCCCATGCCCCACACATACCCCAGGGAGCCAGGTCCTACCAGCACTGGGGAGCAGCAGACCCTGCTGCTCTCCCCAGTTCAAGCACTGCAGTGACCACCTCTCTCATCCTGCAGAAGTGCCAGATGGAGCCTGCTCTGGCCGAGTGCAGGCATCCAGCTCTCACAAAACTCGTTTCCCTCCACTCCAGTTCAGTAAGAACTGATCACATTTGAAGTTCACAACCCACCCACCCACCTTACCCACAGCTCACACTTGTGACACTTTGGATTTGCGGCCACAAGTGTTCCAAATGCCAGGGACACTGCCAGCAGCAATGACATCCCTCCCCATCTGCACCACAGCGCAAACAACACACCGTAGTGGGCACAGCAGCACCGTGCCAGCTCCCAACTTTTGCTGCCCGAGGGCCTCCATTTCCTGGATGGGTGCTCACATGCACCCAGATTCCTTGGAGAATTTTTTAATCCAAGCTCATAAATATTCATATTTTCCAGCTAAGAAAAAAATCCTCTGTTGCTGGCTGTCCTTCCTCAGGGATTAGTGTTGTATGGCACCAGAAAGTACCCAATGCTTCTCCTACACCCTTCCACCCAACCCTGGTCTTTCCCCAAAAAGAGAAGCAGCTCCTTAACCCAAACCACTCCAGTCAGCTAACCTCTTGCTTGGAAAAAAACCACACAGGATGAACTTGCAGTGAAATATTCCACTTTCTAGGTTAGAGCAAGGAGGGAAGGGAACAGGGTTCAGTCCTGGGTTTGGAGGTTGCACCTGGCTCCTCATCTGTGTTCAGAGTGGCAAACTGGAGCAGATTTTTTGTCCCACATGGCAACAGCATCTGGCTGCTCCTTCCTGGCCATGAGCTTTGAAACCATGTACAAGACCTGAGTAAATAAATAAGTACAACAATAGGTCACAGCATACCCGGTGGGACTATCCATGGAAAAGGGAAAATATGTATCATGGGGAAAAAACTGCAGATCCTGTTCAGCTGCTCCTTTCTGTTTCATTTAACACACTTGAAGGTGGCCATGCTGGGACAACGCTTTATTCAATTACTGGGCTGTTTACACCTGCCTCAGTGGAGCCAGGAGAGCCTTATCCCAGCCAAACCTGAATGCAAGGAAAACCCATTTCGGTCCTTTTACAGCACTCTGCATCTCACTGCAGCCAGAGAGATGCTCTGGTGTGTAAAGCATTCCCCATCCCTCCCAGGGGACAAACCTGCACCACTGGCTGTCACCTCACTGCAGCCAGCAGTGAGGTCCTTCACGGACCTTCACAGTCCTTCACGGTCCTTCACAGACCAAGAGCCTCATCTGGATTTGTGCATCCTTCTGGGAAGGAGCTGGTCCTCACCCAGCCTGGGATGCTGGAAAGCAGGGCCCCTGTGAGTGAGAGGTGTGCTCCTGCTTCGCTCCACTGGCCAGAGCTGCCTCAAACTTTCCAGGGCAAGGCTATGCTGTGATTGTGGTGTTTTGTCCATGGCTACCAGGTTTATGGGACACCAGGGAGACCCCCTTTTCCTCCCATCCCCCTCCCAGTGCAAGCATTTTGTTTTTCTTCTTAATTAGTGGAAAAAATTCCTGAACCTGTCAGAGGGAAGGAAGGTCTTTTCTCTCTCTCTCTCTCCCTCTCTCTCTCTCTGTCTCTCCTCGGTCAATTACTGAAATGCAAACAATATCCACGGTCATGGTGAAACATTTTTTCCACCTAAATAACACCTCTGCAGATTTTAAAGGCACAGACCACTTTGCACAGCCCCTCGGCATGAGGGATGCCCAGGAGGCATTGCAGGCACCCTGCAGAAACGCAGGCACTTCCCAGAACTTCTCTTCACAGACATCAAGCCAGTGTGTGCAGTGTCACGGCAAACCCCCCTGCCCTCCTTTCTGGGAGCTAAACGTCAGCTCTCCTGAGCACTCTCCCAGCCTGCTGACACCCATAAAGCCTGCTGACATCCTCACCCAAGGCCTGGGGAGTGCTGAAATCCCCTCCATGGGGGGGATGGAGTTATGAAGAAGGGCTTCTTTCTGGGAGCACACCTTGGTTCAGTCATCAGCACTTTTCCGGTGCTGACCTCATTTACTTTTGCCTCTGATGATGCTCACAGCTGAAGAGACCAACAGTAGCTGACACCATCTCCACAGCTGAAGAGACCAACAGTAGCTGACACCATCTCCTCTGCTCTTCCCTGGGTCTGTGCCGAGATTCCTGCTGAAAAATATTTTCTTTTCATGCACAAAACAGCCAAGCAGGGCTGGGTTTGGGGACCAGAGCCTGCCTTCACTGACTGCATCGGTCAGCTTTGGCCGGGGCCGAAGGTTGGGACATTTGGGAACTCGGGAGTTTCCAAAGCTGCTGGGGCAAGACCTATGGCCAAGCTGCTTGCCTGCTGCTTCTGCACCATCCATTGAATTTTTGCAGCATGTGCAAAAAAATTTCACAGCAAACATTTTGTAAAGTGCATTGACTGTCAAACCACAAACCTCCCTGCTGCCTGGGTCCCTGCCGTGTTTGGGTTGCTGCTTAATCCCTTGCAAACAGCTTTATTGAGATAGTAATAAAAAAGTAATAAAAAAGCGGGTTGTTTCCCTTGAGGCTGCCCTCACTCCAGCCTTTGCTGTGAATCCAAGGCAGTCCATCATGCCAGAGTCCTGTCTGGTATCTGCCTGGCTGGGGGAGGAAAAATGGTAGGTGAGCCCTGCCATAATTTTATATTCTGGTGTCTTTAATCTCCTGGCTCCTCTGCCAAGAGCTTCACAGATCCACTGCTGTGACTGTTAACTCCTTGTGTTAACGCGGTGTCTGCCCTCCCTGCAGGGAGGCCACAGCATTTGGGGTTACCTCCGGTCCCTCTTAGCACTCAGTTTTTGGGGGGCTCTGTTGTTGCTTTAACCCTGTGACAAAATCCACAAACAGCTGAGGCTGCCTGGCTTCCTTGCAGTGTCTTTTAAGATGGGAAATTCCCAAGCCTGCCACAAGTTCACTTGGTCACGGGCAGATCGTGGCTCAGGGAGGGGCAGCACCCTTTGGTCACGGGCTCTCTGAAGGCGAGTGAGGAACAGCTGCATGCTCAGGCAACGAGTTTTTTTTGTCGGGTTTTTTCCTAAATAGCTTTCAATTCTTCATATTTTCCTCCTTCTTTGTACCCTGCTTTTCCCTTAGCACAGCGGGTTTCTCCACCCCTGGGGACCACCAGATATTGATGCATGGACACTGAGATGGGGCCACACTCCAATGCATCCCTATCCCACCGTGGGATAAAGAGGGAAGACACTGATTTCCACTGAGCTGTCTCCAGTCACATCTGGGTCATGGGCAGATGAGGCAGCAGGACACAGTCGCTGTCATGGTGGGGGCACAGCTTATGCCAGGGAGGCACGAGCTGAGCACAGGGAGGACAATGCCTGTGTGGGCTTTGTGCCACGTGGCTGGGCTGGAGAAGGCTCTTCCTTCGAGCCACAGCCAGGTGTGGGGAGAGTTTAAGCTGTTTGTATTCCTGAATATCAACAAAATAGGCAGTCATGAGTTTTCCTGGGCCTGTTCTTGTAAACTGATTTTTCACTTCATTTACCCACGAAACAGCTTTAGTGTTGCAAAGTGTCAATGCTAAAACCCACGAAGTCTGGCTCTAAAACACAGGGGTTTGCTCCTTGTAACCCCCCAGCCTTGCTCTCCCATTGGCCTGCCACTTCCAGGAGCCATGTCATCACAGGAAGATCCATTCCTGCAACCTCTCTCCACTACCTGGAAGGCTGGATGCATTTCCTCCATCAAAATATGAACCTCCTGCTGAATGGCATATCCCAAGACTGGGCCTTTAGGTAAAGCAACAGTTGAGCAATTAAACCAGAGACAGCTGCCAAAACTCCCCGGGCTCCTCTGAGATCACCTGCAGCACTGGGTGCACTGAGCTGGCATCCCAGCACGGAGACACTTCCCAGCAGCATGCTGCCAGGATTAATTTCCTGAGCCTGGCTTTGTGGGGTGGGTGTAAACCACCCAGTCCAGCCTTGAGAAGGGGCACAGGTCCCTCCTGCCCGTGCTCCAGGCTGAGCTGTGCTGAATGCGCACCAGGGCGCTGAGGCAAGCGAGCAGCACCTGAGCGAGCCTCTGGGCAAGCAGCTGCTGCACCTGGGTGCCAGGCACCGGGCAAGGGGTGGCTCCTGGTGCCAGGGCTTGCAACCTTTCAGCACCGGTTCATTCCAAGCTGTTAAAAGCAGAGACCACACTTATGGATGGGGTTGCCTGGGGACCTCCATGGACAGGCCGTGTGCCAGACCCTGGGACACTGAGCCCTTCCTCCCGCTCCCCAGTCCAGGAGGATGCTTCCATGCTTCCTGTGCCTTGTACCCCTCTTTGCACCCTTTTCTTCTCAAAGCCCCTGCTGAGAGGCCCTCAAGCCCAAAGAAGTCTCACGCCAAAAAATCTTTCTTTTCCCTGGATTATCCTCTGGAAATCAAAGTGGGGATTGTGATTTTGCCTGTGTTTTCATTCTCGGGGGCAGATAGACCTCACCGTTACTCCCTCCCTTTGGAGGATCAGAGAAAACATGTCATCACCCCAAAATGAACCATGTCCAGCAAGGTGCACGCTCGTGAGTGTCAAGCTTGTCCTTAAGGACATCCTGGATTACTCCTACACACTGATGTCCCCAGGTTCCCCACTGCAGCACAAGTCTCTGCTTGGGTCTATGATCCTCACAGCTGAGCCGTGGACTGAGGGTGCTGTGCGTGTGCTGGGGGGATCCCAAAACTGAGGCACAGGGCAGGACCTGCCTTTGTTCCCCACAGCATGGCACCCAAGTGCCAGATGTGTGATACCTCCCTTGCTGGGAGGAAAGGGAAAATGCAACGGCCTTTCCGACCCAGGGAAGGACTGCTGTTGTCCAGACGACGTGACTAAGGAGGGAAGGGGCCAACTGTTTGTACAGCTTTGGCAAGTGTAAACAGTGCTGACTGTCCCAAGTCCTTCAAAGCAGAGCCATCCGGAGATGGGATGAAAGCACAGGGAAATTCTGGCCGGGTGTCCTAGCACAGCAGCTCAGGAGAAGGGGACCTCTTCAGGACAAAAACTCCAGCACCTGAGTCATTTCAAAGCAGCCTGAGTGAGCAAGGAGGAGCACAGCACGGCTGGCTGCGGGCAGGGCTGTGCGTGGGCTCTCAGGACTTTCTCAGCTTTGGTTGCTTCTCTCTGCAATCTCAGAACAAGTGTCCTGAAAAGGAAACTGGAGGCCCTGGAAATCCTGCTGTGCCCTGCAGTGAGTTGGTTTGGCCTCTGCTTTTCATTCAGCTCACAAAAGAAAGAGAAAATGCTGTTCAAGAGGTGATTTCCTTTTTTCTTTTTTTTTTTTTTTGTACAACTTTAAATACAGTACTGAGTATAAATTAATCTTACATTAAAAAAAAAGGCAAAAAATTAAAATAAAATAAAACAAAACCTCACCTTATTTACAAACCAAAAGAAACAGATTTTGGAACAGGAAAAGAAAGTGTCTTAAGACTTGAGGGCATGGGGATGGAGGGAGGGAGCAATGTGCTGCCTTGGCAGTGGTACGAGAAGTGCTCTGGGCTTGCAGGAGGTGAGAACTGGGTCCCTCCACAACTTGTAACAGCTCCCAGGCTGTGGCTTTGGCTACTTTCCCCATCTCCCTCCAGAGGTTTGCCCCACAATAGGGGCGTGTACGTGCAAGGGGAGAAATGCCGTGTGATTGCTCTGGGCAGGTGTTTCCTTCGTGTATAACTGCAGTGCCCAGCACAGCACAATCCAAGCCCCTGACTCCAAGGTGATGCTGGGAATTCTCATCATATGTAACAATTCTGCTAATGGTTACTATTACCTGTGCAAAACCAGCCCTTGCCCACACAGTCCTCCTCCCTCCTCGAAGACAGGCAGTGGCCCAGGAGGGACTCTACAACTGACCCTCCAGTTGTTCTCTGAGTCCTCCTCACTTAGAAGAGCTCATTTCTGCCTCAGATGGCTGCTGCCAGCTGTGAAGAGCATCCTCATTTCTTTCTCCATACCTACACAGAGCTGTCCACATCATGGATCAACTTCCAAGCTAAGTGGGTTGAGAACATCTAATGGGTAAAGATCAAGAAGGAATTTGAGAAGGAAAATGTGAGGAAAGTGATGGGAGATGGGGGAACGTTGACAGGGAGAGATTAGTGGAGGCATAGTATGCAGGATATCCAGGAAAGGGTTAAAAACCTCGTGGGAATGACATGATTCTGCTTTCAAGACCACAGAGCAGGCAAGGACAGCTCACTGAGATTAAGTCATGCTTCTAAGTTTGGCTGTCCTTGGTCTTGTTGTGGTGCCACTTCACCTCCTGCAAGGAAGTTGGGCTGGGGCGGGGGGGGTGGTGCAGAGTGAGAGAAAAGGGTAACAAGAAAGAGAGAGATCAGATGATGCCTCTGCCTGGCCCGTCCCCGGCCTCGCAGGCACGTTGCAGTAACAGTGTGCTTTTCTGCCAGCCCAGTGAAGCCAATGCATGCACGTGCCTCTGAGCTTCCTGCCACTGGGGAATGAAATCCATTTAAGAACATATATATATATTTTTTTATATATGTATGTATAAATACACATACACACGCACATGCACGCACACGTATATATATATACACACACACACACATATACACACGCACACATACAGAGGGAATTTAAAAAATAATTTGAGTCCGAGCCTGGAAAGTTGAATTCTCCACCAGCATGTGCAAAGATGGCTCCCCTTGGCAGGGACCGAGGGCGTGGAGACGATTCTGCCGCCGTGTGCTCCTTCCCCACGATCCAAACACCTTCCAGTCAGCACCAGGAGCAGGGAGGGGAAAGGGAGTGGGGGAATGCATTTGGCTTCTTTGTTTTGTTTCTTTGCTTGTTTGTTCTGTTCCCCGAGATGTTGTACACCTTAGTGGTTTTGGTTTTCTTTTTTAAAATAAAATATACACACGCACGTTAAAAATATATATCTGTCCAGGTAGGGCGGTAAAAGTCCTTAGTGCATTTTCCATCATTGGTCGCCGCTCGCAATCTGAGATTTGCCTGTTTCCAAAAGGCAGGTCCAGTGCAAGTGTAGATCTCAGCTGGGCCCCCCAGCCTCACCAGAAGCACGAGGGAAAGGGAGAATATTCCCCTTCTGGCCTCCGTCCATCTGTTTTTCTCCTTCCCTCAGAAGAAATTGGACCCGCTTTCCTTTTCACATTTTCCACCCCGTCCTCTGTAGCAGGGAAGGAATTGTCCTGTTCTCATCGCAAGTTGTGGCTGTTGGCGTTCACGGTTTTATTTGTACTTTGTTTTTTTTCTCATATATATATATATATATATATATGTAGGTCATCCTTGTCCTTTTGTGTGTGTGTGTGTGTAAAACTTTAAAATTATGCTAATAAACGAAAGGGAGGCTTTGGTGGGAGAAGGTCCACTGATGGAAAGGGAAGCACCAATTGCCGTCTGAATCAGACGTCGAGGCAGATGGACAAAGAGGAAAAGTTATCATTCCAAGGACCCCATGGGGGCAATACAGCAAATATATTAAATAAACCTGGAAGTGAAACAAAACCAGACACAGCATTAGAACACGTAACCCTTTGCCCCCTGCAACTCCCCTCCTATCCCCTTTTCTCCTCTGGAAATATTTGTGCCAAAGTGCTGGATTAGAAGCCTGGGAGGACTTTTGACCTCCTCTATTTTTTCCCCTGAACAGCTTGAGCCAGAGCTGAGATTTGCATGGGTTTGCATTATTTCTACCCTGGGAACTTTAGGCTGGCCAGGAGAATCCTGGGATAATCAGAGCCCTCGTAGTGCTAAGCGTGGGAATCCCAGTCTCAAGACACTGCCCAGTGCCCTTGTCCCCAGCTCCTGAAATGCCACACATGGAAGCCTGCTGTCCCCTCTCCTGGGGTGAGGGGAAGTGAATGGGAAGTGACTGACCCGGGCTTATTCAAGTGGCTGCAGTAGAGCTGGAACTGCTGAACCATGGGCCAGGGCTCTCCCTGTTAAGCTGTGTCGCCTCTCTCTAAATTCAGGTCCCACCAATCTGCACCTGGACTACTCCTTCCCTCTTTTCTGCACCTTTTCCTCTCATGGGGAACCAGGGCTTAGTCTCCTTTCCCTTGTACCAGTGAAATTCTTCTGATGATGAGGGAATCACTCCTGTTTACACAAGTCATGGAGAGAAGAATCAGACCCTGGCCTGACAAAGTCCAGATCTCTTGCCAGAGATTCCAGTTCTCCTTTCCCCTGGTATGACCTTTCTCATGCACATAGGCTTCCTGCTAGGAGAGGGATGAACCAGAAGTGTTGCTGTTTTTCAGTCTTTCTGCCAACTCAGCTAATGAAATAAAGGAAAAGGGATCCCCAGAGCAACATTAATTATCTGTTTTCAATGGAGAATCAATAGAGAAACTAGAACAGGAGTTGCTCCACAGAAGAGATGAATTACATGGAGCCCCAGGGGATTTAGCTGTAGAGAGAAGTCAGGCTTGCTCTCTGCCTGGAAGGGAGGCAGAGAAAGGAGAGGGCGGGGCCTGAGAGCAAGGATGGCTGCAGCACAATCATTCCAACTCTGCAAAGAGCCTTAATTCCATAAATAGAATGCACATGTTGGCACCCAACCTAGTTCTTTCTCCTCCTTCAACCCAGGTTTTGTCCTACAGTAGTCCCACACTGAACGAGTAGCCAGTGATGTGGGAAGGGTCTAAGATGCCATGTCCCAGGAGGGTATCCCTCCCAACTGGAAAAGCAGCTTGCTGTTACCTGCCTTGGGCTCTCTCTCCCCTGCCAGCACTTCTATGCTATGAGGATCTCTTTCAGCACTTTCTTATCGTTGACATGCTTGTACTTCTTATGTTTCCTCTTCTGTGCCGGCGGCCGGCGTACTCGCCGCCTCTGTGAGACAGCGGCTGTGGTGAACGCCGGTGACAAGCCTGCCAAAACAGAGAGGAGAGTGTCTGTACAGCCAGGGGCAGACGGCTCTTGTTGAAATACCCTTCTCCACACACTGTCAACAAAGAGCTCTGCAACAGCATGGCCACAAGGCCCCTTTCTGTTCTTCTGTTCCTTGTCCTCTGTTCTCCACAATCTCTGCCCTCTCCCTTCTCCCACCATGCCCTTCCCCTCACCTCTCACCTTCCCCTCTTTCTTTTCCCTCCGTTTCAGCCTCTTCCTGGCAAGCAGACATCCTGGGAAAGGTCCCTCAGCTGGTATAAACCAGCAAAGACCCTTGGGGTTCACTGGAGCTAAGCAGATTGAAACCAGTGGAGGTCTCTTTTCTCTCTCCCCAGCCCCTCTTCTCACACCTCCCTTCATTCCACTAATGCCAAGATCCTTACGTCTCTGTTCACGTGGCCCTGGACGGATGTTCCTGGGGGGTGGTCGGAACACGGCTTCACACCGACACTGCACGTGGTCCTCCAAAGGCACAACGACGTTTTTGAATTTTGGCTTCCTCTGGACAAATTCGATCTTCTTCACCTGTTTGCAAGAGGAAGGCAAGCAAAAGATTAATACCTCAGCTCCCAGCCTGTAAAATTACTCAGTGTCAGTGCACTTTAGTCCTGGCTTTCTTCCTAAAGGGTCAGAAGGCAGCTTAGAGAGCACTGCTCAGATTCAGGGGTGGTGTGTATGGGAGATAATTCTGAACATGGCAACAGAGCAGACCTAGACCAGGCAAGTTTGGATGTCTCTGGTTGGTTCCCCTGCTCCTAACTATTCCAAGTGCTTAAGCAGGATGACTGGTTGATCAGAGACAGAAACATGGGACATGCAGGACATGCTAGCCTGTTTCTGACAGATGCGATGGCAGGGACCTGGGGGCAACCAGGCTAATTCCCACAGGAACCTACAGGAAGGGCAAAAGGAGAAAACCTCAGGTCCAAAGCAAGCTAACACAGCCTCACCAGCTCTGCTGAGGCCTGTCTGAATTTGTCTCAAGCTCTTTAATAACTCATAGGGCTGAAGCCCTCGGCTCTGTGTTTCACGGGAAAGGCGGTGCTCTGGAAATTCCCTCGGACTCTCCACCAGTGCTGACTCAGAGGGAAGACTCATTGCTCCACATCCCACCACAGGGCACAGGCTTTCTAGGGGGTCCTCCCACTCCAGCAGCAGCCAGGCCTGACCCCACTCAGCTTATCTAACAACTCTGTGGTCCCTGAAGAGCTCCGCAAGCTATAAATACTCACTCTGCTGTGCATCTGGGATGGAATTCCTCTAAACCCACTGCCCCCAGCAGCATCCCTCAGCCAGCGCCAAAGCAGCCAGGCTGTTTATCTTTCCTTGAAAGCCCACTCCACACGCTTCAGACCACACACTGGTCACCAGACAAACACTTCCAGCCAAACAATAGAGAGACCTCTGTCCCCAAAGAAACCATTTCCAGGTCATTTTCAGGCTGCCTTTTGACCTCTCACTTGTTTTTTTCCAGAAAAACAGCCCCTGCTCCCCCCCCCATTTTTTCCTCGTTCAGCCTGGCTTTTCTGAGAAAGGAATTTCCTGATGAAAAGTGCTGTGTGTGAATACAACCTCTCCCAGCCAACCTCTGCTGCCTGCCTGGGGGAGTCTCCTATGGCTCAGGCAGAGGATTAGTACGGGATGAATATTATTTTTAAACAAGCTGTCTGGGAGGAAGCCGTGAGGAGATCACTGGTAGCTGTGAGGGGAGGATCAGAACAAGAGGTTAGCTGTCAGGTGTCTGCTGGCTGATGGAGCAGGTCAGGAGGTAACTGTGGGCTGAGAAAGAGAAGCTGCTCCAGTTCGTGTCTTGGAAAGAAGCTGCAGCAGCAGTGGGGGGATGGAGACTGACACTGCAAACCCTCCTCTTTTTGCATCAAAACCAGTTCCCACGATGAAAGCGCCCTGTTTCTTCTGCTCTAACACAGCAGACAAGGCCGCCTCGACCCACAGCAAGGGCTGTGGCGTGGAGCTGCAGCTGGGGACAGTGCCCTGTAGCTCTGCGAGGTGACAGTCCCCAGCTGCTGGACAGCACCAGCCCTTCCAGCAGCTGGCACGGACATCACCCGCACCAGCAGCTGCAGCGCTGCGTGGCCAGTGCAGAGGGGACAGACGGCTGCATGAGCCCAGCACCTGAGACCCGCCCCGGGTTTGGCTTTGGGGCACAGGGCTGGCGGTGGGCGCAGGAGGAGGGAGCAGTGGGAGGCGCGTCCCTCACCTGGACGTGCCGGACACGGATCTGCGTGGGGCGGCACTGCACGTTGCGGTTGTTGCAGCACCCGGAGCAGCGCTGCACCTCCACGCAGGGCGGCCACACCACGAAGTTGGCGTTGGTGCTGTCCACCATGTTGCGGGAGATCTCGAAGACCACCTCCCGCGTCTTGCACTCGGCGAGGACAGCTGTCTCTGCTGCTGCCAGAGCATCTGCAGAGGGCCAAGGGAGAAATGGGATGAAATGGGCTTTGCAGCTGTCACCAACCCACCTCAGCCACCTCTGCTGCAAGAGAAGGACCCCACATGGCTCTCCACATGCACACGCACACACACATTTGTTCTTTCTCCTTCTCCCACCCCTCCAGCTCTCTCCCTATAAAGAGTTGTGCCCTGTGGAGGAAGCCCCTTTACAATGATGCTTCTCACTGCAGCCCAGGCAGGAGATGACACTTTAGAGCAAACAAGCACTGTCAGGATTTAAAGCAGAGCACTGCACAGAAGTCCAGACTCCCTCTCCTGCCCTCCCAGGGTGTAACATCCAGCTCCTGCTCCAGGCCCAGACCCTCCTTCTCATGTCTCCACACATACAGGCACACTATAACCTCTACCCCTACATCCATATCTCAGATATGTATCTGGACCACCCGTGGCTGCTCAGGTGAGTGCCCCAACAATCACAAGGTGCAAGACCCCAAGCTCACCTAGGCTTCGTCGCTCTCGGGACAGGACCACAGGGTTTTGATTGGGCTGAGTTGCATTCAGGTTCAGGCTCAAGCTGTCCCGCTCTGCAAAGGGTAAGACATGACCTAATAGCACCAGGTAGAGGCAGGAGAAGACAGCAGGCACTTGTGCTCAGATCACCAGGCAAAGTGCAGGGACACAGGATAAGCCACGGACCCAGGACGTCATGCTAGGTGTAAATCCACAAGCAAGGTCACAGCTGTGCTGTGGCACTGACACTCTTTGCTCAGACCAGGCAGCTCAAAGCAACAAGCCTATCATGAAAGGGGGGACCCAGTCAGGTCTAGGAGAGGAAAACTCCAGCCCAAGAAAGATAAGGCCTGTGTTGGGACTTTCAGGTGTCAGAGAGGAGTAACAGAGGGATTCAGATTGGCCAGCTGAGACCAGGATAACACCTGGACCAAAGATGGGACAAAGATGGACAACAAGGACCAAAGATGGGACAAGCAGAACACTTGGTATTTAACACTGAGGTGTCTTGCTGGGGTGGCTTGGGACTCAGAGAGTTGGGAGGTGAGAGGGCAGGAGAAGGGGGGGATGGGTGGTAGGTGGGGTGCTTGCTTTCTGTCTCCCAATTCACCTCAGCTGCTCTAGGTTAGAGCAGTTTTATGACAGGAGAACAGAAAAGTAAAGTTAAAATTACTTTTCCTCTATACTACTCTAAGGTAAGAGGCAGGATCTGGAGGTGGTTCAGTCGGCGATGGGAGAGGAAAACCGATAGCATTCAGGCCAGCCCTGAGCGGTTCCCTCCCACCCCACTGCTTTTTCCCATAGGAAGTGCTGAATAGAGAAATGCCCATAATCCCCGTGGAGCACTCCAACACGCAGCCCCTCCTGAGCTCGGGACAATGGCTGCGCTCGAAGATAGCTCCCACCCAGCCACAGCTCTTTCCTTCTCTGACCTGCTTTAGCAGCTGAAGGAAACTGAATGGACGTCAGCATCCAGGGAGCAATTTTCTTAAAGGGAATTAGGGGCCAGTGGAAGATCTCTGTTTATCAGATGTGTGGTGGAGCAGACTTCCCCTACCTATCATGTCCCATTCCTCTTCCTCAGCCCTGCCCTAGTGTAGCCCTCTCATAAAGGGGAGCAGGGACTTTGCTCTCTGCTCAGGTCTCAAGCAGTTGCTGACGGATTTGGGATGGGTGCACAGAGGCTGCATTCACAAGGCAGGAATCACGTGCCTGTCAATGAGCAGTCAACACCTACATGTGAGGTGGACAGACAGACACCCTTTAAGGTGGCTGGAAAGGTGTGATCAATTCTAGGCACCATTTGTCTCGCCCTCAGACAAGCGCCCAAAATGAGAGGTGGTGGATCACACTTTAGAAGGGCCTGTAGTTCTCTCCGGGCTAGAGAAGGTGTCTGGATGACTGGTTTACATGGGCAGTCACTGCTTTGTGGGCAACCACAGTTAAGGAGATGACTCCCACTCCACACACCTCTGTTGCTGGGTCTGCAGTGGTGCCCAAGGTCAGGAGAGCACTGTCTCAGCCCATCTGCCTCCTGGAGCTGCCTCATTCTGGCTCCCTGTGCAGCCAGTGGAGGGAAGCAGCTGTGACACACACAGGGTGCACAGACAGCACAGGGAATAGCTCCAGCTACTTTGGGATTATTTTACTAACACACTAATTTGCTAATTCCTCACAGGGCAAGCAAATGGCAATGCCCCTGAGTCAGTACCGGCGAACAGATGAGAGCCACGGGGTGCAACAAAGAAACAGCTTCACAGCACCATTTTGTGTTTCCCTGACCAGCCTTTCCTATCTGGGACCTGAAGTGAAACCACTGACTCAAAGCTCTGCAGCCTTCTCTCATACCCCTGGGCTTCTGGAGCCAACAAGATAAGCCCATTTTATTTCTTAATCATGAGGCTGGTTAACAGCCATGATAGAGATGTATCTCTTCCTTGGACACCGGGCCATGACAGACTGGATGCATCTTCTCAGCTGCTCCTTGCCCACCCCTCCATCCTGTGGCATTTTATCAAATGAGGGTGGGGGCTGCCTTTGGTGCACAAGTTGAGTTGATGAGAGGAGAGAAATGGGGGCAAAAAAATAGCAACCACTGTTGACTCAAAACAAATCTGTTGAGAATCGTGTCCCTCCCTCCTCTAGGTTGTCCTTCTACACCCCGGATCAGCACTGAAGACATTTGGGGCGGCGGGGGGGGACCAGCCTGGGACAATCCAGCACGGCTAATTTTGGAAGTTGCCCCATTGTGTGGCTCATGGACAAGGAGGAGGGAACTGGTGAGGGCAGGGAGCGGCCCTGGCGGTGGTGGGGAGCCTCGTCGCCTCTTTCTAAGACAAACAATAGCTGAACGCAGCTGGTGCCCTCCCCCTTGCTTTCCCCCCCTGCCCCTCCAGGGCCGTTTTGAAAGGCAGTGGGAATGCTTTTGAGACTGCGCCAGTGGTTGGACTGGCATAGGAAACAAAAGCAGGAAATTCTGTTCCCCCGTAGATAGTGTCTCGGCAAGGATTACAAAGCTCAAAACAGACAAAACACGAGAGAGAAGTCGAGCTGGGGGGGCTGGGGGATGACGGGCGGGAGCAGGGTTAGAATAGAAAGGAATTTGCTCTGAAGAGACCGTTTATAAATAAATTCCTGGGCCGGCCCAGCCGCCGTGGCGCGTGCTCCAGTTCCCACACGTGCCGACCCCTCCACGCTTCGCCGCTCCTGCTGCTCCCTGCACTCAGCCCTGGCCAAGTGACCCCGAGGCCTGCAGCCCCTGGAGCTCTTATCTACGGGCAGGAGGTGAAGCGACGCTACCCTGACTTAGCCCCTGGCCCGTATCTCACCCATGGACACGTGCTCTGCTGCTCTCATCCCAAGAGCCTCTGGGAGCCCATGGCCTTTTGTGGATGCTAAACCTGGAAACCCACTCGGCCCGTTCCTCCTCTGTCACCCTTTTTCCACCTCCCATTTTGCCACCTCCTAAACTGATCCTTGTCCAATTCAAGCCCTGCTGCCTGAGCATCTCCCAGGGTGAAGCATGGTGATGTCAGTTCCTGGGACTCATCTTGCCCATCTCCTACCATTCTTGGAAGCCAGTGTCCCTCAACAGACCAGACAGTTAGGAGATCTAAAAAAGCATCTAGTTACCTCTAACTCCCACAAGTTTCAGGGGGACTAAGTCTGTAAACAGACAGGTCTTGGCTCCTGAATGGTTCCTATATTTATAATGAAGTCTGTTGATAGTGTGCTTGCTGAAAAACAGAATATCCCCTCCCAGCCCCCACCCCCAAAGACTTAATTAAAAATAGAGGAGTGTTTGGTGAAGAGGAGATTTACCTACGGAGTCTATCCGCAGGGCACGCTGGAGGTCACTGATGGAGTGCACTGAGCCACCACCCAAAATCTCATAAATGTCTTCGGGTATGGGATCCCCCTGCCAGATGACAAAAAGAAAAGAAAGGAAATGGAGAAACAGGCATTAGAGAGATGATCTGCAAACACTGACTGTGTCATGGAGCAGGGAATCAAGCACGGGGGAGACACGACAGAACCAGCGAAACGCCAAGACGTGTGTTGTCTTGTGTTGGCTTTTAAACCTTGAGGGCTTTATGCCTCATGAAGGCACGAGCCTGAAACCCAAGCAAAAGCAAGAGAGCCCCTGTCGCTGCCTCTCACAAAGCTGTCAGGAGACTAAAAAAGCCAAAAAATACCCAGGCTGTGCAGCAGAGCCCTGGATGCTATGCAAGCAGCCAGCAAGGCTTCCTTCTCTGGTGGTGTATGACTTCTGCAGGTGGCTTCTCATTCCTGCTGCCTGCAGTAAAGGCGTTTTAACAGACTTCCCTTATACTATCAGATAAAAACCTTCCCAATATTTCCCTCCGTTATGAAACTCCCTCACGGCTTTGTCAGTTATCGCGTGTATGTGCGTGTGCGAGCGCGTGCGTTTTCAAACCACAAAGGCCCAATAATATACATCATTTGCATACCCTTTTTTAAAGAAAAAAAAAAAAGGCAGGGGGTGGAGATGAAGATTGACCTTCGCAGCTGAGGCTGCCCCGTTGTGAGCCCGCAGTGAAACCATAAAAGCTGCAGGGAGGTGATGCGCTGAGGAGCTGATTTGGAGGAAGAAACATACGGGAGTTGGGATGTCATTGCATACCAGCACCAAAAAACCTTAAGTAAGCAGGTTTAGCAACATCGGACAATGGGCCAAATGCAGAGTTTGTGCAGGCAGGTGCAATGCCATCAGTCTCTTGGGAACTTTACTCTGGCACTAGGCTAGAGTGGGTCCCAGTGACAGCACTTAATAAGAGTACAAAGGAGCGGTGTGGGAAAGCAAGTGCTGATTAAAACGTACTTCCGAAAGACTAGAAAAAGAGACAGAGGAAAGCACTGGCCAAAGTGTTTGCTTAGCTCCCAGCTCTCTTCATTCAGGGCTACTCAAGTGGAAAAGCTGCTCTTTCAGCCGGGTGCTGGATGGCATCTGAGGCACAGCCCTACACATGTCCCTGTAACTGAGAGGAGAACTTGGCTTGTGTGCCTGTGAAACGCAGGGATTTTCGTGTGGGTTTTTATGGACAGTTGGTGGCATGTGTGTGGTCCTCCTACTGTACAGCTATTCCCTCCCTGCCTGCGTTCAGTGCAGAACATTTCCCTTCCGCTTGCAGCCAAGAAAAGCCACCAGGCAGGTGGCTAAATGTTGGCTTTAAACCTGGAGGTCTTTGGCCCAAATCTGCAGCCACTTTTGGATGGCTGCTTGGGCCTGGCACTCTCTCACACGTGCCTGTCCTTGGCCACCCACCGTTTGCTTCCATAGTAGGACAACAGGAGTGCTCCTTCGTCAGCCCTGCCAGACCACCCTCTAATATTATAACTTAAACTAGGATGCAGTGATGTGAAGGTTGCTGCAGCCCAAGTCATGGGGCAGAAACCTCCTGAAGAGAGCTGCAGAGCAGACACCACCAGTGTCCTAAACCTCCACAGCCAGATCCACCAGAGCACTTCAGTCAGACCGAGCTTTCCTGCCCCGCTCCATCCCTGTCACTGTCACATCTCACCACAGATCTGGCTGTCCGCCTGCAGCAAAAAGCAGATTTTACATCCCCAGGCATCACTTCCTCAGTCTCTGAGGGAGAGGGAAGCAGCATCAGTGATGAATGCACAGCGAGAGAGAGACTTGTATAATTCAGGGATCACTGAATAGCTGCGAAATGAAGATGCCTTCTGACATCTCCTGCTGCGTGAGGAAGAGGGGCACCAACAGCCCAGTGCCAGAGAGGCTCTGCAGCACTTCCCTGCCTTGTGCCACACACATTTACTGGAAGAGGGATCATTTGCAATTCCCAGTACTTGCAGTCAGAGCTCAGTGCTGGGTGGTGAAATTGCAGGCTTTCAATGTTTGCACCTGTCAGCCAAATGTGTTTGTGTACAAATGCTGCTCTGCACGGATGCCCCTGGACCTTCCTGACACTTAATACGTGTAGGAAATGGAACTTTATTTTAAACTCCGGCACTTGCTGGGGGGAGAGCGTGGGCAGGTGTTACGAGACTCAGTGACTTTGGAAGTGAGCTGGGAGGTGTCACCTTGCTAACTGAGCAGGGGGAATAGATATGAATCAGGCATTGAAAATGCAGGCCCTCAGGAGCTGTATTTCTGGTGACTGCCTGTAGGAATAAACTCCACTCCCTGCTCACAGCAGCAGTTTTAGATGCCAGTTTTTTCTTGTTGCAGATACTACCAGCATGGCTATGGTGTAACACCAGCCCACATGGCTCATAATCCTGTCCTCCTCCCCCATTTTTGTAAGGCAACTCTGCCAGTGACAACTGCAAGCCTTACAGTGAAGCTCCTTACTTTACCCTTGCAAACCAAGGCCGAAGCTGGCCTAAGAGGAGCTACAAACCTGAGCTGCACGCCTTGTCCTTGCTCCCTCTGGGGTCTGTCACTGGGAACAGCCATGCCTCTGGCCCCCGCCCCAGCCCCATGCCTGGGACACTCTGAGATCGGGGCGCCACACACACCCAGGCTTGGGGCACTTGTGGATGAGACACAGGGAAGGAGAGGTCCATCAATCACCTCCACCTAATTCCATGGGGTCAGAAGGTAGGGAAGCATTGCAAGAGAGGTGGGATCCCCAGCAGACCAGCCTAAGCAGCCGGTGCTTTTCCTGCTTAGCAGCTCCTCTGGAGTTATTTGTCTAACACAGGTTAACAATCTCCTTTTTTAACTGTGCGGCAGATCAAAGAAGACTTTTGTCTCAATGGACTCTTGGCTGGCTGTCAAGTGCCCCAAGGCCTGGCCTCGTATTCCTGCGAGGCCCTGAATTCGTAGAAGAAAGTTTGTTCTTCCCTCCCTCCCTCTGCTCCCCAGTTCCTGACTCTGACTCTCCCCTGAGTCGCAAGGGCACCCCCCAATCTGCCAATCTCTTGGCAGGGACGTTCACTTCCCTTTCTTGCACTGGCTGCTGGTGCTTGAGGGGCCACAGCACATCTGACAGAAGGCAGCAGAGCAGCTGGGCAGGGGCCCTCCCTGCCTGGCAGCCTCCCTGCACTGTGGCTGTGACACTGGGGCCTTTTGGCACAGCAGCTTTGCTTCCCTCCTCCCAGATGTCCAGCAGCACTGTTTGGCCACTGCAAATAAACTCAGGTGCAGCAATTCCCCTGTTCCTGCTCCCCACACGTGCACTCTCCCAAAATCTGCCTCCTCCCTAGCCCCATCACCTCTTGCTTTGGAGTTTTTTCCCAACTTATGCTTTTGAGCACCAGGGATGCTGAAAGGTCCCCTTGCCATCAGCTGCTGCCAAGCTGGTGCAGGGAATATGCAGTGTTGTGGTCTACACCCTCTGGCAAGGGTTTCATAGTCTTGCCTGAAGGTGTGTCTCTTGGTAGGTACAGAGGAGGAGGGAGCAAAGATTGTGCAACCAGCAGGAAAGGCAGACCCTCAGGGCTCAAAGAAATCAGACAAGGATACTCCAGAGGTGAGGACTCCTCGTTCCTTTTTCTGAGCTGGTGTGACTGCACACAGAAGGACAGAAGGGTAGCAGCAGCACCAGTTTGTGAAGGGCAGGGAAGCACCCAGCTCTCTGCTCCTCTGCCCGGGAGAGGAGGACTTTCTGAGCACCTCCACACCGACCATGGCAAAGGATCTTAGCAGCAGGGTCTTGAGTGATCAGCCAGGCAAAAAACCCCAAACAAACAGCATTTTTTAATTCCCTCTGAAGCTGATGTGTGGACCCTGAGGGGAGACTCCACCGCATTCCCTGGCAGAGGGCAAGACTAGCAGCACCTGCCACCAGCCCTCCCCTGGCACAGGGCTTCCACCCTTCCAGCACCACTCCTGGCTACAGGGGGACCCTGACAAATGCCTGCCAGAGTACCCTGCAGCAGGCAGAACCCTCTTCACATGAGCCCCTTTCACTCGGAGTCACGGCTTATGTTCTCCTCCCTTAAAATAATCAAACAACGTTTGATCTAGTCCGTGTTCCTAAAACACAGCCAGACCTACCCACCCTTTTCCCATTTCAAGAGGGACTCCACTGCTCTTCTACACTCCCCCCCACACCTCCCCTGCGAGGGCTGGAGGCATTTCCACCCCCGGGGCTGGTTGTGTACCAGCAGCACTGGAAACAGCGCAGGAGCCCTGTCATTCCCTCCTGCTGCTGCACATCAGCTGACAGTGAGAGGGAGGCAGGGACGACTCGCCTGGCTCCTTCCACAAGCTCACCCCAGACGTGTCATCCATCCTGGCTTCCACTGCTTTGTCCTTGTCACTGCCTCGTGCTAGGAAGACTAGGGAAGAATGCCGGAGCCTTGCAGCAGGAAGACGCAATGGGGAGCTGGGCTGAGGTTATAAGCAAGCGCCCAGCCGCACCCCATTCCTTGGGAATTCCAGAAAGCACTGCCAGTGGGGCTTCACCCCAGCACAACCACGACTGGCTCAGCCCATCTCTGTAAATGTTGCAAGGCAACTATTACAGCCCATGGGGCAAATGCAAATAGGTTCAGCATCCTCGCTTCCCAACTGGCAAATACCTTCCCGCTGAGGCTTGTACTCCCTCCGGCTGGAAGAGCTCCAGGGCCCTCCAGCTCCAGATGGGTGTGATCAAAGAGGGAGACGGACTCAGGAGGCTCCATCTCTTTGCTCAGGGCCTCTGTTGATCTGGGGAGCTACTGCTCCTCGTGCACTTTCTCCGGCGGGGCTGGGGAGGAGCTGCAAGCCCCATTCAGAGGAGGACTCTGGTTCAGCAGCCGGGTGGGAGCTGTGCTGTCTGTGCCTGGTGCAGAGGGTGGCAATACACTGCCCTCAAAGTAACTGTGAGGACTGGCTGCAGCAGAAGCATCTACACAAGCAGAAACGTTCTTGGTTCTCTGGTCATACAATGTCAAATATCACAATTCCTCCCATGAAACCTTGGGCCAGAATTACCCAACTCTAACTCTACCAGGCTGTCACAGAACTGTGCAGTGTTTCAATCTGATAATGGCAACTGAATAACAGCTCCTTGGGATCAGACACTTCCATCTTCACCCTTCCCCAGCGCCAGCCATAGCTGATGTTTCATGCTGCTTGGGAGAAGGAGATCTGAGCCATCCACAGAGGAAATATCATCCTCTGCCCAAAACAAACATGACCACTGGGTAGCCCACAGCTCTAACTGCTTCCTTTTGCGGCTTGGGCAAGGGCAAAAAGGGCCCATAGCGAGGTGACGTGATGCTTTGCACCCAACCTCTTCATTGCCATCCCACAAGAGGTGCACCCACTTACCCTGCCCAAAAATGAGGAAGGAAAATAGAAAAATGATGCAAAGAAGGGAAAGTTTTGGTGGAAGGATATTTCCTGCCCCTGACAATCAAGCTGCAGATCCAACCCACAGTTTTACCATCTTGGGTAGAGCTGAAGTGGGAACTGAGCGCTGTGTGGGAGCATTAGGGGCTTTCTGATCCCCTCAGTCTGCATGCGATCAGATGATGAAATGTGACAGCAGAGGTCAAAGGATTTGGGGGTTTGGGGCTCCTTTTCCTCAATCAAGGCTTGGGATGAGGCTTCAATTTCCACATAGGGAAACTGAAGTGGGTTGGGCTGTTTGTTCAAATCCACCACCTGGCCCTTACCCTCTGCTCAGCTTCTTCTGAGCAGCGCATTCAGGACTGCAGGGCAAGATGCTTGCGTGACCGTGGAAGCACAGCAGACACTCACCTCCTGCCCCTTCCCCCAGCTGGGCACACACCTTGCTGAATAACCGTGCCACTCGGTGTCGGTGTCTCTCCTTGCACTGTCCCCTTCCTCCCCCTTTCCAAAGCCCCACGCCCTTTCTCCACTGGCCGCCTGGCGATGCCAGGGTGGGTTTCACACTCTGCGTTATTCCAGAGGTGCCAAGAGGGCCTGGGTCCCTGCTGCACCCGCAATCCCGTGATGCCAAAATCNCCGCCGCCGGCTCTCCCCCAGCGCGGGGCTGGCAGCTCGGCAGCACCGCCCGCTGCCCGCGGCGGAAACTCACCTCCATGCGGGCCAGGGGCAGCGAGAGGATGAACGCGAAGACCACGCCGAAATTCATCCCGACTCCAGGCCCCGCCGGCTGCGGGCACATGGACGGCGAGCCCCGGGAGGGAAGTGCTTCCCGCAGACAGCCCCGCGGCCGCTCGGCCTCAGGCATCGAGGGCGCCGCGGGTTCCCATGTCCCCTGCGAGCCGGGAGGAGGTGAGACAGTCGCAGGAGCCCTTGGAAGAGGACGTGGAGTTGGTGGTGGTGGNCTGGTTGTGTACCAGCAGCACTGGAAACAGCGCAGGAGCCCTGTCATTCCCTCCTGCTGCTGCACATCAGCTGACAGTGAGAGGGAGGCAGGGACGACTCGCCTGGCTCCTTCCACAAGCTCACCCCAGACGTGTCATCCATCCTGGCTTCCACTGCTTTGTCCTTGTCACTGCCTCGTGCTAGGAAGACTAGGGAAGAATGCCGGAGCCTTGCAGCAGGAAGACGCAATGGGGAGCTGGGCTGAGGTTATAAGCAAGCGCCCAGCCGCACCCCATTCCTTGGGAATTCCAGAAAGCACTGCCAGTGGGGCTTCACCCCAGCACAACCACGACTGGCTCAGCCCATCTCTGTAAATGTTGCAAGGCAACTATTACAGCCCATGGGGCAAATGCAAATAGGTTCAGCATCCTCGCTTCCCAACTGGCAAATACCTTCCCGCTGAGGCTTGTACTCCCTCCGGCTGGAAGAGCTCCAGGGCCCTCCAGCTCCAGATGGGTGTGATCAAAGAGGGAGACGGACTCAGGAGGCTCCATCTCTTTGCTCAGGGCCTCTGTTGATCTGGGGAGCTACTGCTCCTCGTGCACTTTCTCCGGCGGGGCTGGGGAGGAGCTGCAAGCCCCATTCAGAGGAGGACTCTGGTTCAGCAGCCGGGTGGGAGCTGTGCTGTCTGTGCCTGGTGCAGAGGGTGGCAATACACTGCCCTCAAAGTAACTGTGAGGACTGGCTGCAGCAGAAGCATCTACACAAGCAGAAACGTTCTTGGTTCTCTGGTCATACAATGTCAAATATCACAATTCCTCCCATGAAACCTTGGGCCAGAATTACCCAACTCTAACTCTACCAGGCTGTCACAGAACTGTGCAGTGTTTCAATCTGATAATGGCAACTGAATAACAGCTCCTTGGGATCAGACACTTCCATCTTCACCCTTCCCCAGCGCCAGCCATAGCTGATGTTTCATGCTGCTTGGGAGAAGGAGATCTGAGCCATCCACAGAGGAAATATCATCCTCTGCCCAAAACAAACATGACCACTGGGTAGCCCACAGCTCTAACTGCTTCCTTTTGCGGCTTGGGCAAGGGCAAAAAGGGCCCATAGCGAGGTGACGTGATGCTTTGCACCCAACCTCTTCATTGCCATCCCACAAGAGGTGCACCCACTTACCCTGCCCAAAAATGAGGAAGGAAAATAGAAAAATGATGCAAAGAAGGGAAAGTTTTGGTGGAAGGATATTTCCTGCCCCTGACAATCAAGCTGCAGATCCAACCCACAGTTTTACCATCTTGGGTAGAGCTGAAGTGGGAACTGAGCGCTGTGTGGGAGCATTAGGGGCTTTCTGATCCCCTCAGTCTGCATGCGATCAGATGATGAAATGTGACAGCAGAGGTCAAAGGATTTGGGGGTTTGGGGCTCCTTTTCCTCAATCAAGGCTTGGGATGAGGCTTCAATTTCCACATAGGGAAACTGAAGTGGGTTGGGCTGTTTGTTCAAATCCACCACCTGGCCCTTACCCTCTGCTCAGCTTCTTCTGAGCAGCGCATTCAGGACTGCAGGGCAAGATGCTTGCGTGACCGTGGAAGCACAGCAGACACTCACCTCCTGCCCCTTCCCCCAGCTGGGCACACACCTTGCTGAATAACCGTGCCACTCGGTGTCGGTGTCTCTCCTTGCACTGTCCCCTTCCTCCCCCTTTCCAAAGCCCCACGCCCTTTCTCCACTGGCCGCCTGGCGATGCCAGGGTGGGTTTCACACTCTGCGTTATTCCAGAGGTGCCAAGAGGGCCTGGGTCCCTGCTGCACCCGCAATCCCGTGATGCCAAAATCACCGGGTGGGGTGAGAGGCTCGCGGGAGCCGGCGCCCGCCCCGGGGTGACAGCCCTGGGCGAGGCAGAGCAGGAAGCTGCGGGTTCCCCGGCGCTCGCCGGCAGCATCCCTGCTCCGACATTAACCAGGGGCCGCTTCAGCCGGCTCTCCCCTGCCCCTGCAGCCGGGGGTAGACACGGGGGTGGGTGAATTGCCAGGCGAGTCCCCCGCGGCGGGCCCGTCCNACGTGGAGTTGGTGGTGGTGGTGGTGGTGAGGGGAGACAGAAGCAATTCTCGGTGACTCGCCTGCCTCTGCGCTATCTCATAAGCCCGGTGGGAAAAAAATGCAGTCCCTCGGAATTTTACACATCCAGAGTCTGCGTCCCCCTTGTCGCAAGGGATGCTTCAGTGGTGCCTTTAGCTAGGTGGTCCACATGCTATTCTTCCTCTTGGTTTTCTTCCCTTTAAAAAAAAAATATGTAAAAGCTTTTACATGCAGGTAACAATGTCTCAGTGTTCTTAGAAGAAGGTGCGCAGAATAATAACTAAAAGAAAAAAAACTTTTCCAAAGTTTGGTGTGAAATCCAAAAAATGAAATCTTCTTCCTTAAGTTGTCCTCTTCTTAAAATGCTCCTTTCCTTCCTTTTGGCCACTTGCTTTTTAGAGAAAAGTTGCCAGTGTACATTTAATTTCTTCCCCTTACATTAGGTTCTGGCTCGGGTGCCTTCTCGTTCCAAGTGTTGGCAGTTTGCTTGGACGGGAGGTTTGCTCTGGGTTTGGAGACAGGTGAGAGCAAATGTTTTGCTCTGGGTTGTGAGTGTATGTGTGTGTGCGTGCGCTGAGCCTTGACAAGCCTCAAAGTGGAGCCACTGATGCTGCCTCCTGCACTCTGTTGCAACAAGAAAGGAAAAACAAAAAAATGCAGAAAAGGTAAAATTGCAGGAGAGGCGAGAGAGCCGACGGGTCTTTATTTTCTGCGAGCTGCAAGAGAGACTAAGCTGGCACTCGGGGCTGCTCCTTTTATGAAGGAGAGGAGATGGGTGGAGCATAACTTGCCATCCTCCTCTTGGCTGGGTATCAAGGAACAAATCTAGTGAGGGAGTAGCAGTTCATTGCTGACAAAATAAAAAGTGTGTTAATTTAAATGATAAATTAATTAAAAATGACTAATGCTGCAGCAACCTGTATAATGTGGCTTTAATATCGCGTGAGGAATGGGGACAGAAATTCCTGCCTCCTCGGCAAGAGATAAGAAGAGAGGAGTTCCCGGCACGGTAGTTTGTTATTTTTTTTGGCCCCAGGTTCTCGCTGTTTCAGTCTGGAGCCCATTTCTCTCAGCTCCACTCGCCGCCTTCCCTGCCCTGCTACACCACTAGCTCCAGGGAGAGAGATGACTTTAATATCTTACATCTCTTTGTGTGCAGGGGAAAAAAAAGAAGCCAGAGAAATTTACACGTTGCTATAAGACAATCTGGTGTTGCTCGTGGCACCCGGAGGTATTTTGCTGCACGATTATCTCCACGATGTAATAAACATCTGAAGGGAAATTAAGCCAGCAGATATTTGCTGTGGGGGGAGAGGGATGGGGAGGGGAAGGCTGCTAACAGGTGAGTTCAAGAAAGAGTCATATCCTATTGAAAAAACACCCGTACGCACGCCCTCTCACGTACATACGAGCGATCTCCCGGCGCCGACTTGCACACTCGTAAAGCACACTCCAGGCACGACCAGGAGGGATTTCTGCACCATCTTTGTGCAGGCTCGTAGCCACAGATACATTCCTGCACCGTCATGCACCGCAGGCGCTCGGCAGGCGTTCGCTCTGAATCCCAAGCATCTTCCCTGCTTTTTCTATGCTACGCACACGCTTCTGTTCGAGCCGCTTGCATGCACAGCTACGTGCAAATTCTGTCTCATTCACACATCCCTGGGCATCCATGTGTTCTCCTTCACTCTCCCCCTCTCTCTTCCCTTCTCACATACATACACCCACTGGCATACCAGTGGCCTCATCTCACAGCATCACACATGCTCCCTTAGACTCTCTGGGTGCCTGCGAGTCTCCTGCAGCCAAACCCTCTCTGAAACACGCGGTCTCGCACCAGCACTCTTACACGCACCATCCGAAGTGTCCGGGTGCAGGAGGAGCAGCCACTGGAACTGAGCAGCAGGCAGCCCTCCAAAGGCTCTTCTGTAGCAGGCATCTGACAGCACCTCCCAGCTTGGCCAGCTATACCCCTGAACCTGACTCAGATCTCATGGATGTGGGTGTTGGTCAGCAAGCACAGGGGCACAAGGAATGCTGGGGGTCCTCCCTAGCTTTGTTAAAATAGCCTGACTGCTCTGGGGCAGCATGTCAAGGTGCTCTTGGGTCACAAGGGATCATCTTTGTTCACTCAAACCCAGAAGATGAGTGGGCAGCTTTCTCCACAGATGGGGAGTTGGTCAGAGTCATGTCAGCTCCAAAGGCCAGGCCATCTGAGGTGCATGAGTGCAGGGATGAGGAAGGTCCTGGGAGTCCCTCAAACCAAGTCTCAAGTGGCTCGGTTCCAGTTTTGGAGCTCAAGGGGGTGGAAGTAGAAATGCAAGGCATACCTTTGCTCATTTCCACCGCCAGAGATCTTAACAAGACTTTATCTTAGATGCTCCAGCCATGTTAGCCCTGTCTCACCCCAAATTCCTCAGGACGCTCTTAGAATTCCCTTCATTCTCCATCCTGGCCCACTAGCAGCGTACCAGCCATTTCAAGTGATGATAATTTGGCTCTAAACCCCCAGCAGGGTGGAGCTGTAACCCTGATGTCCATCTGATTGCTGAAACAAACTCCTTTTGAAATCTGTAGGAGGCTTCAAAAAAAGGTTTTAAGGGGGCCTTGGTCCATCTCACCTCTTTCCAGACAAAGAAGTGCTATAGCCTTGGGCTCCTTAGCAGTCAGAGGGGAGAAAGGTGAGGGTTTGAGAAGTCCTTCTATCTCTGTAGAGGGAGCTGAGGGTAGCTAGGTCCCGAATGTCCATGACCCCATTATGTGTTTAAGGTTCCCAAGGGGTCAGTGGAGCCCAGGTGCCTTTTGAGGCTCTCTGCCCTCAAATCAGCTGGCGTGGTTCCACCACCTTCACGCCACCTGTGTAGGGAGTCCCCCATGCTGCAGTGGCTGCCTGGCCAGGACAGAACAGCCTGCGTGTGGGAGGGCTGATCAAATTCCTCAGCAGGGAGAGATATTGCTGCCGGAGAGGAGAAGGTCTCAGCAGAAAGCTAGCAGGGACTGCTGCAAATTTCTTGCTTGGTAGCTGCTGCAGGGCCTGATTTTGGGGGAGATATGTGTGGTGTGCATTTTTTTAAAAAATATCCGGCTGTATTTCATGCTAGATGGGATAGAAATAGAGTTATTTATTTTCATGTGGATGATGCTGGGCAGTTTTTAGAAGCTCGACATCAGAAACAAAAAGCTAATCCCCGTTGAACCTCCAGACAGCAAGGAAGAGGATGTTTGGAATTTGACTAATCATCTACCTATGACCCTGCCTGGAAATAGAGCAAAGTGATACTCAAGCTGCTCAGGCTCCAGTGGTTTTTCCTTACTCTTTCTGTTTTTAAGACAGGGACAGATTTTTCTCTAGTGAGGCCTTTAGACTGGCTGGGTCAGCCTCACTGGCACCGAGTTCAGTAGGGGTGCCTGCACCTAAAACTGCTTTGCCTTGAGTCTGCTGGGGGCTCCTTTGTTTCTCTTACTTCTGTGAAATGAGTTTGACATCTGTCCCACAACCCCCTAAAACTGATGGGGATGACTGGATCTCTCCCTCACCTGGGGATCCCTCATCCCTGGCCCGTGGGATTGTCATGGAGGCCTGTGGGGCTATTGGTGTCCCAGATGTCACAGGACAAGAGTTTGAAACCACCATTGCATATATTGGGAAGGTATTTTGAGGTTCCTGAAGCACCTGGACCATAAAAATGTCCCATTGGAGCACCACGGCAAGATCTGGTTGCAACTGTGCTAGCTGGCAATGGCTCTGCAGGCAAACCACAACAAAACCAGATTTCCTGAGAGCCTGCACCAGGATTTCTTATTAAAACACTTTCACTACCACTACAGCTCTCAAACCTGCAAACAGCTGAACTCATCTCCCTGGTTATTCTCTTATCACTAGGGAGGAGAGCAACATGTGTGCGAGGACAATAGGCAGTTCCTTGCTGCAAGGCTGCTCTCCCCTCATCTCATGTTGGTGGAAAAAATGATCATACTAGCCACCATCCACAGCAGCATGAAGCGAGGGGTGATTTTTTTTTTTTTAAATTTATTACATTTTTTTTCAGAGGGGTTAGAGAATTATGAAACAACAGGAAGAAAAACAGGGCTTACAATGGAAAGCAAGACTCAGTCTGAACAGCTGAGATGTCTCAGCCTCTCCATGATGAGTCCTATTTTGAAAACAATCAATGGAAAGAAATTAGGAGGTGTTGACAGCCAACGTGTAGTCAGCCCTCCCACTCAAGGTATCTCACTTAGGTGTTGCTCCTGCTCCGGTCTCTAAGTTCAGGAGAAGGATGAGCAATCCCTACGCCTACGCCGTGGGGCTGCCGCAGCCGTCAATGGAGGGGGGACGCCGCGGCGCTGAAATGAGGCACCTAGAGTAAGTTTTACACCTCGTTTACACCCGGAGATCCGTTCTGTGGGCGAGTGGGTTTTACACCACATCGCCCGGTTGTGTGGGGTTTATCCCGACTATCCCAGGTGATAAGGACGGAGTTATTGTACGTAGCTCACACTGTGGCTTACACCATTTGCCCCAAAGGTGCTGCTGACGCGGGAGCTGCCCCGACTTCCTAATGACTGAGTTCAGTTTAATGGAGGAAGAAGAGGAAAGGAGAAGAGAGACCAAAGGAAGGAGACAGAGACTGGCGAGGAGCTTGGTGTTTGTATTTGGTGCCGGAGAAAGGCAGAGCCTCAGGGTACACGGGGCTTGCATAATTCCCGCCCCTGGCACTGGCAGGGAAAATGCTTTCCAAGGATGAGTAAAACCCTGACAGAGCCCGCGGCTCCAAGGGAAAGGGAAGATGTCACCTGGGGAGCAGGCGTTTGATGGGACCTGCCAGGCTTTCTCTGGGAACCACCCCCCTCTGCCTATCTCTCTCCGTCAGAGGGATTCCCCCGGCCCCTCACCACCTCCTTCATCTCACCCATTCCTGGCAGAAACCTGGCAGAGAGGAGAGGATGGGGAAGGGGGACAAGCATGGAGACACACGCAGAGGGCAGAGCACAGCCCCTGACAGCAGCAGAGAGGGAGAGGGCTCATGCAGACTGTACCTTCCTGCCCCAAGCTTTGAAGTGAAGGAGAAGGCAAAGGCGTTTCACATCTCTGCAGATGTGCAGCTCGAGCAGGATTCGAAGAGAAAAGGCAAGGCTGTGGGGGCACTGATTTCCCAGCACTTTCCTGTGTGCATACATGTTCCTGCATCAAGTGGGGAGGAGGGGATGCAGCCTCCCCTGATCATACTGCCATGTATTTCTCCCCCACCCCAACCCCCAAGTTTAGGGTAGAAAGGAACGATTTCCTTACACTGGCAACCATCCATTATGTCTATGGATCTGCTCCCCACCCCATTCCCCCTCTCTTTCCTGTTTTGATGAAAGGAAAAAATGTTCTGCTTTCCTTCTTTATTTTTCCAGACTGGTGAATAGCACTCGAAAGGAATTTCTCTCCCTCCCCCCTTCCCCTCTCCCAGTATAATAAATATATACGTATGTGTGTGTGAATACACCACACATCGCAGGTCATCTGTTGTTTTTCAAAAGGCATATGCTATTTTTGTTTCCAAATTGATTAGGCGGGCAGCGGTCCCCCTTTCCACTGACACCACCCCAAATACTGCTTCCCCTGCCCTTGCCCTCTGCCACTCACCATGTCCCCATCCTTTGCCCCCGGGTCCGCAGCGAGCGGCGGTGGCGGTGGCAGCAACGAGAAGGAAGCTTTGCTGAGCTGGAGTAAAAATAGCCCCAGCAGTTACTCAGCTCAGAACGTAACATGACTCATGATGAAATGAAGATGAGGGTCGAAAACCAAAAGCAAGCGGCTCTCCCCCCCAGCCCCGGCCCCTGCCACCTGCTGTTGCTGCTCACGTCACAGAGCAAAACCCACTCAAAGTGCTCCTGGCTGGGGGTCAGGGCATCAGCCAAGATGGAAAGCCCTGCTTGCTTGTGCTACCTGCGAGAACTGGTCCTCTTGCCTGCACCCATCTGGTGGTACTGACACCAGCAGCAGGCGCATTTGGTGATGCTGCAGCCGACTTTGACCTCCCTTAAGCTGCAGGCCCTGAGCAAAACTGACATCCCACTGATAGAGTGGGATGAAATGCTCTGCAGTGCACCCTCGCACCAGCAGCTGGCTCGCAACGGCACAAATGCAGCCAGGCACCCCAGTTTTCTGTGCCTGCCGTGGCCTGAGCTTGGGGAGATGAGGGAGGTCATGCCCACCCATAGCCCACCCTGCACCCCACTGCCATCACTGGGCAGGGTGCCCCCCATGCCGTGTGGGAGACAGCTTGCTCCCTGGGGTGGGTGGGAGAGCAGCACGCCTGGCCTGGCAGGAGGCAGGCAGCCGCTATCTTCTGGCCTGTGTAATAAAGGAGGGAGTTTAAAAATAGACTTTGAGCTGCAATGCCGGAAAGGCAGTGAGACGTATAGAGCGGGTGTGTGTTTATCCTACACGCCCTGTGTGTGACGCCCCGCTGCCACGGGGACCTGCCCCAAAGCAGGGGCACCGCTCGCCGCTCATGGCTGCTCACTGAAGGGCTCTGTGCCCGTCCTTGCCTGTGAATGCAGGGCTGAGGGGAGCCCTGAGCTCTGCCTCACAGGTGCCAGGGCTGCTCAGAGGTGCCCATCCACCACCCCATCCCAAAGCCATTCAGAACTGTGGGACCTGCACCTCTCCCCCATGCCAGACCAACATGATCTGTGTCTCCTCCACCCCCCGTATATCCAGACAAAGTGGCATCTCTCAGGACAAAGCCTTTCAATAGATCCCCTGCCCTCTGCCCTCTCCTGAACAATGAGAAATCAAGGAATATTGTCCGAGCTGAATAAAAAGATCTAAATTTAGAGTGTCTGATGTGTTCTTGGTTTCCTGCCATAACTCCCCTCCTCCCCGTCCTCCCTCTTCATTGCTTGCTTAGCCTTATGCACAGAAAGGTTTCTGATGGGGTGAGATCACCACCAAGACCCTGTCTCCCCAGTGATGAGACAGAGGGGAATTCCAAGTTTGACTCTAGTCTCTGTTTTTGTAAGGCAGGGAGGAGGGGAGCACACTGGTTTTTTCCTCAGCAGCTTAGATGTGCAGAAAAGGGAGGGAAACCTAAGATCAGGAGAGAGGAAACTTTCTCTCCCACTTCAGCCTCCTCATGTCATGGCCTTGACCTGCCCCAAACGCTGTCCATATGTTTCCATCTGCTCATGGCATCCTCTCCCACAGCTCTGCCACGGCAAGTCCTCAGAGCAGCGCTGCCCCTGTGCTGTTCCAGCCCAGAAACTCAAGCCTTAAGGACCCTCACTGCCATCTGACTTCCCCCAAGCAGGTCTGGCCAGAAGCAAGAAGCTCAGAAAGAACAGAGGCAGAAAAAAGCCTGACACAACCCCAAAAAAAGCCCAGAGGGGCGGGAGAGGAGGGGTGTTATCCAGCAATGTACTCTCGATGTTTAAACAAGGGACTCCCTTGGGTTTGTGCCTGATAAGTTTGAGTGTCAGGGGAATCTATTCATTTGTTTTCCTTTTTAAACAAAAAGGCCTTCCCATAACCACAGTGAGGAGGGAGCCAACATCTCTTGACAAACAGACATGTCTTAAGTGCACACATGGGAATCCTTTCAGCCTTACTCCTGGAGAGGAAAAAAGCCTAGACTGCGTACTGACCACATTGCTCAGTGTCAGTGGAAAGGGAAGCATGGGCCAGCAGCATTTTCTGCACAAAGATGGACACCAGCAGCTAACTCAAGCTTGCCAGCGTGTCTGCAGGGTGTCTGGAGGTGCAGAGATCCTTTCCAATAGTGGAATCCAGGCAGGTGGGCTGGGAGACTGACTTAAAAGCAAGGAAAACTTTTCTCACCATCCTCTGGCTTCAAACAGTGTCTCCCAAGAGCCTCCTCCAACCCTCCCCAGCTTGGTCACTGAGATGACAAGCAGGTGGAACAGGACTTTGAGGCCAGCCAGGCCCTCCCTGCTTTGCTCTCTTTCCCTGGCCACATAATCTGTCTGGGGGGATTATGGTCTTTTTTGTTACTATCATTACTAATTTCCCTTTTGCCAAGCGTTGGGGGACAGGCTTTTTGGAATGACAGCACACCGAGTGTGCCAGAGCCATTGCTGGGACAGGAGAGGGGAAGGGAAGGAGCAGCACTAGGTGCTCACAGGGAGGGGGAGAGCAGCCAGAGCCCAGCCAACATGGTGTGAGCCAGCAGAGAAGCCAAGCAGGGTTGGACCCACTGGGGCAGAGAGAAATGCTCCCCTTCCTTCCCTCTCAGAGAGAGTGAACAGCACATGGGACTCAGGAGGTGAGAGGGAGAGCCAGGACCTGTTTGCTGCTGGAGAGTGAGTTTAACGCCCATTCCCAGCTCAGAGGGATTGGCTGTGCCGGAGGCTGGAGAATGGAAAAGTTCAGGTCTCCAGTTCCATGTGCAGCTGCTGCCAGAAAGCATCAGACTAATGGATGCAGCAGGGTGGGAAGGGAAAAACCAGCACCAAGGCCCTTGGAGAGGAGACTTCCTACCATGGCCTGGCTTGTGAGCAGCAAGAAGAGGGCTGCTCCACAAGAGGGGACACTCCAGGCGTGATTCCAGCCCAGGTGTGACCCCGCTGTTCCAGGTACAGTCCCTCGGTGCCTCAGCAGAGACAGAGATGGGACTAGAGAAGTGACCCATAAAGCAGGTGTAGAGTCTGTCTAGGAAAACTGGTCAGGACAGCTGCAGACAGGAGCAGGCATGGGTATGCCTCCAGCACAGCTGGGGCTAAATGGAGCGTAACATCAAGGTGTGTTCTCACACCTCGGGAAGGTCTGGGCTCCGTGGATGGCTCCTTGTAAAATGCCCTGGCTGCCGTGCGTTGGATAACACGCAGCAGGGTCATGGAACTGGGTGAGGATGCTGGCACAGGACCAGTTTAAGGTCACAGTGTGGGGACAGGGGACTTGGAGCCAGGTTAGGATCATAAATTGGAAGCAGTGCAGGCACATGAATCTGCTTCAGAGATACAGAGATGAAAAAGACTCCCAGAGGCAGACAGATGTGGGGAGGGGTGCCAAGGCCCCACTGTGGAGAGCCAGGGAGTGGGAGGGAGCAGGGGAAAGCCAGTGCTGAAAAGCCATAGGGACAGAAAAAGGGATGCAGTAGTACCCAAGGTCACTAGGGAAGCAGTGGGGTGCAAGGTCCATGGCCTTCACCCAAGAAAGAGGTGTGAGTCTGGGTCACACACAGCTCCGGGACCAGGCTCCAGCACAGCTCGGCACAGGGGAGAGCTCAGCTCAGGCCAAGCACACCCCCAGCATGGTCCCACAGGTGATCGGCACCACCAGGGTGACAACAGGGACAGATTCCAGTCACAGCCTTAGACAAGCAAAGATCCTGTCAGGAGCAGCAGAAGACAAGGCTGCAGCACAGGTCCGAGGTGCATCCTGGAGACCAAGCTACCACCAGCTAAAGGCTGGAGTCCACGTGGAACAACCAGCAGGAAACCAGGAGAGCTGGGGACGAGGCTGGGCACAGATACACCTACAACATAGCTCAGCCCAGGAGCAGGTACCTGAACCCGAGCTTAAATTGAGCTTATATAGATGAAAGTCCCAGGTGAGCCTGCATGGGGACATTGAGCCCCACCAATGTGCTCATGGCACTGCCAAGCATTAGCCATCCCCATGGCAGGATATTTCTAGCCTCTTTAGGGTGTGGGGCCCGTAAATCTGTCCCTGGTGAGGCTCACCATCTGGGCAGGATGTTGATTACCTAAACCAGCCAGAGGGAAAGGAGGCTCAAAAGCCAAGACACACCTGAGCAACACGTAGTCAAGCTGAACTATCCTTGCCTGGCCTCATCCTTCTTTCACTCACTCTTCCTTACTCTCTGGAGTGACAATGCAGGATACTGCCTCCATCACTGAAACCTATGCCAAGAAACTTTTATTTTTAAGTTCACAAACAATGACCTAGCAGCTGGTCCAAGGCTTTTTTTTTCCTTGCTAACAGAGTGGAAATTATATATATATTTAATTAGCTCATCGGAGCTAAATTTCCCTTCCCACCATTCTTCATTAAAGGCAGATGTAAAATGACCCCCGACTCCAATCTCTATTGAAGGGGGTGTGACCCCTCGCCATCTAACAGAAGTTTCCAGAGAGCCAGTTTCTCCCATCCTGCCTCTTTGCTTTGTCCAATTGTTGGTAGAGGGAGCCAAGAGTTTAAAATGCCATTTTGGCTGCCTCTCCATTATCTTGGGCAGACAGAGGGTTGAGGTACCTCAGAGAATGGAAAAATCCCGATAAAGGAGTGTGGTACAGATATACCCTCACGTCTCACCAGCCCTTGGACCCAGCTGGGATCCAAAGATGCTTTCTTGCTGTTAAAAAAAACACCAAACCTATTTTTGTTTTTAAATACCAGCCGTCTCAAGTTCTGGCTGGACTTGAAGTAAAGCCCAGCCTGCAGGTCTTTAGCTTCTGCACGCAAATATTAGCCCTTCCCTGTGCACTGGCCATGTGCCATTCCAGGGCAACTCTCCTGACCTCAGGAGAGGGGGCTGCCTGCCACCCTCATGCACACCACACTGCCACCAGTGCCAGCAGAGGACCATGGTCACTGCACTCTCTACCACAGGTGTATGCACTCAGCCACCTGAGGCATGGTGAGGGGATAGGGTATTCTCTTCAGACCTCTGAAAATTGTGTTGAAACCTGTAAAGCACTGTGTATTCTTCGTGTTCCCCCTGAAGATATTCCCTGAAGGCATTGCTTTTCTTCTCCTGTCCCTTTTTTTGAGGAAAGGTACTGGACTGACTGCCCTGGTCCCCAAAGTCCAGAAGTGACGAAAGGAGCACACATCCCCTTTTTTCTGTCCTTGCCAACCTGCCCAGATATTTGTGTGAACAGCAGGAGACAGAATTCATGGCACACATGTTCTGTATAACCACTGTTCCTCACCTTGAGAAGGGCCTTGTGCTCCAATGTTCAACAAGACCTCCTCCTTTCCACTGAAATGGCCAACCAGAGATACCTGAAACATTCATTTTGGTACCTTTACTAAATCTCAATCTTTCTGCCATCCTTCCTCTCATTCTCTCCCCTCTCCTCCCTCCCCCCAATTATTCACGACCCGTATCTGGATTTGTCCTAACTAAGCAGAACATAACACCATGATGGATGCTTCTGGCATGCTTGGATGCCACAGTGACCTGGACTCAACTCCAAGCCATCAGTGGTGGTTGGCTCTTGCTTGGATAGGCATCCTACAGGATTTTGAGATGAACAGTCACTAGATGCATATGCTGTGAGTTAGACCCCTCCAGATGCCCCAGCTTTCCACGTCAATCTGCTTGGCATAGGTCCAGGACAGGACACGCCAGACAAGCTGTTTTGGACCTGGCAGCAAGGCTGGGCTTCTCTGCATCGCTGCAGTCCCATACTGGGTATGTCTCAAAGTTTGGGACTTGTTTGATCACTGCCTTAATCTCCTTCAATATCTGAGCCACAATAGAAGGTCAAGACAGACGTAAAGGCCGGCTCCTGCTGCTGCTCCGGAGTGACTGCAAATAGGTCAGACTTATCTCAAGAAAACACAGCTCTAGGAATGGCACAGACCCTCTTGTCCACCTGTCTGGCCTCTCCTTCTCCTTTTCCCTCACTCACTCCCCGCAGGACTCTCTGCAGGGCTGCCAGGGCCGCGGGAATCTCAGCAGTGCTGGTCACACAAAGCCCTCTCCAGTGACAATAGCTCCTTCCTTCCTTCCTTCCCCCATTCCTCCTTCCTTCCCCCATTCCTTCTTCCATCTCTGCAGCTCTCACACATTCCCAAAGTTGCTCCCAGGGCTTTGCAGAACTTCCTGAAAAAAACTCCTCTCCTGCCCTCCTCCCCCAGCATGGTTGGCCGCAGCGGGTGCTTTTGGGGAGGAGGGATGTCCCCACGATGCAGCTCCGCTTGGGAACAGATGTATTTACATCTCTGTCTGCGACTGAGGGTGTGGTTTCAAAACTGGCGCGAGTCACTTGGAAAAAAGCTTCTGGAGAAAGCAGCTCTCCTGCCTTCTCCCCTCTCCTTCCAGCTGTGCATTCTCTTTTTTTAAATTTTTTTTTTCCCCTGGTTCATCCATTTTGCAGGGATTGTTTTCAGCCCGATCAGCTCCAACTTGCTACCCTTCCACCTGCTCGCTCATGCTGAGATAGGAAGCTGGAGAAGGCACGGCCAGGCTGGAGGCACCAGCCCTTTTGCTGGCAGCTGAAGCCAAGACCAGCGGAAACCAATCCTAAAACCACTCGCTCCCAATCCCTCTCTCTTCATGCTGGGGTGTATTTCTCCAGTTATGTGGGATATATGTACCTGTGGCTATGCCTCTGTGCAAAAGATGCTCCACACATCTCCAGAAGGCCACATAAGTGCGTGCAGGGAGATTTTTGCCTTATAATTTCTTACACGGGAATGGATGCCATGCAAGTGGCCTGAAGGTTCTCTATGGACTGGCATGTGTCCCTATATGGGACACATGGCCTGTGGGATCATCTGTGTTTCTTATGTGAGGCAGCCATGCACAACTTTGCCTCTTCCGTGCCCCAATGAAGTTTGATGGGCCTGGAGCTGGGAATCAAACCCACAGAAGCTGCTTTGTTCTTCTGGGACTCAGCTGAGGGAAGCGAGACTGGAAGAAGCAGCAGGGTTGCTATAACCCACTATCTTCTCCCCCTCCTCCTCAGTCTGTTTCCTGACACAGATCCTATATAGGACAAGTTTCTGTTGCAATCAACTGTCAGGTTAATGAAACCCTGAATTAACCCCCCTTTTCTCCCACCTCTTCAGGGAAACTGCCCAGCAGGCAAAACAAATCCTGGGTATCTGTTCTCTGCTCCGAGGGAGGTACATTCCCAAGGACATGTGTGGGAACTCAGGCTGGAGTGGCCTGCAGGTTGAGGACCGGTTGATAAGGACCTTTAAACCTTTAAACCCCACTGCACGTATGTGCACAGGGACATTTGCCACTCTCGCGGAGGGTGGTAGGAAGAGAGGGAGAGAGAGGCAAGCTTGTGTAATTGGGATTCCTTCATCCAACAGGCAGTAACCCCCCAGGGCAGCAGCAGATAAGGGGCAGGGAGATCTTTCAGACGTTGCCAGCAAGGTGTTCACTGGTCCCAGACAGGCTGGTTCACTGGTGGTCCGAAGGGCAACCTGGCTGACTGGCTTGGAGTAAAACACTGGATTTGGAGAGAGGATAGTCGCTTCCTTCTTGAACTTTTCTACCAGGTGCAGGGGCACTCCAGCTGCTGGCTTAGCCAGGGGTGATGAGCACATTTAAAGCCTGCCTATGCTGGACTGATCAGTCCATTTTTCCAATATGGTGTTTTTCCTCATTCAAGGTTTGCACTGAGGCTCCTGCCTGACTCTACATATTTCCAGAGCCATTTTTTTGTCTTTAGCACTGATGGAAATTACCAATCTAAAGACTTGAGTACATTAATATTATGTATTTGTTTTCCTGCCTCTTCTTCTGGGTTGAGAGGTTGCAGCTTAGCTTGAGGTGGGGCTAGCAAAGTCCCTCTGCCTTTGATGTTCATGCTAGGTCACTGAGGGAGCAGGCCTCCCTCTCATTTGCACCTTTACTGCATCCTAGATCCAGAGTGATGCTGACCTCCTTCTGCTGAGGGACTGGGCTTGTCAAGAGTGAGGTGTTCTCTGGTCCTGTTTTAGCTCCAGGCAGGGGTGCAGCAATGGATTCTGAATCATAAAGACCTGTGATTTTTGCAGAGAGGTGGTGCTGGGCAGAAATGTCAAACTTGGGCTGATGTTTCTGTAAAAATGCAGTGAAGCTGTGAGGGGCCTGGGGGAGGGAGCACGAGTTATACAGAACAGATCCTTTAGTCCTGCCTGGCACTAGCACTTTTAGCAACAATGGTAATATTCATCATCATCATAGCATTCAGATAGCAATTTCCATCTTGCAGTTGCTGTGTGTGCACTGACTCATTTATTTTCCCTGGTGAGACACGGAGGAATTGTTAGCCCACAGCTAAGATGTGGGGAAGCAGACATCCCAAGCCCTGCAGAGAGGGTCAGTAGTGGGGTTTAGTTGATAAAATGGTCCCTGCCTTCTAGTTGCACATCCAAATGACTCTGTGTGAAAAGTGCCTACTAAAATACAGCTACACTGTCATGGTGCCCCAGCCACAAAGGACTCGATGAATCAAAGTATCCATCTCTCCCAAACTATGTGAGATTTTTTTTTTCCTAGCAAAGCTGTTTCGGCGCGTGGGCACGTGGGAAGGTTTTTACCGCCACTGTAAGCTCCTAAAGTCCTGTTATGGGCTTTAATTTCTACGAGCTGAGGTTCTGGCACCTTGCAGTTGGACTAAAGGGGCTAAGAAGCGTATCCGAGCACGGAGCCGCCCGCGTGACGCACAGGCCACTGAGCGCCATGAAAGGCAGGCTCGTGGCTAAAGCCCTTTTCCCAGGCCGGCCTCCCCCGCTCCCAGCTGTGCCGGGCAGGACCCCCTTTGCCGCGATGGGAGCGTTGTGTCTGTGGCTCTGTGTCATCGCTGGCCGTGCCTGCACGGAGTCAATGGCAGCCATTGTCCCGGGAAAGGTCACCCGAGCCAGGCACGCAGACTGCAGCGAGCGTGGAGGCTGTGCTGGAACAACTGAGCACGGGGAAGGGAAGCGGGGTCAGAGGGCAGAGGGGGATGAGGGGATAGAAGGGGCAAGGACATGGGAGAAGGTCTGGGTTGCCTCCTGCTTGGGGGAGGTTTTGTGTCTGTACGCAGAGGGGAACTGGCCGATTTCCACAGGGTTAAGTTTGCATTTGTGTGGGCAGCACCTGGACCCTTGTTGGGAAATATCTAACACCACGAAGCTCAGGGCTTTCCTTGGCAATCTGCTTTTCCCATAGCTGGCTGTGCTTTTCTCTTCTTCCCATCTTGAGCGCGGCGCTCGCAGGGCTTTAATGACTTTAGCACCACACCTACAGCCGACATCACCTAATCTCCTCTTACACGTCTCAGTCCCCAGACGAGTGCTGTGATTTACTGTGTCTGACCTCCTGCTGTGCCACAGAGTGAAGGAATGTCCTCTGCACAGGATCCCATCACCTTTATCGCCTTTATCATCCCGATGAAGTGCTATGTTCGCAGTGCCAAGGATTTTTACGCCTCTTGAGCAACACCTTCGCTCCCTGGCCTGTTAACATTGGGTCATTTGTGCTTCTTTCTGAAGCTTCACAAAGAAAGCGGGGCTGGAGCCATTCTGGCAGTCATTTCCTTTCCCCTCATCCCAGCTCTCTGGAAAACACACTGGAATTTCAGTCACAAATATTCCTCCAATTTCACGTTCAGATGTCTGGGTCGTGAGTCCCACCCTGGTTTCTGAAACACAGGGTTCACCAGTCCAGCATGGGTGTCTGCCTCACCAGTTCCTGCGAGGATATCCATGAAACCACTCACAAAGTCAAAGCATTTTTTCCTAATCTGTTCATAGTTCTGTAGGGTTTTAGTCAATGCTCTGGAAGCATATGCCATTGGGTGATCATCTTGCATTTGAACAGCTGCTAATCTCTGCAAATTTGCATTCACCGGGTTTTTTTAGCCTCCTCATTAATCTCAAGGCATTCGGTTTTGGGGTTTCTGTAACAAGTATTTTTTAATTTTCGAAAGCAGTTCTCATTATCGGAGGGATCACCCTGGGACAACCATTCTCCAGGGAGAATAGAATGGAGATAAATTAGAGATGCGTTTAATTTTAATTCATTTAGCATGCCCAGGATGAGCTGGAGGGTGGGCAGGGCAGCAGGCAGGGAGAAAGAAAAGTGAGAGCAGTTTGCCCCTGGGTACCTCTTGAGAGAGCCTGGCTCGTTAAGTTATGAGACATCCTCATTTAGGAAAGATCACAGACCTGGGTTTTGCCCCAGACCCTGTAGAACCTCGCTGTGCCCCTGGATATGCCTGCAAATCTCCAGGAGGATCCTCTGCTGTGGGATCCTTCTTCACGAACTATATCCTCCCAACGCTCTCCATATACTTCCTCTGCAAGTCGGGGGAATAAAGAATAAGGAGGGAAGGCAGAGCTACTCTTCCAAACTCTGCCTGCAGAAGGAGGTCCACCAAAGAGTGCTGCCAGCCAGAGACCCCAGGAGTGCAGAGTTCTCTGCTTGCACGGAGCTGGTAAAGCCTCCAGAGCCCAACTGCCCCTGGCTGAACCTGCTTAAACCTGCCCTTGTGCTCTGCCAGGCTTCTGTACATTGGCACCGTCTCCTGTTCAACGAAAAAACCGGGGGACTTTCCCAGGCATTCTCCTGTAGCGGTACCGAAATGAGACAGCTCTGAGAGCGGGCTGATCTCAGCTCCGCGTGTCCCTCTGCCTGCCCTGGGCCTGACTGCAAGGAGCCCTGGGGGCTGCAGTTACTGAGGTCTGTCTGGTAACTCCTTCAGACCACAGTTATGATTTCTGATCAATTTGATTCCAAATCAGCATACCAGCCATGGGCATTTCTAAACTCTCAAGTACTTCAGAGATGTGTTTCTTTGAAAGACCTCAGTTACTGAGAAGAGGGTCCTTGCAGCATCCAGCATGGGAAAACAGAGTGGGAATATCTGCACTTTCTTTCACTTTGGCTCTACAAAGATTTTCTCCCCCAGCCCTGTACTGAACAGACCCTTTTATTTTGATTGATTGAGGACCACTTCATTGGAGGTTTGCCTACCTAAAACCCCCAAGGCACTGTCAGAAAAGGACAAAAATTAAACAAAATTAAATATTTTCTTCAGTGTATTCATAATCCTGGGATCCTGTTGTCAAAATGAAGTGGTTTAGAGTCATTTGAGATGTCTTAGAGTATCTGAGACACATGAAGGGGGCTGGCAGATCTGCCATGGAAGTTACTGGAGCCCAAGACCGTCTGGAGTAGCAGCTGGAGGCCAGGCAGGGTACACTACTGCATCTAAAATGAAACTGGAAACCAATATTTGGGCAAGTACATCAAACCACAGCTGAGTGAGTTGTGAGTGTATCCCCAACTCGAGAGAAACAACCTCAGGATGAAGAAAAATCTGAGAACTGAATAAATGTGGCACTACCGAGCCTTGCAAGCACCCTGTCTTCTCTGCCAAATCAAATCCGGTTCTTGCACTAACACTGAATTGAGCTGCTTGTCAGATCTGCTACAAAATAATTTCATCCCCGCTCAGGCTGGCCATCTGTTCACTCTTTGGATTCCCATGATTTTATGCCACCACTCTGTAACCTGATGATCAAGAGCTTCGCCATTTCTGGCAGCTGGCGTGAAGAAAAGAAGATAAAATCTTCCGCAAGTGCTCTTCTTACAGGGATGGGTGGAAGGGGCCTTGAGCTTTCATGATGATGTTGACCAGCATTTTTTCCTGCCTCTGCCAGAATGGAGCATGGGTCTCCTTCATGCCTTCCTCTCCCTCATGCAGTGTCAGGGGCTATTTCAGCTCTTCTGCCTGCCCTGAGGACCTCACTGATACAGGGGCATCAAACCACCTGCTGCTGCCTCCTCTCGCCCTCAGCCAGCGAGCCTGACCTGCTCTGCTTCTGTGGGAGGGTTAATTGCTTTAGGCCACTGTGTAAGCACCCTGTGACTCGCTGCAGGGCTGATAAGAGCCTGAGCTCTATTCCTCGGCCTCAGTTACCTGTTGCTGATCAAGGCTGCAGTGAGCCATGTCACCGGCGTGTGGCTGGGGCCAGCAGGCACTGTCTGCTCTGGCCACCCGGCTGAGTGTGTGCTGGGAGCAGCACCAAACCGCGGTACTCCCAAAGCAAAGCACAAGGCTCTCAATCAGCTGGGGGGTCGCTGGTGTGTGGGATGAGGGTTGCAAAGCCCAGAGGGGCTGTGGTGGACACTCGGGTGAGCGCAGAGGTTCGGACATGGCAGGGCGTGTGTGCCTAAGGGAGTCTGGCGAGCTGCGGGGCCGGGAGCCCCCATCACATCCCCAGGGGAGGGGAGTAGGGGAGGAGAGGCCCCCTGAGGAACAACAGAGCATTGAGCTGCTGCCCTATCTCTCCAGGGGGAGGGAAGCGGAAAGGTGATAAGAGCCCTCTCAGATGAGGAATTCCTTCTCACTTTCCCCTTTTTGTTTGGCTTTCATAAGAGATAATGTGAGTCTTGGGTAGCTTACCTGGATGCTGAGCTGCAGCAGAAGGGGCAGCCACAGCCACCCCTGGACCCATCCCCCTAGGCCCCTCTGGGCCCATGGCTGCCACCGTCTCTGGTGGGTTCCACAGGAGCAGTCCAGCCTTGGCCCCTCTCCTTCCCCACGGTCTGACCCGTGTCCTCGAGTCCGCCTGCATGAGATCCCATTGATTTACATCAGCAGCTGTAACCCGAGGAGCAATTCGGAAAAGGGGAGCAAGATTATGGGCAGTAAAGCCGAGGCTGATAAAGGTGGCAGAATATTTGGGTAGCATTTCACAGCACAGGCACTACCTTCCTGAGCAGGAGCAGGAAGCATCTGAATGCCTGCCCATGCCGTCCCCAGGCTGGGCTGTGCAGGCTTTGCATGGCCAGGCCTTGACCTGAATTCTCAGAGGCCCTGAGTCTATCTCCTGCCCCCACAGATGTGATGGGTTTGAACTGAGCAGAGCTCTGGCAAGAGAGTCACAGAGGAGCAGCACTACCAAACCGTAAGTCCCTTCTGTAACTATGTGAGCAATCTCCACAAGGAGAGGCTGATTTCCAGCTGCCTTTTCTAAACCCAAAGACAACCACTCTGACTGCTTAGTCCAATCCCCTTGTCCCCTGTGTGACACAGCCCAGAAAATCTTCCTTGCTGATCCTTTTCCCCAGCCCATGTTTTTGTGGCCGTGACATCTCCAGTGACCAATCCTAGCAATGTGGCACAGTGAGATACAAGCCTGTTACGGCATCCCTGGGAAGTGGGAAGAAGATGGGAGACTTGCAAGCGGTCAGACCCAGCGAGGCTCAGCCCATTGCCAGTTTTCTGAACAGAGGCTCAGCTGCACAGCACTTGGGAATCCCAGAGCAAGACGGGACTTGCCTCCTCAGCAGATGTGACTGACAAAGTTTGGCTGGAAATTTGGGCTGTGGGGGTGCCCCAGCTCCACACCTTCCTGCCTACACCCCCTTGACAACAGTGGGGACATCGGTCACTGAATCTGGCAGATCGAGAGGGATACCCTGTCAGCTCAAGGTGGGCACAGACACCCAGGCCAGGGTCTACCCATTGGTGCGAAGAAGCAAATGAGAGGGAAAAAAACAAAGTGAAAAGCCTGGGTGATGGAGAAAGAAGACCAAAGCTGGTGTTTTATCCTTGGCCTGGGCACAAACCTTTGGAGCAGGAGAGGGATCCTTGCCCTGTCCAGAGGAAGCTCTGGGAATGTCCCTTTGGTTCTGGGAAAGATCACAATCTGAATTCAGTCCTTTTAGGAAGGGGCTTCTTAAGCAGAACTTCCAGTGAGATGACTTGGAGATTTCTCTGTCCCCTGGGATCACCAATCCTTGTCACTCAGTGGTGGGTAATGCCCAGTCCCCTCTGGTGCTGCAGCTGGGACACATATGCCGGGATGCCCTTCTGGTCCCTCAGCCACCCCGGCCTCTGATTCATTCCTGCTGTTTGTTGCCAGTCCTTGCCAAAGGGAAGGCTGAGGAGAACACGGGAAGAGAGGGTGACTCATCCTTAAAGCCCAGGTGGCTGTCCTAGCTGAGGGACACCTGAGGGCTTCCGGCATCACAGGAAAGTGGTAGGAAGGGCAAACATTCCCAGAGAAGCCATGCAAAATAACGGCAGGAGAACAGGGTTTCCCTGCTGCATTGCGTGCCTATGCGTCTGGGAATCTCATCAAGCCCACGCAGCAGAGTGAGCTCATAGCCAGGGTGGGAAGGCAAACCCAGAGCCTTCGTCTGCCCTCAGGTCCCGTCCAGCCATTGCTTTGGCTCCCTGTTGTGCTGCCAGTGCTGGTGACTGCTAAGTGGCATCACCCCGACCCACTCAGGGTGGTATGGGGAGGTAGGATGGTGCCCAGGAAGCATGATCCTGAAGGTGCAGGCATTCCTTCACCAGGATCTGTCACCTCCCTGACACAGCCACCCCTGTGCCAGCACCTCCAGAGACCGAACGCTCAGGGCAAGGGGGTAGGACACATGACTTGGGAGAGCAGAAAGAAGGGAGGAGGGACAAGAAGGTGTGGATGAGGGCAGTGGAGATGGTGGTGCAGACGAGGGAAGCTGCAGCCAGCTGGGGACAGCTTGGGGCTGGGTTCTGGAGAAGTAGATGAGATGGAGGTGGAACCACTGCTAATGAATACTGTATTCGACGTGGCGATTGAGATAGATCGTACACAAGATTAGAGGTCATGGAAAGTGTATTACAAGCTCTGCATTGCTTTTATTCACTGGAGACTGTTGGAAAAACAAGCAGGAAGGCAGCACAATGGGTCCCCCAGCTACGGACATCTCAGCACACATTTGAAAGACAATGGAGAAAACTATTAACTCCAAGAGTCCTCTATCCTGTCTCCAGTAAGATGCGTTCCTTATTTGGCCTGGATAGGAACTAGGGATCAAACAGATAAAGCCAATTAAAAAAAAAAAATCTCGTAGAAATTTCTTCAGGGGAAAAAGGGGGTTGGGTAGAGGGGAAGAATGACACAGCTGCCAGGGTTAAGCACAGCCTGAGTAAGGGCCTTCAGCAGATACTGGCTGGCAAAGGAAGGCAGGTTTGCATATAGCCTGGTGCTGTGGGATCTCTCTATCCTAGATATGGAATACTTTGGTTTGGTCTGTCTACCGGTTCCCAGCATCCCCAGCCAGGCCTGCAGAGCGATCCCATCCAGCCCCAGAGGGGTTCAGGCACTGGGGAGCAGCGAGGAGGGTCCTGGGGACCCGCAGCTTCTCTTCTTGCTCTGGCACTTGGCTTTGACTGGAAGGACAAGGTCAGAAGCATCCTTGCTTGAGGTCTCCACAAAGGTCTCTCCAGGAGGGAAATTTGCATCCTGTCACCTGTCTTAATTAGAGACATTATCTAATGAAATTGCTCTTCCATCAGTATTCCTCTTTCTGATAACAGATGGTGGCTTCCTTTCCCAGGAACCAGGAAAGCTGTGCATCTCTCCTCCAGTTCTGCCACATTCTTGCTCAAGACCACAGCCCCCTCTCTTTGGATAACCATCAGCATTCCACAGGGCTCTGCTGAGGATTTTAAGGTTCAAACAGTCACATTTGTCCATTGGGTGACCAAAGGGATCCTAAGGGGCTGTACCACCTTCCCTGCTTGAGGTGACCTGAGTCCTTCAGCCATAACTTTTCTGCTAGACAGAGGCAGGCCAAGAAGCATGGGCATGGCCCCTCAGGACTTCTGATCCCTGTGCTGGCAGGGCTTCCCCCACCTCCCCGGGAAAGCACTGCTGGGGTTCACAGTTTACTTGAGCTCTTGCTCAGATGGGCAGTGGAATTGGACAGGCTATTATGCTTGAAGGGATCATCATGATGTTCAGGCTGGCTCCTGCTTCTCCTGCTGCTGCAGCACAAGCCTGTTTGCTCTTCCAAACCCCTAAAACCCATCACATTGTCTCTGTGGCTTCTCCCAGATCAGCAATCTCATGCCCCTGCCATTATATCATTCCCTGCTCAGTCTTGACCATGTTTATCCTCTTTGCTTGGGCTTAGAAGGTTTCATTTGCTGCTTCTCATGTTGAAATGAAAAAAAAAAGGGGCAGGGGGAAACCAGCACTGTAGTCAGATGAAGGCCAGGAAAAGTGATGGAGCTGCGGAGAGGTTTGAGGCAACCTCTCCTGCTGCAAGGGGCCCTCTCACCACTGCTATCCATGGAGCCCTGGGGAGGTACGGTCACATCTTGGCTCTGGAGGAGAGGGGATATCCTTAACATCATTTCTTAAGGTATTTGGCCAAGCATCCTGTCCCCTCTTCCTCTCCCTGAGTTCCTGTCCTCTGCAATGACCAGTGACCTCAGCTTGCACAACGGGTTATTGAACGCAGAGGTATGAGACCATGAGACCTCCCCATGGTTCCTTCTGGGCCTGTGGGCTACTTGGTTCATTTCCTAAGTCTAGAAATAACCTGTTATTTCAGAAGAGCTGTCCCAGCCTTGAAATTAGCTTCCTCAAGAGTGCTGTTTTTGTTGTTTGACTCATATCCCCCCTTCTTGCCCCAGCCTGGAAGGTCTCAGACCCTAATTTATCCCTGGGTTGGTGGGGTGTTATGAGGTTGCAAAGAACTGGAGAGTCTTCAGTTGAACAGATCCTCCCTGGAGGAAAACAAAGGTTTTGCCATTCCCTACCTTCCCAGCTCTCCCTCACGTACCTCAGCAATCCATTTCCACTGCCCTCTATCCCTCAAGCTTGCTTTCGGGTACCTCTGTCCTGGGAGGTACTCTGAGCACCTACTCAATTCCCAGCATGATCCCTGAAAGAGAAGACTTCCCTGATCCAAAAAGATCCCTGCTCTAACCTCCATTCAGCACATGCCATTGCTGATCTCCCCTTCCTCTGCACACCCTTCCATGTGTCCTTTCCCAGCCCTGCTCCTGGGCACACGTGACAGTCCCCAGTCTGTTCTGCAGTAAAATGTGCCTCCATCCCTGCTCTCTGAGACACCCCAGCCCCTGACTACATCCTGCTCCCTGGGAGCACCTTGGCTTCGTGATTCCCAACCCTCCTGAACCCGGCAGCCTCACCCCTCCTCCACCACTTGCCCCAGGAAACACTGTTCAACATGAAGAGCAGCAGTACTGGATCCTGCTTCCAGATCGGCATTTATCTCACGCTGGGCTCCATCCCTCAGTATCCAACACACATCCTTAAACCTTTTGTATTCTGCATAAACATCTTTGCCCAGACCTTCTAAAGGGCTGGGCAAGAGAGGAAGCAATAGTCTACAAAGAGCACGAAACCTCTGCGTCATGGTCTGATCCCCTCACCCCTCACGGATGCCGAGCAGTCCGGCTGTGCGACCCTGCATGAGGCAGGGGCTGCACGGGGAGCAACACGAGGTGTGTAGGATTGGAATGCGTGTGAAAGGCCAACATGTGTCAGTGATAGATGCAGAGCATCGATTTCCTACATCCTGAGTCCCCAGCTTCCCACCTGGGTCCCACAGAGCATCCCACAGGACGCCCCACACCTGCAGCATCCTCCCTGTATCTGGAAGCTCACGAACCACCCACTCACCATGGCTTTCCTTGCCTTCCCAGGTGGCCAAGCCCTGCCTGCCTGGCAGAGCTGGGCTTCTGGATTCACATATGCAGGGTGAATGTGGTCCATCCAGGAGGAAGAGCAGGTGTGGATAAATTTGGAGCACAAGGAGGCGGAAGAGTCCTCGCAGCCTGGAGGAAGCCAGCTGCCAGTGCTGGGGTAGCTCAGGGGAGGCAGCGGCAGCAGCAGCAGAGCACGGGGCAAGATTGCAGGAGCTGGGGGAGGCTCAAACAAGGAAGTTAGGGAAAAGCATCTGGAGATTTGAGGTCAGGTAATTCCTCATATAGTAGTTCCTGCACCGCTCGGGGAACAGACAAACAAGGCCTTCCTTCCTCCCAGTTTCCTCCTCCTCAGCAGCTCTCCTTTTCAGTAGAGGCAGCCAGCCAGCCCTCTCCTCCCACATCGCTGGCTGCATCCCTAGGGGTGACTCACCTGGCCCTTGCCATGCTCCAGGGCTTCACACACCTCCCTGCCCCGCCGTGGGACGTGTGAGCAGCGTGGGCACAGGGACAGCCTGGGGCTCACACAGGACAGCCACCGGTGGTGCCCGGCGGTGGCACAGGGCGGCGAGGCAGCAGCTGGCACTGCTTGGGGCAAAAGCTGGAAAGCACCTGCCAGCCTCCCGGTGCAGTGAGGTGTGGCTGCTATTTTGGGCTGGGAAAGCACAGGAGAATAGATCTGAAATCTCCCTGCAAAGCTGCGGTGGGCACTTAACCAGGTGTCAGCTCCAGCACGGGCGAGCCCAAGCGGTGCTGCTATTTTAGGAATGTATTCTTTCTCTCTGCTAGGCTATTTTTGGAGGCTGAGTAGGTACCAAAAGGACCCAGATATGTTGCAGATAAAGGACTGATGGCATTTTGACGCTTACGTTCCAGCCACAAACACTGCTCATGAAGGCGGACCCCAGGGATTAGAGGCACTCCTGGCAACAGCAGGATCCTGGCTGTGCTGCCCTTTCTGCAGGCAGCAGGGTAGGGGTGCTGAAAGCTTCCCCCCAGCAGCGCTGCCCCAAATGGTTCCATGGTCCCCAGTGTCCCACAGCATCACTCAGCCTCATGGCATCACTGACGGGAGAAATCCTCCTCCCTGGCTCTGGAGCAGGCAGTGCACGTGCCATGGGGATGGGGTTATGGAATGGAGTGGGGGGTTTACATCTGATGGGGCTGGGATGGGCTCTTACTCCTCAGCCACAGAAGGATCTGAGATGTGAATGCTGCCCCTTGTAACAGAAAATGTGTCTTCATTACTTGCAGCTTTGGTACATGTCCTCTTCTTGGAATTAGGGATATGGGGGCTGGATGAGGGGAATTACCTTGGCACAAGTACATTGAGGAGGAGGCTATGTCCACTGTCATTACACTCCACTGCCACATGCAAGGCCAGGACTTAGAGAGCTCCCCAGCCCAGCCTGGCTGGGGCATTTGCACCCCACAGGGCCAGCAGCTAGGAGACCCAAGGGCTTTGCTCCGTTCTGGGAGAGTGGATTTCCTGCCCCAGAGACACATGGAAGATGCCTTGGCACTTGGGATGCAGCGCTCCTGACCTGCGCCTTCGAGAGAGGAAGCACGTGGGGGCTTCCTTAGGACCTGAAAGGTGCCATGGATGGGGATGAGGACAGGGGCAGCTTGTGACTCTGCCAAGCAGGGGCTTGCATGCTCCTCCTGGCCCTGGGTGGGATGGATGCCAGGCCCTCTGACCTTTTTACTCAGTTTCCTTTTGTGCCTGGGGGACAGAGGGCCCGTTGTGCGTGCAAGGCGCGGGGACAGCCCCCCTGGCATTCGGGGCAGCCGGAGGGGAGAGCTTTGAGGCAGCGGCAAGGCTGGCGCCCACGCTGCCACCGAGTGCCGTGCTGTTCCCATGGCCACCCTCGCTCCACCATACCAGCCACAGCTTTTGCAGCAGCTGGGGCTGGAGCAGAGGATATCCCCCAGGTCACCCTCTCCAGGGCTTCTCCATGCCAAGAACATCAGGCAGTGTCAGTTCACAGCTGCCTCCTCTCCTCACCTGGGGACACCCCCTCCAAGGCCTCTTTGCACCCCAGAACTCAGTGCAGGGGGTTGGGCTGGGGGAGATGGAGGTGCAGCGTGCTAGAGGGGTGTGAGGTGTGCTGTAAGCTGGGACTACTTGTCTGGGCTGTCTCCAGCACAAGCCCATGTGTAATTCCTTCTGAATCTCTTTGTTCCCCTCAGTGGCGTCAGCAGCTCTTCGCTCCCTCCAGGAGATGATTCTGCTTCCGTCGCTACCGTTTCCTGTGTTTCTCCCCCCTCACTCCCGTAGAGCCAGGCAACACCAGCACAAAAACAGGATTCGAGCGGCTGGAGAATTATCCTGATAACAATGACCAAGGAGACAGTCATCTGGATGGGACCCTCCCTAGAGTCAGACCTCCAAACAGCTCACACCAACCTTTGGCACCCCCCTCGTCCCTGTCCCTGGGGCTACTCGTGCACAGGGGGGATTTCAGGCAGGGGTGTGAGCAGCCAGAAAGGGGGACTGCTCCATGCCAGCAGGTCCTTCCATCCCCACACCTTGGCCATGGTGGCCAGGCAAAGCAGCTCTGACACTCACTGTCCCCACTGTTCCCAGCTCCTGTCCCCATCAGCGGCCAGCAGAGCAACAAGGTACCATGCCATGCTCTCCCTTGCCAACCCAGCTCCATTTCCCAGGGGACAGAGCATTTTCGGGGAGCAGGCAAGGGTAAATTGCAATCTGTCTTCATCCATGAACAGAGCTGGAGGCAGCTCTGGCTTTCAGGCAGCACCAAGGGAGCTAATGCCTGCAGACCTGCTCCCATGCAGCAGCAGTCCCGGACCTGTGTGTCCACCCCTCCACCCCAGGCATGCCCGAAGGAGAGCTGGGATTACTTAGCATCCCACATGGAGATCTGAAATTCAGGGAACCCTCACCAATCATGGCCAAAAATGTTTGCCTGGACCTTCTGAAGGAGGTCCCATCCCCAGCTGCTGGCCACCACTTCCTGCCAAGGAGCTGCCGCCCTTCCAGCCACGGGGGAAGCTTTGTCCACTTCACTCCACGCAAAGCTGGCCCGGCACAGCTGGGGCAAGGGAAGAAGGGGCCCGAGCGAGCCTGGCTGATGGTGCCTGGAGCGAGCGAGGAAGCACACGCACAGACTGATCTGCTGGCAGGTCTGGACGCAGCAACAAGCACTGGGAAGGAGCTGCAGAGCAGGAACACAGCTGGAGCCTGGAGAAGATGCATCTGCAGCCACGCTCCAGCTTGTTGAACAAGCCGGGTCTGTGTCTGCGCCTCCCTCCCGCTCCCAGGTGCTGCGCTCATCCCTGACCGAGTGCTCCCTTTGCCTCACACGGCAGGGACCTGCAGCTTGGGGGACAGCAAAAACCGACTCTGGGTGTGCCCTAGGGACAACCCCATGGCTTTATGGCCTGGGAACCTTTCCACTGTGCCCCACTCTAACACGGCATCTGCTTCCCACTGGGGCTCTGAGTGGCTCGGAGCGGGTGCAGCCCAAGAGAGGTCCTAGAGATTGAAGAAGTCCTGCCTGTTGCAACATCCAGCGAACACCAGCCTTGCAGAGCTGATGGAGGGAGCAAGATCTGCCTCCAGCCTTACTGAACCTTCCAGCCTCAGCCCTGACCTTGCTATTCCAAGGGGATATCACCACTGCCCTACCCTGTAGATGCCCAGCAGATGTGCTGGGCCTTGGAGCAACTGGTGGAACCAAGGCCAACTGTAGACAGGAGTTTGTCCTGCCAGGGCCAGGGGGTTGTAATTCCCTCGTTACCATCAGTGCAGCTGATCCATAAATTCCTGGCAAGGGAGGAAATCTGATTTTTGGCCAACACAGGAGGTCTCTGACCAACAGAAGCAGGAAATAGCTACGGCGAGCGAATAAATAAATGGTGCAACTGTAGCTCTGCCTTACATGGTCTTCATGGGGAGTTTTCCTTTGTTTTTCAGGTTGGCTATTTATACTGCAGAGTGTGAAAATGATGTCAGCAAAGCCTCTGCTCCTCACCACAAAGAAAACCACCCCCGAGAATTTTTGCAGGGCTGAGAGACCTCCTTGAGCAGAGAGCTTCAGAGGTTGTTCACAAGGCTGGTGGACCTGACAGGAAACCCCAGGTACTGTGCAGTTCCTGGGGAGTCCCGTCTACTTCCACACATCCAGCTCAGGGGGACAGCTGTCCCAAACCCATCTAGGATATGGCACTGCCTTGTAAAAGTCCATCTTGCCTAAAACGTACTCACAACCCCTTTCCAGAACATCTCTAACTCCTTCACAGCCTCTCTTTTCTCAGTCTTTCTCTTCTGCTCCCCTTTTTTTCTATCCCATTCTCCACTGCAGCCATTAAGGGTTTTGGCTCCTGCCTGCTCATTCTGCCAGCGTTGCTCCAAGTCTGCCCTCGGGGACAGGGGAAGAAGGGATGGGGAGTTTTCCTTGTGGGATTTCACTGCTCCCCTGGGAAATCCCAGGAGATATTTTAGAGAGCCAAACTCCAAGCTGGGTCATCCCCATGCTCACAGGAAGTGGGAAAGAACAGACTCAGCCCAGAAGAGGAAAGTCCACCAAGTTCAAGCTGAGCTTGTTTGGCTGTGGATGGTGGGCAGCAATGGCCAAGGTTTGGGAAAGGAAAGGAGGATTAAAGCTTTCCTTCCCACCGTGTCTGTCCCCTGCAGTTAGGAGTGGCTACAACAAGCCCACACGAGTCGGAGTCGCTCGGTTGCCAGCAAAGCCTCGGTGCCCATGGGCAGGGGCGACCGGCGGGGTGGGAAGGGAAAAGCCAACATGAGTTCAAGGATTGCCGGTGTACTTGAGACAAGAAAAACTCTTTCTGTGACACATGCATCAGGTGTTTCCAGACGATAACAAAACCTGCCTGAGGTCATCGATATTTAATTAGCAATGACCTCAGTTAAACATTATCCCGGGGGCAGGAGGGAGGGGAAAAGGTGCTGAATTGGAGAGAGATTTAACTCTTTGCGGAGAAAGAGAAGGAGAAGGGAGGGTTGCCTGCAAGGAGAAAGGGTGTCTGTGGTTGGACCCCATCAGATTGTGACACTAGGCTGGACCCAGGGGCGGAAAATCTTTGGGGTACTTGTGTGTCTTGGGTCTCCAGGGGAAAGAGGTGCTTTTTCCCATGGAAATGAGACGAGCTAAATTTGGAAGCTCAGTGCTCCTGCACCCCAGCAGCCCCGGGGCAGCCCTGGAGCACAGCACTGGTGAGCAGTGAGGCCAGTGGCATGTCTGGTTTCCCCGCCGGAGCCCTCCCGGCCCCGGCCGTGCCGGCAGCTGGGGCACCGCGGCGCTCTCTCTCGGATGGCTGAGTCACAGCCCCGCTACCTGTGTGGGTTCACACCTGGGTCCCTGCCCCGCCGCCGTCTCCGCTGTTTCCTCTGGCACACGTCCCACGCTCCGCACCGCAGAGACCCAGCTCAGCACCCTGGGGGCAAGGAGGAAGAGCAGGAAGGCATGGGGGGACAGTACTGAGGGTTTCCTTTTGGGATGAGGGCTCAGGTTGAAGAAGGGATGCCAAAGGCTCGAAGTGGGGGTGATGTGCATTTTGGCCCTCCAAGCACAGCCTGAAACCATGGCATGCTCCACAAGATGCTGTGAAGGTACCGATATCCAGCTACGGACCACCCTTCTCTGTCCTTCTCCAGCCACTCACACGTGCTGCTCCCTGCCACCTCCCCCCTCCAAAATCCCCTCTTGGCTGCCCCAAACGTGACACCCATAATTTACCCCTAGATCACAGGGACCTGTTGAAAGATTGAGCACGAGCTGTGCTCTGAGGGGGGACGTGCAAAGCAGCTGTGTCTCCTGCCCACAGCCAGGCTCCCCTGCTATGCCAGCAGCCCCTCAGTTTCCCAGGGACACCTGGGAAGGCTCCTGCATGGAGAGGGGAATGGAAACCTCCTTGGGAGATGGACAGGATGGCACAGCATGGCTTGGGGTATGGCCAGCCACAGCTTCCACCAACTGGCTTGTATCCCTGGGGCCTGCTCCTGCCTGGCAGGAAAACCTCTCTTGGAAAGGAGGCAGGTGAATCAGGGCTGGTATTTGCCAGTGGCTGGGTGCCAAAGGATGATTCCACTCTGCCTCAAGCAGAGCCTGGGGGACAGTCAGCCTTTGCCAGTATTCAGTGTCACCTCCCCAGGGGTGCCGCACACTGTCCCTCCTCCATCTCTGGCAGCAGTGGTGCTGGTGGTCTTGCATTGCTGAGGCCCTGGGAGGGATCCCCAGAGCAAAATGGCCTTTGGTGGAAGGGTCTGGTGAGATCCCCAACACGGCTGCATGGTGAGGGCCTTGGGCTGGGATGAGGCCAGCAGCAAGAGGCTCCAACAGCAAGGATGTACATCCTGCCTCTGCATCATCCGTGATGCAGACAACCTGCCCAGCACAGGTGTACTGCCTTCCTAGGACCTCAGCCTCTCCTTATCCCTGCTTGGCACCAGGGCCAGGTACCAAAGAAGAGGATGGAGGTGTGGGACAGATATAAACTCCTGCCAGGCACCTTGCCTTTGCCATGGGCAAGCATGCTCCTGCTTTCTTGCCCTGGCTGCAGTGACATCCATGGGCAAAGCCGGCACGTGACCCATCAAACACAGATGAGGTCCTTCAGAAGTGGGAGAGGGAATGAAGCTGAGGTGGGGAAGGTGCCACAGTCCTAGTCCTGTACCCCTCACCCATAAGCTCTGAAAATGGAGGGGAGTGAGTTGGGAAAAATGAGCAAATCCCCAGTTTAGGGGCAGAAGAAACAGCAACAGCAACCCTCCAGGTCTTCGAGCGAAGGAAGAGGCTGCAGCCCCAGGCAGGGCGGAGCAGGTCGACAGATGCAAGAATTTCATCTGCAAGGAGCAAGGAAATGTCCCGGAGCTGTTTGATCTCATTGTATGGAGGGAAGCGGGAGTGGGCGTCCAGCCTCGCTGGAACCAAACAAAGATTATAAATACCTCCACCATCAACAGCTCCTCGCCGACCTGGCCTGCCAGAGCCCCGGTTGCTGGCTGATTCCCAAGGGGAATAATGAGCTTTTCATCCACCAGTGGCAGATAGGAGCAGAGCACACAGCAGACAGCTCCAGCCACAAAGCTGAGGAGGGAATTATCCCTGTGGAATGATACTTGTGGGGGTAGCTTCTCCCACTGCCTGCCTGCATGGCTGTGCCCAGCAGGAACAGCCCCTGTTGGCTTAATTCAGTCTCTACCGCCACTGGTGTCAATAAAGAAGTTAAAAAATACATATTTTAAAAGCCCTGTGATGTGGCACTTGGGTGTGAAGTGATGCCTGAGCCCATTGGACAGTCTCAGAGAGGTGTCCCTGTGTCCCTCAGGTATCCAAGCCAGATCTGGGTGTATGTCTTTCCCTGATTCAATCCTTAGATTTGAATTTGATGCCACACGTTACCAAGAGTGCTGCCTGACATCAGAGTTTTTGTGGGGCTTGTGGGGAGCTGGGTGGCATCTGGGCATCCAAGGGACCCTGGCACGGGGGCTGTCCCTACCAGGAAAGAAGGACAGCCCCACAGTGTTTTGGAGAAGTTGGGAGACTATAGAAGATAAATTTAGTCTTCCCCAGTGTGCCCATCAGTCGTCACAGAAACATGTGATTCGCCAGCACCGTGCTGGGGGAAGGAATGAAAAGACTTCCCAAAACTCACGTGGGCTCCCATAAGTCCCATGCCCAGCCAGGGAGCAGTGCTGCAGCAGGACTACTGACATCTCTGTGGCAAGAAGGCCCTGGTGACCGTGGGAATGGGGGAACTTCGGCTTTGGCTTTGCCTTGGTACCGGGAGCTGCAGTCCTGGAGCAGGGCTGCCTGCCACCCCCTTGCCCCATGCCGGGAGTGCCTCTGTGGGGAACCACTCCCCACCACATCCATGCCCCCAGGTCCCACAGGCACTTCTAAGGGTTGGTGAGAAGCCAGCAAGTTGTCAGGTACAAAAGAAGTCCTCAGGCCGGGGGGGCTGCAAATCAAACGCACGCCGCCCTTGGAACAGCCCGGCAGAGCTGCTCTGGCAGAAAAGCTGCTGCCGTGCATGAACCCGGCCGCAGCTCCCCCGGGGCACCTTCGTCAGCCCCTCTCCCCCATCGAGCATACTTGAAGCTCCCTGCTTGTCACTGGGATCAAAGGCAAGGGCTGGGGTGGGAAGGCAGGGTGTCAGCTGGGCCACTTGTGAAGCTGACTGCGGGAGCCAAGACCTCCAACTTGAACCCAATTTTTTTCCCCCCCCAGGCATCCTTACACACTTCTAAGGTCTCCGCTCCAGCATCACAGCTGCATCTCATTTCATCTTCGGCAAGGAAAAGAGGCGGCAGCACTGGAGCCAGATGCCGCTGGAAAAGCAGCCCCCACCCAGGAGTGCCGGGTCCCAGCCCCTGCACCGCCGGCAGCTGGGGAGCACCGGGTGCTGGGGGTGAAACCCAGTCCCTCTTCCCAGCCGCAGCCCGCCCACCACCAGCTGGGACGGGGCACGTTCCCACGGCATCTGATGTTATTTCAGCAGGGTCAGGGCTGTCCCTGTCCTCCTGTGGCTCTTGGGTTGGTCTGAGCATCACTGGGATGTGAGATCTTTTCTGACTGGACTGGGATGCTGGTGGACATTTTGGAGAAGGAAAGATGCACTCAAGCAGCACCACCACAGCGTTCACGGAGCTGCGGGGTATGAGATGACAGTGCCAAAAAGAAAATGCTCAAAGTCATTTAAAAAAACCCTAAGTCACCCTTAAAACATTTCTCGGCTCTCAGGAGCTGCTGGACCAATGTGTGACCTGCAACAATTGCTGCCTGTTGCACTGGGGATTGTCCCCAAAACAGATGACACGTGCTTTGCAGGAGCAGGAAGGCTGGGAGATGCAGGGTTGCAGGGTGGACCTAGGTTTTAGGAGTGGAAGACTTTGCCAAAGCCACCTTGGTATCCCATGGCTTCACTCCCCACCCACACGGCTTGGCAGGGACCTCCCAAACCAGGGTCCCAGGAACTCCCCAGCGAAGCAGCCGGGTGTTAGAGTGGGGCTCCAGGGAGCCCTCAGAAGGGCCGAGAGGACGCACACAGCCCGGGTGCCCTGGGCTAAGCAGGGCTTTTCTCCAGGCCAGTCCCACCAGCGAGCCCTCGGCAAGTGTCTACAGAGGAAGGAGCGCCACCTCCTGACGTCGGATGCCCCCAGGATTCCAGGAAACTGCTTTTGTGGGGTTTTTTCCCCCACCATCCACTGTTTCATCAGTCAGCAACAATCGCTCCAAAAATAAACAAACCCAAGTCTGGCACTGGGTTCCGAGACAAAGTAACTCCTCCTGCCAGACACATGCCGAGCATCTTCAACAATGACATTCCTTCAAGACTGCTTCCACCTACTTAGGTGCCAATTTGACTAAAAATTCCCTCTGCTACCACTGCCCCTTCAACATAAAATCAGCAGTGTTCCAGAGCTCCCACAAGGTATGGTAAAATCAGGTGCTTTTAGAGATTTTCATCAAGGTAGTCCATACTTTGTCATGGATGCTCACCCCCAACACATCCATTTATCCTGATAATCCCAAGTACCTTGGATGCATCGGACTGGTGAGATGGAAGCAGCAGCAGGCAGGGTTGGCTCAGAGCCACGCCCTTCCTAGCCAGCTAGTACATACCAGCTTTAGAAAGTGAAAAGCCCACTGAAGGGTAACAGGTCAGGGGAAAAAACCTCACTCTTCAGAGCTGCCCATAAAACTGCAGGCTCAGGATGGACAAAGGTTGGGAATTCCACTTTTCTGCATCAGAGGAATACTAACTTAAGGTTCTTCTCCACCTACCTGCCAATTTGAGACTTGTGAGGAGGGGGAAAAAATTACAGGTGAGACCTCTCTTATTTCACTTGGCTGAAATCAGCCAGCAGGTTCATGTGTTAAATGAGGCTGACAGGGAGCCAGGCAGCTCTTTCAGTCATCCAGTCTGGTTTCTAGGGAAACAAGGTAAATGTTTTTCCTCCTTCTTGCCACCTTTTAACTCTTAAAAGGCTCTCATGCACCACCACACGAAAAAAATCTCTACATCCCACCTTTCCCCACTTCGGATAAGAGCAAATAGGGCCAGCCCAGGTCTATTCCAGGTCAGTGCTACACTTTGGTGTGCAAGTCTGGAGTTATTGCCTTAATCGCCACCACGTCTCCAATTATGGTCAGTGAAGGACACACCAAACCACCTCCCTGGGAGCCAGCAGGGTATTTTGAGTCAGGCAGTAACACAACACCCGTGGCACTCACAGCTCTCCCTCCTCCTCAGAGGGTGGGATGCAGATCCTCCTCCCCGCCCAGGCAGGCCTGCTTCCTGTCACCTTTCAGCAGGGAAACTACACGCATTCAGAAATAGCCAGCTCTTGTGAGGCTGGGATTTTTCAGAATACCTGCTGCCTTCTGTTGCTTTCAGGGACAGCAACAAACTGCATTTGCAAACTGTGCAGGTTACAGCCCCTGCCATAGGGAAATCAGAAGGTTTCCATGGCAACAACCAGCATCCACCAGCTACCTAAAATTTAGCAGTTTGAACTCTCTGGTTTATTTCCAAACCCATTTGACTCAAAGCTCTCTGTCCACCCCAGGGGGAATTGACATGTGAACTAATACCTCAGCAACTGCAAACACAATTAAGACCCCTGCTGCTTTATTATTTCACACAACCAGAGAAGCCCTGCTCTGACCCAATCTTTGCTGTCCAAAACCAGCAATAGCAGCTTCATTCTTTTTAGAGGAACGCTGCTGTAAGGCAGATGCTCATGAACTAGAGCTTTACTTGCTTCTTGGTTTGATGCACATGTAGAACACCTGCAGTCAGAGTACCAGGCTTGACACAGAGATGTATACAAGAGGCAAAATTAACTTCTTTAAAATATTTATTTTTTGGTCTGAGAGCACACGGGCCACAGGACCATTCCACCCATTAGGCCGTCTCCTCTTTTGCAATGCGATCCTTCTTGAGTGGTCCCTGAAAAAAACCCACAAAAACCAAGCAATGTAAAACCAGCAGTCTGCACAAAAGACATCACATCCCAATCACAAAAGCTGTAAAGAAATCAAGGCAAAAAAAGCCCTCCATGTTGCAACCCACTGGAAACCCCATGCCCCATCCCCACAGCCAGAGGTTTTGGGGAAAGCCAAACCTGGCACAGCCGCACTGGGCTGACCTGGTGACTGGAAGTGCCTGAGCAGCAACGCTGGTGCCACCTGGTGGGGAAGCACCTGCTTGGCCCCAAGCTCCCACTAGGGCCTCACTCACAGCACTCCTGGCTGCTTTTTCCAGCAAGTGACAAGCTGGGAATGCCACCACTGTGAGGACCGTCCTCCCGAGCTGCTCTTAGAGGATATGGAGCAATGCTTGTTCCATGTTTAACCACTGAACAACTTGTGCCCAAACATGGCAACACCCCTCAGACACCAAGAGCTGTCACAGGGGAAGTGAGACCCCAGGCCCCCTGCAGTGATAACCAAGTTGGCGGGAGGAGGCCTCTCGACTGAAGTTTCTGTTCCACAGAAACTTAGGCTACACGACAGCCCAAAGGCCAAGCTGTCAGCTACCACGAGCTCAAAGACAACACAGTGGTACACAACAAAGGTACCAGGAAGTGCCCTTACCATGAAAGCCTTCTTCTCCTCAGCTGTCTGGAAGCGGCCATGACCAAATTTGGAGGTTGTGTCAATGAACTTCAAGTCAATCTTCTCCAGGGCCCGGCGCTTGGTCTGCACAAGCAGGGACTAAAAAGAGAGATTTCAGTTGAGTATGCAGCAGCAGCACTGCCCTTTCAGCCTCCAGTACACTGGCTACTTCTTGTCACCTCCATGGCTAATGCCTCCTGAGTCACTGTGACCTCAGACTTCAGCTGCTACCATGCGCAAGGCACGCTTGACAATAAGCCATTTACCCTGCACCTTTGGCCTCCAAGGCTGAAGACTGGTCAGCTCCCAGCAGCACGAGCCCCACTCTGCCAGTGTCCTTACGGTCACAAGAATTCTCAAGCCTAAACCATGTCCATCACTACAGACAACCCTGGGCTGAGCTACCTGCAGAAATGACCTCATGCCACTTCCAAGACCACTACTATGGGGTGGGTTTGTGTGGGGGGCTTTTCCTTCTAGCACACGATTCCGCAGAATCTGCACCAGAGGCAGCACAGCTCCCTTAAACTGTTCCAGCCCATGTGACAGCAGGTTGCACTACTCACCTTGCGCAGGGTTAGGACCCTCTTCTTGGTCCCCACAACACAGCCCTTCACCATGATGAAGTCATTGGTCACCTCACCGTAGTGGACAAAGCCTCCCTGAGCAAGGAGAGAACAGTCAGTGCTCTGTATGAAACAGGACCAGTGATCACATCTGCCTACAGATCCACACCATTTCTGGGCCTTGGCCATTCCCACATCCACTGAAATCCTCTTTCAAGTATTGCCTTTCACTGGTCAAGTTTCTTGATGCAGTAATTTACTTCTTGCTGTAAGGCTTTTAGTAAGAACTGCAGAAGCTCTTCTTGCTAAGTTATTCCTTGTAAATTTACAAGGACCATTCAAAGAACATCTCTGTCCTATTGCCACATAACAAATGCAATTTCCAAGTTACGTAAGTCAATACTGAGACTGACCAAACACCACCACCTCCAACAGCAGCCGACTTATTTCGAGAGCTCTTCGTTCAATCATTTTGTGACTTATACCAGACCCATTTGCCTCTTAGGATTACAGCTCACAAGCAGGCTCTTGGCATAGAGCTGCAGCAACTCACCAGAGGGTTAATGCTCTTGTCAGACAAGTCATAATCAGTTGATGCATTGTTTTTGATCAGCTTTCCATCCTTGATTTGGTAACCTTGGCCAATCTTGTAAATCTAAAAATGTAAAGAAATGCTACTTAGCAAAAAGTAGGAGAAAGAGCCAGTCATCAGATAAAATGCAAGGAATTCTATATAGGTTCAAGAGAAAACAGTCTGTTGCGCTTTGCAAACGTGGCCATTCAAGAATTTTACAGTTACCCAACATAAACCATGGCCACTATCCCCAAGACAACATTCTAACAGAGCAGAATACCCCAATCAGAACTCCCCCCTCTGTTCTCTGTCACAGAGCAAGCGAAATGGGCCAGCTCTCGTTCCTCCCCAGCAGCTGAGAGACACCAACCTTCTTGTTGATCTCGGTGCGGTGGTGGTAGCCCTTCTGGCCTGCGCGGGCCACGGAGAAGGCCACGCGGGCGGGGTGCCAGGCGCCAATGCAGGCCACCTTGCGCAGGCCCCGGTGAGTCTTGCGCGGCAGCTTCTTGGTGTGCCAACGGCTGGTGACACCTGCGAGGGACCAAAGCAGTCGTGACAAGGGTTGTCAAGCTGAGATGACACCAAACTCTTCGACCACAGCTTAAGCCACCTTTCAAGTTGCAGACCCCAGGTAACAAAAGGCAAGCGCAGACCCAACATCCCAGGAATCAACATTTTCCAGTGAAGCTCCCTCCCTGGTGTCCCTGGGCTGTGTTCTCAGAAGGAAGGCAGCATGGAATGACTCCTCACGGATGTCAGGCGCTGTGCCCAGCGCTCATTCCATGGTCTCATCATTGAACTGTGGCAGCAATATGGACTTACCTCCCCAGCTCTTGGCACAACACACTTGTGAAAACTCAAGGCCAGGATTTCATTAAAAACTGTATCCTATCACAAAGAGAAGGACTTCCGTGTGTTTACCTTTATATCCCTTGCCCTTGGTGACTCCAATGACATCTATCATCTCATCCTGGCCAAACACCGTTGACACAGGCACTTGCTGTTCCAGCTTCTCCCGGGCCCAATCCACTTTCTCAGCAACAGTGCCACCATTCACCTGGATCTCCATCAGGTGAGACTTCTTCTGCCTCAGGGGAAGCAAGCGCATCTGGAACACAGAAAGAATGACATTCAGCTCCTGATCTTCTGAAATGGACCCTGTATTAATAAGCCCAGTATCCTTTTAGCCTGGCCCAATCTATTTTTATAATATAATTTTCCAAGATCTAAAACTTAAAGAAGGCTCTACAATAAGGAGGAAGGTTGTATAGAGGCTTGCAAGTCATTGCACCTGGAAGTCATATGCCACCCACAGGAGCACAGAGTTCTCTAACCCCACAGCCAGCAGCCAAATCCCATTGAGGAAGGACAAGAGACAAGGGGCAATAGTTTTGAACTGAAACAGGGTGGATTTAGATTGGACCTAAGAAGGATTATTTTTATTATGAAATTAATTATCTGTGTCAGTGAGTCACTGACACAGATTGCCCAGAAAAGCTCTGGATGCCCCACCCCTACAACTGTTCAGTCAGGTTGGGGCCTGAGCAACCGGGTGTAGTGGAAGGTGTCCTTGCCCATAGCAGGGGGGTTGGAACTGGATCATCTTTAAGGCCCCTTCCAACCCAAACCAATCTGATTGATAAAGCCTGCCACACTTAAGGCCACTTTGAGCTGGATCACATTTACAGCTACTTCTACTATATTTAGTACACAGGAAAACGGTGAGAGAATCAATAGGAGTTGCAGCACTACCTCTAGTGTCTACTACAGAAAATTAATTCTAGTAAAATTAGCCATCTTATTGCACTTAGAACCAACTCAAAAGATTTAATGCATCTCCCAAGAAAGTTTCTCAGAGCACTGACAGCTGAGGAGACACCACTGTATCATTCAGTGGAACACCCCCTCCAGCTGAGCAAGAGAAGCCACCCTAAGTCTGAGTGCTTGCAATCCCAACAGAATGCAGCCTGAAATGATGCCGAGCACACAGAAACCTGAGTTCAGTGTTCAGCTTGGTTTTATTTGTAGTTGGAAATAAGAGAGTCCAGGTCTACATGTCATCAGCAAATGACTAAGCCCAAAAAGTTCTTATTACAGCTCAGTCCCTTTTGGACACTCCCTCAAAAGATTGCCAGTGGTTGCCAAGGCTCCTCAAACATCCTGTGAGTACAGCTCTGTAAAGAATTAATTTGTAATGTGCTGCATAGTCAGCATCGAGCTGCAAGGGAGGGCAGAAATCTCCTCACACAGATGGATCAAGTTGCAAGCTTGCTCTCTCAGCTGTTTGCAGCACACCTGAGTCCCACAGGCACTTACCTGAGTGTGAGCCATGACTCTAATAACCTGGCAGTACTTCTTCATGCTATTGAAATCTTTCTCCAACTGCTTTTTGCCCTCCTCATCTTGCCACTTCTTGCAGTACTTGGTGAAGGCCTTCTTCTTGGACTTGTGCCTTCAGGAGCAGAGCAGAGACAAGGTTTGGCTAAGCCCTTCATCAACCCCCCAGAGAAGTGGGGATGAGCGGAAGGAGCTGCCACCTCAGTTGGCTTTGGCTCATTGCCAGCTTCTAATGACTCTTTTCCACTGGTAAGCGGAGCCTGGAGCTCATCAGACAGTGGCAAAATTGCCAAAGCTGAGCGGAGCTGCCATGAATTCCAAAGCACATTAACATTCACACTACAGAAAACAAAAGACTGTAGAGAGATGTCAAACAATATGAGAAAAAACCCAGATCTTTGAAGCAATTGTGAGATGGCTGTGATCTGCTTCAAAATACCGTAATTTCCCCCCCTTGTGTGCCCGACAGCAAGGTCGTTACTGAAACACCCTTGAGATCTTTATTGCTCCACTCTGACGTCTTTTCAGCCTGCCAAGTTCATAAACAGGCTGGAAGCTCCAGACACCCTGGAGCCGCACTCGGGCAAATGCACACTTTCAATCACAACAACGGTGCCTGGAACGGCAATCAGAAGTGACACTTGTCTTCCCCTTTCCTGAGAAAACAGGGCTACAGTCAGGACTCGACACTCAACAACAAGCGCCAGAGGCGATTTCCTTATGTCCGCCCGTCGAAGTATCATCACGTGTAGCCTGTCAAGGAGCTCTCAGGCAAACCCAAAGCCACCACACCCACACCAAGAAGGGCACTACCTAAAGTTATGCTGTCACCCTTACAGAGCTATTCCTACAGCCTACCCCCAATTAGGCCAGTCCGTCAAAGCTGAACACCAAGGGCTGAAAAGCCTTCTCAAAAAGCTGTAGTAGGATCATCTGCAACCCAGCAGTAAAAATAGGAACCATGGCATGAGACCAGCCAAGGCCCTGCTCTCTCACCAGTTCTTGTAGAAGCGGCGCTTGCACTCATCGCTGATGTGCTCAGCAAAGATGGTCTTGAAGCTACGGAGACCACGAGGGGTCTGCACGTATCCCACGATGCCCACAATGACCATGGGAGGAGTCTCTATAATAGTGACTGCCTCCACCACCTCCTTCTTGTTCACCTCTGGATGGAAACAGAGATACAGCACAATTAATTCCAGCAGCAGCTCTTAAACATCACCTATTTTCTCTCCCAAGTCCTTCATGTGAAAGGTTAAATGACTCAAGTTCTTTTCACAGAGATGATACAGGGTAAAGTGACCAATATTTAAGTCATAATTTAATGCCTTGCAAAACTTTGAGGCTGGCTCGGTAGAAAGGTCAGCAAAGCTGGATAGGCAAAATGGATGGCAGCAAGGAACACATCCAGGACTGGATGATCTCCAAAAAAACCACCAAAGGCAACTGAATGATGTTCCCCCATCCAGAAGAGCCATTCCAAGGAGCCTGTTACCATGCAGCTAAACCAAACCAGCAGCTACAGCAGAAATACACCCCCTACTAAGGACATGGAACAGGGTGAAGTCAAGCTAGGACTAAAATCCAGAGCTCTACTGAACGGGCCACCTGTCGCCATTCCTGACCAAACCCACCTCCTCCATTAACAGGAACATCAATACATACTAGATCCAGGTCTGTCCACTTCGCGGACAATGTGGGTCATGCCAGCTTTGTATCCCAGGAAGGCAGTGAGATGGACAGGCTTGCTGGGGTCATCTTTGGGAAAGCTCTTGACCTTGCCCCTGTGCCTGCTGCTGCGCTTGCGGGGCAGGAAGCCCAGGGAACCGTGCCTCGGGGCCGAGAACTTGCGGTGAGACTGCGGAGGGAAAACCAACACTTAGTGCTTGCTACAGAGACTTGCTTACACCCACTCGATGGCCAAGACCAACTCTCTCCCTGCCTTAAAACATGAATATTATGTCTATCCAAGACATTTTGCATTCTAGAAATCCTCAAGATCAGCTTCTGAATTCCATTATGTTACAGGAATGTAATCCTCATGCCCCAACTATGCACTTCCCAGACTTCTTTAATACCCCTTCCCTTCCAAGGTTATTTTAACATGTCACCAAGTCCCACCCTAGCTAGGGAACCACAGAAACTGTAATTTGGCCACAGCGTGCCACCAGAACTTCAGTCCACCCCAAGAGTCTAGAAAAGACAGCTTCACATCTTTCAGTGCATCAGTACCAAAATAAGCACTACAGAAAAAATTTCAATTTGCAAAGCTACTGTAAACCAGCATTTTAACATCCACCTTTGAGTCAGTCAGTTTGGGTGGAAGCGCAGTATTTTTTCCAAAGGCTTTTTCCTCGCACACCATCCCTGCAGCCTCCCACTACAACCTGAGAGCCATGTAAAGACTCCGGTTCCATCCGGAGAACTCTCAGCCCGAAGAAAGATTTACCCATCCAATCTCACATCCAAATTTAAGAAAAATACCGTGCAACTATACACGGAACTAAAAACATACATGGATTAAAAAAAAAAAATACTCGATACCAGTTACCGTAAGTGAAGTTTAAAGCCCCCAAAAGGCCATAACCACGGGAGCTCTACAGCAGCCCCCCCTTCCTAGAAAAAGCGACCCCCAATGCCCTCCACAGCCGCCCGCACCACCCACACCCCGCGTTCCGCCGGGCACCGCACAGGCCCGCCCGGCCTCCCCGTGCAACGCCTCGCCCGCGGCCCGAAATGAGCCCTGCACGGCGTCCCGCAGGTGCCGGGGGCGGCGG
>VZTH01005033.1:0-16928 GCA_013397815.1 Aleadryas rufinucha
AAGAATCTGTGCTACCACATCTATTAACTCCACAAGAACTTTCAGAGCCACTACAGACTATCTGCAAAACGGACAAAAGATGGCCAACAGCTTTAATATTTTCTAGTTTTCACAAGTAAATAAAATAAATAAAAAAGGCAAAGCAGCATGCAGAGAGAATGAAGCAGAGAAATATTAAAGCATACCAAATGGGATGCTGGAACTTAGAAGAAAGATGGAGAAACCTAATAAGAGAGAGAGAAACAGTTGTCCCTATGCTATCTGAGCCAAATAGTCAGTGAAGAAGGAAATAATACTGGTCTGGAATGAGAAATTTCAGAAAAGACGAAATATCCATAGGCCTGTATGACGAAATGCCTCAAAAATGTATCAGCCCCAACGTTTTTTTAAAAAAAAAAAAAAAAAAAAAGGGAATGAGCTCAGAATGCTGAACAAGCCCAAAACAAGCCATGGGACCAAACACAGTAACAAAATCTTCCCCACTTAGCAAATCTACAATTTGTATAAGGAGTCTTACAGCAAAAAATGCTATAGGTCTGTTCCTACAGATTTAATGAAAGAATGCCATCCTTCCCTAGGAATAACTAAACACAGGTTCAGTGTCTTGAACTAAAGTATAACACTGATGCAAGTCAAATAGCTGTTTAATATTGAGTTTTAACAGAAATGAAGGCAGAACAAAGACCAAAGCCATAGTAAAATTATTCAGTTCTGTTGTGTGAAACTGAAGAATAATTCATACCAGTTTCCATATCTCTTAGATTATTTTCAAGGCAGGAAGGCGAAAAACAAAATTCCAGCTAAAAAATTTTATTCACAAAATAACAAAAAAATACCCACAGGGACAATTAAGGGCACATCAGAGTTATATGGCACCAACATTTCTGCAACTTAGACTGTATTACCTTGATTTCTACACATAGATAAAAAATCCTTTGGCTGATTGGTCTTTTTCACAGGGCAAGAAATTAATTTCAATGACTACTAATTAATTTTAAAGGGTCTCATTGTTTAAGTTGTTCTATTTGGAACACAGGAAATATTTCTGTGAAAAAAAAAAGCTGTTTCTCTTTTACTTTAAATCCTCATGGATGAGAAGGAGATGCAGGCTATATGTAATGCCTGTGAAGATTTCACCAAGAAGGACAAAAACCTGAAAGTCATCACTTTCATTAAGAAGAGATGAAGTAGAGAAGCCTGAAGACTTGAAGATTTCAGGGAAGAAAAGGATGGATAAAAGAAGGCAGTTGCCTCTACCATAAAGACTCTCAGTATAACATCGTGCCTATGAATATAGTCATGCTACTATGGGGAACAACTCTTTGTAAGGAATCTAACAGTTCTTTCATTAATCAGTTCATTGGCATAAGCAGCCTTATTACAGACCTTCTTCTTTAGGCTGTAATCCCAGAAAAATTCCAGGGAGAAAGTAGAAAAAGAAGGGAGTGCCTTAGAGCTCTAGGAAGCATCTCAGGGAACCAAAGGATTTTATTTTAAACAAACTACATTTAGTAAAGCCAGATTTTCAGAAATGGATTTATAAAGACCATATCTGAGCACCAAAATATATAGCCTGGTTTTTGACAGGGTTGAGAGTCCTCTCATAGGAATTTGCATAGAAGTGGACATACTGGCTGTTCAGCCCTTCAGAAATTTGGTCAATGTTGGATATTTAACAGACCCAACAAGCTAACAATAGCTGGTATTCTGTTTCATAATAATGACTGTTCTTTCTTGTTTCTGTATCACAATGCCAAAATAGGCAGGTTGGGTTAACTCCAAATGCACAAGTACAGTTTGAAGCTTGCACCAGAACATGCTGTTTATGCTTGGAAGTGCTCTGTGAACAGCCAAGCAAAAGAACAATGGCAAAAACAACTCTTGTCTTCCTTTGAAGTCTTCTAGTTTGTGCATTTGAACAAGAAAAAAGGGGACCTATCATGGCACATAGTTATGATGATTGCAAATAACAGTAGTCACAAGGCTGTTACCTCTTCATATACAGGAGGGACATGAAGCAGAGAAAAGATCCTCAAATTTCAAACACCATGGCCAGCAGTACTGCTAGTACATTGGGGAAGTTAATCGCATTGAGCCTCACTGAGTATGTGTCAATCTTGACTAAATTGCACATATAAACAGTGGCATTCCCAGGCACAGAATGTGAACAGAACAGCCCTCTTCTGTGACAGTCAGGCACATATGAACAGCCTGTTTGGAATTATCTCCGGGCTTTTGTTCTGCCAGGTTGTGACAGGAACAGCTTGAGGAGAACCCTAGTTGGAGTGGGCCAAATCCATGTCAAGAAAGGCTATAAAACCCTCTGACCACAAACAACACCCCAGTAGCTGATGCTTCAGCTAAATTTCATAGCATAGCTACAACTACAGAGTAATTCTAGGCTGCTCTTTGGGCAGGGCAATTTGGTAACAGCAGGCGTATATGGACACAAAAGTGCATATAGGTTGTAAAGGCAGTCTGTGGCTTGGGAACAGTAACAGAAGTTCATTTGGAATCAGTCAGAATGGCAACCCCTGCCCAACTTTATGAGGAGTAAGAGAAACTTGCTTTAGACACTTGAGTCATCTCCCTGCACTGAAAATTCAGGATCTTTTCTCTCCCTCTTTTAGCCTTATCCATAATGAATCTTCTTAATATTTTTGAGAAAAAAATGTCTAGTGTTATAGCCAAGCGAAAGACTCTCCAGAAGGAAATCTCTTTTGATGACAATCTGTGGCACAAGATCATGCTGAACGTATTATTCACATCAATCACAGTATGAAGACATCATTAAAACTAGAAATAACAGTGTGATCAATGAAGTGTTCCCATTTGCTGCTGATAAAAAATGTGTGTTACATGGGAGCAAGAAAACAGAGAGTAACAGTGATTAAAAATAAAAAGGATTCAAACTTATGCAAATGGACTTTGACTGGAAAATCCTGGTTTCATACTGAAAAGTGTTCCCTGCACTGAGCTGACAAGCTAATGTCTATGATAATACTGTCTGGACTGAAGTAAAGCATCTTTTAGGATGCTCCATCTGCCCAAGACTATGAACAGTGCTCTCAGCTCTCTTCCTAATACTTATGACCGTTATGCAGACTGCCCTGAGCACACATTGGCAATGGCATGCCTGAGGGACAGAGAGAGATCTCAGATGACACAAAGATGTCTCATTTATTATTTGTTAGTCAGCTTGTAGGGAAAGGTTTGGAACCCCACGGGGTTTCCATAGCTCTCTATAGATATTCCTCAGGAGAATAAATAGTACACATGGCACCACTTTTTCCTACTCAGATTTTTTGCATCTATGACATGTGGTTCACTTTCTTCAGAGTTAGGTAAGGGATTTGTTTGAGAGAGAGAATAGATGGATCAAGCAGACCTGTAAAGATGATACACTTTCAAATGCTAATCCAAGTTAAAAAGAGAGAAATAACTCTCACAAATATACTTCCTCTGCCTGAACTTTGTAAATAACATCTTAGCCCTGCTGTTTCGTGAATATACATACACATGCACAAATATGCTTAATACTGTCATCACAGCCACATCATCACAGTTGTGAGAGGAGCCAGGTAGTTCTATCTCAATATTTATCAGCATTTAAATTGTCACGTAATTCCAAATTATTTAGTTTTAGCACTGACAAAGCAGGCAGAAAGAACACAACAGGCTCTCTAGAAGTCTGCTTGAGTGGGCAGGGCTGCCGGTACAGGAGAAACTATTCTTGAGTTATTAAGAAAATCTGTGACCCAGCCATTGCTGGAGATTCCAATTTTTTAGTCCCATGCCAAAGGCTTTCAAAGCTTTAAATATGTTCTAAGAGTTGTTGTCAAACATTTGTGCTGAAGGAGGCTTGCTTTGCACTACACAGCTTCCTCCATTAAAAAAAAAAATTAAAAACCTTAGCTTCTTTACACAGAGGGAGCCATTCTAACCCCTTTGAATCTAAGCCTGAGCCTCAGAACACACAACTTGCTCTTTACTGTACAACCAAAACCACAAACCTCTTAAGAAGACAAACCTCAGTAATCAGTATGGAGTTGGAGGTAAGCAGGAGGTCACTTCCAAAATAAACCAGTCTTTGTCGCCTGTCTGGATAGAAAATGTCAACTCCTGAGTTAGCCACTTGACGTTTCCAGAATCTGAACCATATCCTGTGTGCCCATTCAGCTGGGCAATGGTATTCAGTGGTGATTGTAGGAGCACACTGTAAAACAGGCAAAGATTATCTGAATTTAGAGATAATCTCTTTTATGATACCTACTTCAATAAAGGATCATCAAATAGAAGGGAGCAAAAGAAGCCTCAGGTTATAATCATTACTATTGAAGCCAGACATCCTGAGTCTTTCTGTCTAACACCTTTCATCTGCTTAAGCAGTTACTTAACTGCCTACCTAAAAGACCAGTTTGCACATGGCCACTAGAATGTGGCACGCATGAGTCTGGCCCCATACACAGTGAAAAAGAAAGTTACTTTTCTAGCAAATAGATAAATGTTTTGGACATCAAGATTGGTAAAACCTACAAAAAAATCTTTGACCATAAGTATATTTGGCATACTGCAGCCATATCCCACATCTACAGATGCTTAAAGATTGCTTCAAAGAGATGAGAATCAAAAATGATGAGGAGGACAAGGGCAATGGTTACTTAATTGGGTACCCTTTGCCCATAAGCTGCCCTCCCCTGCATGTTGGAGATGATGCAGGTGCAGTACTGGAATGTAAAAAGGACCATCTATTTGTGATATTCACTCCTTATGTTAAAAAACCTTCTCTCCTCTGACAGCATGCTGGAAGATGACTTCTCATTGATCCACACTGAGTGTAGAACTGGTTGCCTACTATTCGGTGGCTTGTCTCCAGCTGCAGCTTTTGCCTTGCTCTTTGTCTTCTCTCTCAGAGCCTTTCTAAGTAAAAGAACCCAGTCTCTGATTTGACTGATTATTGAAAAATTAGTCATCATAGAGGGAAGAGCTGATGAATGAATAATATCATATTCACTCAGATGTATAAGATCTTATGAGTGAAGAAACACTACTCAAAATCTGTATCTTAAATTGTCCTGGAACTGGCTCACATTCTTAATTGAGTTTAGCATTTATACACACACACAAAAGACAGACATGCGCCATATTAAGGACCTCAAGAGTAAATTACTACATTCACAACTCCACAAGGTCTTTGCTCTGCTTGATCTAGTAAAATAATCAGGTCTGGATATTTGCCTGTGCAGAATACAGAGATAAATGCTCTACCATCATGTCTATCACCAAGGCACAGCTGTCAGGGATTCAGCTTCTAAATAACTTCATCTGGGAAAATGCATCTATACACCCACTGTTGGCATAAGCACCCCATCTGACCTTTCCTGTGCAGAATGTAGCATTTTATATATGAATGACTTTAGCGAACAGCTGGTCAATGGGTTAGCACAGGGATTCATTTACTCACCTTTTAGACTTTTGCCCATTGAGCTAAAAATAAGCAAATGCCTATCTCCTTAACATTTTTATCTCGGACAAAGCCAAGTAATTACAGTGGTTTTGTTACTTCTGTGAATATAAAACATTTCCTTAGAACTCTAAATGGACATGGTACATCACAGTCCTCAGAAAAAGACGTGCTCCCTGCTCAGGGAGCGTTGAAAACTGAAGTAATGCATGACACACACAAAAAACATTTTGGCCAGTATTGGATGACTTCTCAGAGCACTCCAGAAACACTGTTTATCAATCCTCCAGTTACTTCTTTAAATACCTTCTCAGGCAATAGCAAGACTTAATTCAAGACCTAGAAAATACATTCTGCTCCGCAGCAGTGTCTTCCAATATCTGTGGCTTTCGGTCACCAGAACAAAGTCACACATCCTCTGGTCATGAAATAATAGTTTCAGGATCACATGAGTACACCCTATCCCACTGCACTGGAGCACCCATCTCAGTCTTAGCACTCCTTTAGATTTTAAGATTCTTCTCAGTTCTACCCTTTTGGTACAAGAAAATAAACTATAAGATGAAAGAGAAACAATTGGGCTATTTCTTTCCTATTTATTTTGAGAATCTAAGTTTTTGGTTTTGACTTAGAAGACAGATTATTCAGACTATGAAATAGCTGCCAAATTTATCATGAATGGCATTTAGCTGGCAAAGGGTGTATTACTGCCAAATGCCTAACACACTGGGCATATTGTATTTGTACCATCTGGGAGAGTAAACAGCGACAGGAAATAACCACAAACAGGTGTTAATGTTAGCCCCTTAAGGGTCATTAATGAAGTATGGCATTGAAAGAGCCCACACACAACTCCTGGCAACTGGAGAAGGTGGGATTCCGGGGAGTGTAAGAGAGTATTTATTTGTCACACACAAAAAATGTGTTCTTGATTGCATCTCCTCTACATGTCCTTTTTCCTCTTGCCATACCACATCCTTCAGCTGAGCTCTCTTTGAATACTCCTTCCTTTTCCCTTTTAGGCAACAAGATCTATCCTTACCCCAGCCAGCCAAGACAAACACAGTCCTGAATTACTTGTCTTTTTCAGAAAGCCTATCAGCCTCTAAAGACAACTCCATGCTTTCATGTATTCTTCAGAAAAGAAATACTGTCTCAATTCCCCTTTAGACATTTTCAGAGACATTTCCACCTTCACTACAATAAAAGGCCTCTGACTTCTACAAAGTGTGATCCATATCACACTACATCCCTGTTTCCACAGTGCATCTCTAAGGTTGCTTCCCCTGTCCCAGAAAAGACATGAAAAGGGTGCGTGACAGTGACATTGCCTGCTTTTACAACAGTGGCATACAAACTCAGAATAGAGAAGGTCTGGATTACCACATGGAAATGCAGACAGTCTCATAGGTGAATCTACCCTGATACATAACTAGCCACATCCTTTTGAAACCATCAAAGTAGAACATACAGGGTATTGCCCTTTATCGTCACAGGTTACCAGATTTCCAAAGCAAATGTTAATACTTACACAAAGTCATTTAAAAAAATGAATTAACATTTTGGGATAAAGTATAAAGGAAAACAGACCAATCTCCAGCTACTTCCCTACTCTCTGTCTCATCCTATGCAAAAACACAATTTTCCCAAAAGGACCCTGTTTTCAGACAAATGTCACCTGGCTAATGTGTAGTGTTAATAATGCCTCAAAAGAACCTGAGAGACAGAAAACACATACAAGGACGAAGAGGCCATGGAGCCCTTTTCTTTAGGACGCAGACCCTAAACCATGAGTTTCACACTGCAAAACTTCAGACTCTCTCTAATTCAGGCTATTAGTGTTACAAAGAATACCGGTGGGCATGTGAATTTAGCCATTCACTAATAACAAAGCCTAACTGCTGAATAGATTAAATGTTTCCAAAGATACTCTCATTGATTCTGGCTACTGTTTAAGAGTGGGAAAGGAGAATATTTTAAAGGCCAGAAAATAGTTCCCTTTGTTTACTTCTTTGTTAAAAGAGTACATGAAACAGAGTCATAGATACATTTACCCAATTCAAGAGTTGACCACAAAATTAGGATGTGTAACAACTGCTAGCAGAGAATTGCTGTCACTGTTTAACTCTGCATGGTTATGTACAACACTCCCCACCTGCAGTCCTTGGGCTTTGCACCAGTATGTGTCAGAGCACCACAGGATCAAAGACACAGCCATGCCAAATTCCATTTTGAGAGAAAAGAAAGTAAAAACAGTTGGAGAGTGTTTGGGCTTATTCAGGGGAGTCAATGGAGCTGTGCCTGCAAAGCCCATAGTCCCACACTTCCAGGAATTGGCCAGTGCCAAATGCCTTGTTGTTACTTGAACTGAAACAGATGCACACTTTTTCACACTAGTCATTTTCTACATTAAGTATTTAAAAAAATTAAGTCCTTGTCTTTCTGTAAAATTGCAGCTCACCAGTTCTTCATTGATTATAACCAGTGTGGAAAGGAAACAAAATGGAACTTAAAGGAAATTGAATAAACATTTAAAGGGAGAATCTGTTTACATCACACCATTCCCCCGGTTCTGATACCGGGCTTATTTCCACTTCAACCAATGTAAGATTATTCCTGCATCAATATTTTGGTTTTCTTCAGCTAATCTTATAACCTCTTCTCCATCTATGAAGTTACATTAAACTAAGGAAAATCAAACACTCTGCAGTGTAAAATCTTCAGACAGACACTAAGAATACTAAGGTTTTGACACTTGGCCCCTTTGTGCATATGCTACTCTTCTGTTTTTAAGCATGTGAGTATAGTCTGTTTTTCCAAACAGCCTCTGCAAAATTCTGGGGTTTGTTCTAGAGAACAGACGGTTTGGGAATGTAAGAAAGCTATCCAGTAAATAAGGCTGCTGTCTCCAGAATCACTGAATTATTTGTTGTAGGATCTGGAAGACTCATAGAAAATAAGGCCAGAGGAGAAATGACTGCACATGACAAATCTGGGAGAGTGGAGTGCTTAACTTTGGAGTGTTAAATTTCTTGTAATGTTATTAACTTTGCTCTTTTGCTGCAAAAATAGAAATTCCAGACTATATGGAATCTTGTTTGGAGCTAAAAGAGTCCTTGTTTATGCATGTAAATTGTTGACCTTTAACTAGATAAGCCAATGAAGGAAAATATGAAATATATTTTGCCAGTGTATTTCAAAGTTGTTTTCTGGCCATGAAGGAAATTATAGATTGGAAATCCCACATTCAACTTTCAAATTCTGGCAGAAAGCATTTTCTACCTGGGGGAATGTTTTTTCAAAAAGCTCCTCATGCTGCTTTGCCCTGATAATGGTGAGAGCTATCCTGACTATCTGCTCTAGCACCTAAGCTGGAAGAGGCCGTCTACATACTCAGTGAGGGCAAGTACTGAAAAATGTTCACCATGGAAGTAAGTATGCTCGTGCTGTTCTGAGGGCCTTACATTGGTATACATGGCAGCGGAAAAGGTGTGACAGAGGATACAGAACCTTCAGTGCAAGCTGAGATCTCTAGGCAAAATTTAGCTCAGGACTCCAAGAAAGGTGTTACTGAGCAAACACAAATCAAGTTTTTTCAAAGGTACAACCTGACCAGAGAGAGGCTAGAGAAAGCACGATCTGGCAAAAGAGCAATCTCCCTGCCACAGCAAGAACTTTTCTACAAAGCATGCAGGTCTTCTCAATAACTACAAAGAATGTTTATTCTCCTGTACATACTCCCAGAAAAGGCAGAACTGCTTGAGCTTAAACTTTAGATATATATCAGCCCCAACCATATACATAACACAGAATATTTCTGCTCCTAAAGATGTGAACTTTCTGGCAACTGTGAACAGCATCTCAGAGAACAGTGGCAGTCATACTGGAAGTATGATGTAGCTGAAGAAGCTACTCTTTCAAATAAAGCTTTTTGACAAATTGCCACTGGCAAAGTTTGTGTATTTTAATGAAATTTGTGATACACAATTTAAAATATATAAGTAAAACAGTTAAAGGTTAGATACTGGAGTATATCTTAAAATTAAGCAAAGAAAAAATGACAGAGTCAGCCTTCATGAAATTAGACCTTGTATATGCTGATGTAGAGATAAATCACAAGACTCATGGTGCACATTAATCAAGTGTTTTATTGGCAATGTGTTCTATTTTCATCAATGTTTTGCAATATTCTCTGTGAAGCCTTAGTACCTAAGTCTTTCACACTGACATAAAATAAGCATTTTTCCTGTAAAGTAATGTAGACTCTCTGCACAGAATTTGCTCCAAATTTCTCGAACAAGGATTAACTTTGTCCTCAGGAGATCTAGTCTTGTTGTTTCAACTTGCATAAATTTTTAAGCCATTAGAAATCTTTTATCCATTCTAGACTAGCAATTAATTTTTATGATAAAATGTACCAAGTATCGCTCAGAATACATTCACACAAATATCTCGTAAATATTTTAAGCCAGCTGGGAGAGCACTGATTAAAAACCAGGTCAGAGTGATTCTCATAGAACTGGCCACATCAACTGAGATCTCAAACCCAAACTGTTTAAAATTCTACTTTAAAGTTATGACAAAAAGTCTGGACTTACACTGTTACTGTGTAATTAGGGGAGATTCAAGCCAGACTAAGCAGTGACACCCAAGAAAAATCAAGACACAGTGTTTTGTGAAGCAGTAGTTACTTCCCTCCTTTTGAATATGACAGTCAAGGAGTCCAAGCAGACAGAAAAGAGAATGTGGGAAAGGGCAGAAAGGCCTGTGAGGGCTGATTTATCTGATAAGGTAAAAAGAATTTTATTCTTATGAACTTGCAGCTAGCAAGTCAGCAATTCAGGTAAAGGTAGCCTAATTCTCCACAGTAACCAATACAACAGCAAATTTTAAAGGAGCAAGAGTAATTTATTACTGTGGTACAGAATGGTATAAACAGGATTCACTAGTAATTGCCTCAGTTTATGGGCATCGGAACCGAAATATTCTCTTCTTGTCAGAGAGTTAAAACTGTTACGGCAAAATTTAGACAAGAGCGCGTGGTGGCATAATGTAGAGAAATTTGAGGCAGTACTGTGTTTCTGCACAGTCATGAAGCAGAGAACACCAGTAACTATCACACACACCACTTGGTGAGCAAGAGGGGTTACCCTGGCTCTTGCACTTGGCTCCCCTGCATGCAGAACTTCACACTGACAGAAGCCCTTCCAGACAGCAGAGTCCACAGCTAAAATCCTCAGCTCACACTACTTCATACACTGAAAACAAAAGATGTGATACAGACAGACAGTCCTCTTCAGTCCTGCACTGGGCCAAAGAATACTAACTTTCACTTATAAACAACAATAACATTACATGAACCTGGCTGAAAACACAAAAACTAATCGGGATACATGGAATTGCAATTAGAACAGAACCCTTATTGTTCAGAAAGGCTGAATGCCCGGAAAAGAAATGTATTTTGTTTAATTCTGTCCTTAGTTACAATGCCACCTGGACAAAAGTTTAGCTAAATTAAACAGTCTCAAGAAACATCTGTATTCTGCTGCAGTACATCCAGAATACGCCAACAGCACCACTCTGTGGATTAACAGTGAATGTTCTGTAAACTCCCAAGCTGCCTTCCCAAGCCTTAGATCAATCATGCTAAAGAAAAATGCAAATACATTTTTATATACATATCTATGACTGTTTCAGTGGTATAAACCTGGCACCACTAGAATTTAATGAACTTACTTTTACAGCAGTGTAATTGTGAATACAAACTGGCTTACTCAGGTCATGTATGTGGCATGCCTTCTACTCATTTCACATAATTTCTCTGAGTATCAGTGAGAGAGGTTGCATGTGCTGAATTCATTACAGATGCCTTACACTGTACCAAAATGAGAACTTGACTCTGAATCCCATCCTAGATTTACACCTATAGCTTCTCATTAGTGGTAGCTGCAGCAGAATCCATTAAAGGCAGATGAAAGTACTGTAGGAAATCAGTAAGATTAAATGCTTAAGTCAATCTTCAACTGAATTCCCTGGGTCTAAAAAAAAAATGGGCTAAAAGGAGCTTTGCTTCCAGATCTGGGAAGAAATCAGGGCTGAGCTTGGGGGATGAAACTGTGGGGGAACCATAGAGCTCCACTTTAGGCCCTGTGCTCTTCAACATGTGGAACAAGGGACTGGAAGGGATACTAAATTCACAGATAATACAAAACTGGGAGGAGCTGTTGATTCCTTTGAGGGCAGGGAGGCCCTGCAGAGAGACCTCCACAAATTAGAGGACCTGGGAAATCACCAACCATATGAAGTTCAACAGAGGAAAGTGCTGGATTCGGCACCTGGAATGGGGCAACCCTGGATGTACATATAGACAAGGGAATGAGATGCTAGCAAGCAGTGCCATAGAAATGGACCTGGGGGTCCTGGTCAATGGCAAGCTGAACATGAGTCAGCAGTGCCCTGGCAGCCAGGAGGGCCAACCCTGTCCTGGGGTGCATCAGGCACAGCATCACCAGCCAGGCAAGGGAGGGGATTGTCCCGCTCTGCTCTACACTGGGGCGGCCTCACCTCGAGTGCTGGGGCAGTTTTGGGGGCCACAATATAAGAAAGACATTAAACTATTAGAAAGCATCCAAAGGAGGGCAATAGAGATGGTGAAAGGCCTTAAGGAGAAGCTGTATGAGAAGCAGCTGAGGTTACTTGGTCTGTTCAGCCTGGAGGAGACTGAGNGTCTGTTCAGCCTGGAGGAGACTGAGGACAGACCTCATTGCAGTCTTCAACTTCCTCATGGAGGGAAGAGGATGGGCAGGCACTGATCTCTTCTCTGTGGTGACAGTGACTGGACCTAAGAGAATGGCCTGAAATTGTGTCAAGGGAGGTTTAGGTTGGATATTAGATAAAGGTTCTTCACCCAGAGGGTGGTCGGGCACTGGAACAGAATCCACCAGGGAAGCGGGCACAGCACTCAGTGGTCTCAGGCAAATTGTGTGACTCTTGGGGCTGGTCCTGTGCAGGGCCATTTGGATTCAATGATCCTTGTGGGTCCCTTCCAGTTTGTTCTGTGGTTCTGTGAACATGAGCAACTACAAAATTTTCTGTGCAGACTGACTGTCTCCCACATTGGACACTTCAGCCTGACAGCCAGCTGTCTGGACTCAAGATCAAGTTGAACAGATGTTAGCCAGTAATCCCACCTGACAGAGCTCAGTGGGATATAGGAAATATTTCCTACTTCCCCATCTCTAGCTACAGCAGTTTTAAGCAGTGAGTCCATCAGAAATGAGTGCAGGACTGTGTGCTGTCTTGATGCAGTCTCTGTGCATCCCATGGTGCATTTTACACCAAAAAAAAAAAAGGGGGTGGCTACAGTTGTTACAAGGTTGTGCTTTTGTGAGCAAATCTTACCACCTGTGCCATGCACAACCTGAGTTCACAGAACTACAGAATATGCTGAGTTGGAAATGACCCACAAACATCATCAGTTTTAACCCCTGGCCCTGCACAGCACCATCCCCAAGAGTCTCACCATTGTGCCTGAGAGCATTGTCCAGGCTGTCCGTCAGGCTGCTGCTGTGACCACTTCCCTGTGGAGCCTGTTCCAGTGCCCAACCACCCTCTGGGTGAAAAATCCTTTCCTAATATCCAACCTAAACCTTGCTGACACAGCTTCAGGCTATTCCCTCAGGTCCTGTCACAGGTCATCAAACAGGCTCGAGCACCTCGAGAAACCAGTGCAAAAATAATTCTTCTTGAGCACGTATAAATTCTGGGTGTCTATCAAGAGCAGGGTCTACTCATTTATCATTTAAGGGGTGATTATATCCTGGGGTCCCAAGGTCACAGGCAAAAATGACAGGAAGGAATAACCATTGTACCTTCAGATCATACACGGCACATTAGCTTCTGTCTGTAAGTCTGCGGGAAACAAGCAGGGAAAAAACAAACAAACAAAACCACCACCGGTACTTTGTTTAAACTGTTAATTACTACTCTCTCGGCTGAGCCTTTCCCCGACACAAACGAGTGACCCCAGCTGGCTCTGGCACGCTCTGCTCCGAGTGGCGCGGAGCGAGGCGAACGGAGAAGAGGAAGAACTGCAAGTACCGCATGTCCCCCTCTTCCCCCCTTCGTCCCCCGCCGCCGCAGCGCCCTTCACCTGGGGCAGGTGCTTGGCAGCTACACAGCACTCCCTCACCTCCCACCTCACGGCAGCGCAGCCTGAGCCCCTGTCAGAAGGGTCTGCGGGCGCCCACACCGGCACTCCTCCCTCCCTTTTCGCAGCTCGCCCGCCGCCATTTTAAGGCCTGTGAGGAGAGCCGAGGAAGTCGCTGCCGCCCTCGCCCTGTCCTCACAGGCGGAGCGTACGCGTCACTGGCTTGGCGGCTCCGATGGCCGGCTTTTTGTTCCCGAGTTCTGTCTTGGTTGTTAAAAATTAAATAGTGTTATTTCTTGTAGTGGCGCCCGTCCTGCGTTAGTGTCTGGCCTGAAGGCAGCAGTGCGCTCCTCACGGCAGGTTGCCTGCGGAGGGCAGCACGTTCTCCATGTGCTGATGTCATCTTTGGCGTTCTGTCCAGGTTTCGCAGTTTCTTAATAAAACGGGAAGCGGGGGGAGAGCACGGGGACGTAGTAGCTTTCTGAATTTGTCCGTGTCAATCAGCCTTCAGGTTCTTTTTTAACTCTCCTCTGAACTCTTTCCCGTTCACTCTCAGAACAAGATTAATACTGTTCAGGATCAAGATACAAGGAAATTCTGAAAATGTAGTAAGAGGCTATTTCCCTCCTCCTTCCATGAAATGGACAGCTCAAAACGGAACAATTTTTGTTTCTGCAGATTTGTTGCAACACAACAATACGTTCAGTTGAGATGTGGAGAGGAATGTGAAGCACATTGAGGGAGAAGACCTCCTCTACACTCCTGAAATAAATGGATTTTCAAATTAGCATTCCTCATGTAGACAAACCATTTTTCACTAACGAGACCAACTGTAATTACTCTAAATGCAATGTCCAGTTGTTCTTAGGTATCTATGGAAGGAGGGCTAATAAGTCAGTGAAACCCATCTTGTCTCTGTATAAGATTTCTTTTTCCCCAGGGAGTTTCAGACCATTTAGTCTACAACATATGTGTATGCAGAGACCATGGGACCAACCAAACGTGAAAATCTATGATAAGGTCTTAGACATTGTCTGAGTTACAGACTTACTGAACCTAGCATTGCTATTAAAGTTCAGCCACTCTTTGCCATTCACAAAGCACCTGTTGTGCCTAACAAATACCTGCAAGTGGCAAGGCAGACCATAAAACAATTTCCTGTTAGCATACAACTTGCAATGCCTGGGCTAGAAATCTCAAGCAGGCTGTATAAAGATCAGTTTCAGTGAATGGCTCAGCCAAGTCATCTTGAAAACTCATCTGTAATTTCCGACCCATATGCTTCTTCTGTTACATTGCCATACTGTTCAAGTTCCTCCTTTGCTTTCAGTATTATAACCCCAACTATATTCTATGCTACTCGCCACACCACCATTTCTTTACAGCCTCTAATTGAAGATCCCTCTGAATAAAGCCTTCTGCTTGAACAGTTAAGAGTGCCCCTTTAAAAGGCCTCTTTTGTGGGTGACCATCTTGTGGATTACAACAAAGACGAGGCACTGCAAAAAAGACACTGTTTTACTTTGTAGCCACTTCACTTGTCTCTGTCTCAAATTAATTAGCATTGCTCTGTTTTCAAGTGTAATAACACTCTGGTGAGGTGAATGGACCTTTCACGGAGTAAAACTACAGCATATCCTCCCACCAGCCTTGAGCAATAAAGCAAACTACAAATAGTGGTCGTTAGAAGTGGTAGATGATTGGGGGTGAGGTGCAACTCAGGTGAATGGGACTATAATTCACACACACAACCCCCAGCCTCCTGAAGTGCTGGCATTTATATTATACATTATAAAGAAGGAGATTCAGAGTGATCGTCACATTGGTAAATTGTAAATGAAATACCATTTTCGGTTATTTTGCCTGAAAAACCCCCACATTCTAATCCATATGGGTTTTTTACTTGATGATCATTTCCTGATGACTGTTTCTTGTTCTGCCTATGCTTAACATTTCCCCTGTATCCCTGAGTACCTTAGCATACAAATACCCGTGTCAGTGGAGAAGAGGCTACATCTATCTAAGTGCATATGCTGGTGTCTGTATTAGAGCTGCTGAGTTTTCTCCATGAATTAACTGCTCTTGAAAACAGTGCTACAGCAGCATGCAGGCAGAGACTATATTGAAAGACTGCTGAAATCCAAGGCCTACATCTATAGGGTTGTACGGGTCAATACCTTATGCTTGTGGCATGAGCGTCATAGAAACAAGTTGCCCTGGAGATACCTCAGCTCCTCTGACAAGTGTTCACCCATGGAGCAGCTCTTTTGGAACCCTCCTGAGAACAATTCTCTTCTTTCTGTTGCCATCATTCTTCATGTCTTGCTCACAGAAGCTAATGTGGGTATAGCACAGTGAGTACTGCAGCTTTTATTCATCCCAAAGGCAATCATCTCTGTATTCTCTTTGAGTAAATCTCCGGGGATGCATAAGTTCACCATAATTTGCATTTACTCATGAACAGCATCCCTGTAGGGTTATTGAAATTGCATGTTATATTATTTGAGTCATCATAGCTACAGCTGAAGGCCACAAAACTCAAAAGGCTGCTTGGTATTGTCTGTTGGCCCTCCTACCTTGTGTCAAATTTTGCTGAAAAACATGTAAATGTGCAACAACTTTTGGCTACAAATGAATTACACTTCTCCTTCTCAGATATAAATAATAATAGAAATTGACCCATGCATTTTATTGTCCTGTCCTCCATGTGTCAGTAACCTTTTGGGCAGGAAAATTCATGTATGTGGAGTATAAACTCCTCTCTGAGGCTTTGTTTTTATTTTCAGTGTGAGTACCCATGCTGCACTGATTTGAGCATATGACTGCAGGATGTTTCATATCAAGTCAGTGGGAATCCTGGAGTAAATTCAGTTGTAGTAGGACAAGGTTTTGAAGAATGTCAAAACTCTCCTTGCAAGAAGACAGAAAATAGGCATGTTCATGTGGTCAAAAGCAACCAGTGCAAGTGATCAGTCTGCATACTGACTGCTCCCTCTGTCCCCACTGATGTCAAACAACATCACTGACAGAAATCAAGCTGGATCTTTTTTCCTCTCGGAAAATTAAAAGGAAAATAATGAGCCTGCTGACAGACAACCTGTGAAGAATGAGAATAGTGAAGCACAGCATATTAATTATTCAATATAAACTGCTCACCCTGCTCTTCCAGCAGGCACTGTCTTCTCCTACTCTTTTTTGCTCTGACTGCATCTGCCTGAAGTCCTGACTGGACAATGGTGCAACTGACCCCACTCAAGCATCTTCCATCCACCTGTGCTTGTTGCATTCATGGTTTATGTGATGGGTTGAGCCTGA
>VZTH01005035.1:0-11395 GCA_013397815.1 Aleadryas rufinucha
GGCGCTGGGCCGGGCGGCTCCGCCCCGGGCAGCGCGGGAGGAGCAGAGCACGGACAGGAGGAGGAGAGAAGGAAGCTGCACCCAAGCGCGGGGAGCTTCTCTCTTTGGGGTGTCCCCGGCTGAGAGGGAACCCCCCCCCAGGGGTTGTGGTTTGGGGGCAAGGGAAAAGTTGGGGAGTGCTTGGCGCTGTGCCATGGGGGTTTGGGAATGCTGAGCCCCTAAAGGGCAGCGAGCACCCGGGAATCGCAGCATGGGTTGGGGTGGAAGGGACTTTAAGGATAACTCATTCCAACCCCCCTTCCAGTATCCCAGGTTGTTCCAAGCCCCATCCAGCCTGGCCTTGGGCACTTCCAGGGATGGGGCAGGCATAGCTTGGGGTGGGAGGGATGGTTTGTGTTCCCACCTGGGTGGATAAAAAGGGTCAGGTGCAGGTCTGGGCTTTGCAGCCTCCTGATTTCTCCCCCCTTTCCAACTCACCCTTCATTTTTTCCACCGCCTTTATCAGCTGCACCTGGTCCTACATTAGACTTGAACTCCCAAGTGTGTAGGTGGACCTGATCTCCACACTGAGGCCCTCGTGGTGTGGAGTCCTTGAGCTGTAGCATTTGGGGGAAGGATGAGTGGTTTGTTCCATGCTCAGGACTTGTTTTCCTCACACTGCAGCAGCACAGGGTATTTGGGATGAGAAGGGTGCCCAGGCCTGCCCAGCACTGTGGCCAAAACTCAGCTGTGCCCTGGCTGTGAGTCTTTTGCCCTTCTTGATGCAAGGTGACAAAACATTTGGCTGAGAGCAATGGTTTCTCCTTTTTTCCTGCAAATTGGCCATTCTCCACTTTCTTTGGCCCAGCCCTGAAGTAAAGACTGATCCAAGCAGTGCAAAAGGAAGGGATGTGCTGTCAAAATAACAAGCAAGCACAAGCCAAATGCCAGACTCCTCTTTACTGAGGCAGACTAAGCTGAGAGGTCGCTGGCAACTGGCTCTTGTCCTAGGAGAAGCAGAAATAATCCTGCAGGGGAAGACTGGAGGTGAAAAGTCCAAATTTAGAGTCTGATCCAAGCAATGAGCAGCACAGCAGAGGAGCTGTGGGGCTGAGGTACAACCAGGCAGCAGTCAGCCCTTTGCCAAGTGCTTCTCCTTGCAGCACTGCTGACAGCAGACATTTCGGAATCCCGAGCCTCTGAGAGCTGTGATTACCTTAAATCCTGATGAAAACCTGTCCTGTGGGAGTATTTGATTTGCTGCCTGGTTGTGGGTCCACGGCAGAGCTTTAGGATGCGTTTTCCTGCCAGCCTGGGGGTGGATGTGCAGGAGGGGACGGGACAGATGCAGATATTTGAAGGCACTTAACAAAGTCTGGTGCCTTTGCCAAACTTTAAACATCCTTGGGTTTGTGCCTAAGGATTGTCTCCTTTCAACTTCAGCAGAAAGAGTTCAGCCTTTCGTAAGATCAAGGGGAAAATATTTTTTTTTCTGGCACCAAGAGGAAATATTCTTCAAACTCGTGAGGTTCCAGAAATCCTGCAGCTGCTCCCAGCACCAGGCAGTCAGTTCCTTACAGCATCCATTTGCTGAGGAAAACGCCTCTGAAAAGAACCAGTTTGCACATTTTCAGGATATTTCTGTGACTTGGCCGGTTGAATCCGACACAGGATCCTGCCAGGACGCAGGGCTGGGGGAGGTTTTGTTCTCCAGCCACTCCAAGCAGCTGTGAGGACAGCAGAGAGGAGCAGAAGGAGCATCTTCGCCCCTTGAAAGCAGCACTTTGGCTGCTAAAGGCCGTGCAATGTCAAAGAAAAGTCACTGAAGGAAATTTGCCATGAATTTCCAGGCAGCCTCTAGGAAAACAGATGCAGTTTTGGACAGGGAAGGTTGGTTTCAGATTGAAAAGCTCCTTGTCCTGTGCTGAGAGCCTTGAATGCTCAAAGCTACTTTAAATATCTCCCTTTGGCATGGGTGGGATTTCTGCTGTGCTCATTCCTCACCATATTCCCAGCCAACTTCACTTCCAAAGGATGCCCCTATAAAGCCCTCCTGAAAACCCCCTGGACCCCAGGGACACTCCCTGTGGGTGATCCCTTTTTAAGCTGCTCCTTTAGGGCCTGGCTCAGCTCTAAACCAGGGCTGAGTTTCAGGATTTCACACCACGTCCTGAAAGCGTTTTGTTACGTGCTCATGGAAGGGAAAATTCCTCCAGAAGGGACATTTTTGTTTCCTGGCAGGGAAATACGAGGCTGGCAGCTCAGAAGGGCATCAAGGCAAAGCCTCAGAGGAGTCACTGCTCTGATCTTTGGTGGGGATGGATGGTGAGGGACATGCTGCAGTATCCTACAAGTGTAGGATCAGGAGGAAGGGGATGATTAATCCTTAAACACAGCACCAGCCTCCTCCAAGAAGTGCAGTTCTATCCCCTCTGTAGGCAGAGAAAAGCCCCTTTTCCTCCTCCCAGGCTCACAGGTGGAAGTCTTTGCTGGAGAAACACTTTCCTGAGCACTCCTGATGACCCAAACATGGCCTTGAACACTTCCAGAGATCCAGGGGCAGCCACAGCTTTTCTGGGCACCCTGTGCCAGGGCCTCCCCACCCTCCCAGGGAACAATTCCTTCCCAATATCCCATCTATCCCTGCCCTCTGGCAGTGGGAAGCCATTCCCTGTGTCCTGTCCCTCCATCCCTTGTCCCCAGTCCCTCTTCAGCTCTCCTGGAGCCCCTTTGGGCAGTGGAAGGGCTCTGAGCTCTCCCTGGAGCCTTCCCAGAGATGCCAGAGCATGTTGGATGTTCCCTCTTCTGCCTTTGCTGCTGCACTCGGGGACAAAACAAGGCAGGGTCCGGTGACAGCACAGCAGATTCCTCCATGGCCTTTGGGGCAGAGCAAGGAACCCCTGAGCAGTACCCAGTGCGTGTGTGATGTGCTGCCACATCTGGATGGTGGGCACCGAGCGAGGCTGGGGGATTTCAGTAACTCCCATTTGCAGAGAGAAAATGAAGGATGAAATGAGGAGGCTGGATTTAGTTGAGGATGTGTGGTAGGAGCGGAGCTGTGTCTGCATCCCGGCCCGTGCAGAGCAGCTCTGGGAGGCAAACCCCGGCTGTGGCTGCCCCGGAGCATCCGAGCAGCCCGGGCGGGGGAAGGAAGCGTGCGGAGGGACACGCCATTGTTCTGCCCACTGCAGGTCTCGGGGAATGCAGGGCAAACAGGAGGGAGCCCAGCGCTTTCCTGTGTTTGTGCTGGCAATATTTTCATTAAGGTCCTTTTTCCTACCTCTTTCTCCAAGGCCTTTGTGCCTCTAATAAGTGCAAGGAGGGTGTTGATTGTAAGCGTCCCCTCAGGCATAATTATGGTACCATAATAGCATTTACAGGGAGGGCTTGCAGAGCCGTTTTCCTGTTACATCCTCTGTGTTTCAGCCTCTCTTTCACTCTTTTTGCCTCCTCAAGCTGCCCCAAGAAGCCCTTGCAAGGTCTCCATCGCTGCAGCAGAAGCCATGGTGAGCCAGTGAGCCCCGAAGAGATCATCACTGAGGGTGAAAATGGGAATATTTGATGTTACCCAGCAACTAGAATTGAAGATATCTTTTGTCCACCAAGTCAGGAAACACAGCTTGTACAATAGCTGTGTTTGCCTGCTCTGGGGGAGGTTAACCAGCAACCCCTTCCAGGAGATAAGAGGGATGTACATAAACAGGAGGAAAGTCACTGGCAGGGTTTATTGGAGCAGGTAAATCAGGTCCCTGTCACCCTCAGAATCCCCTGAGCACCGCACTGAACTCTTGCAGCGTGGGGGAGAAAATAGGGATGGCTCAGCCATAAAAATAACAGATAAATAAATATAAAATTGAGAAGATCTGGAGGAGCCAGGAGGAGGTTTTGTGGTGATGGTGACCCACTGGCAAGGTGAGGAATGTCTGTCTCCATCGAGGTTTCTCGGGATGAAGAGCTCCATATGCCCTCCCACCCCTTCAAAGCCCTAAAGTTGCCCTTGGCAACAACTTGGGCAAACAACTCCTGGACTACCCTACAGCCCTTCAAAGGGGTGGGGACTCATGGATCTGCTCAGTCCCTGCAGAGCCTTCTGGGTGGAGGGGAGCTGGGCAGTGTCCTGACAAGGACAGCCACTGCCACAAAAGGTGCCCAGCTGAGCTGGAGGCAAGACTTAGTCCTGTGTCCCAAGCTTGTGACCTTTTATTTGCTGGCATTTTTCCCACATTAAATACACATTTGGAAGGAATGGAGACATCCATAACCTCCAGTTCCTGCTCTCAGAATCAAGTTTAGGATAAACTCAAGCTTAGGATAAACTCAAGTCTCCTGTGGAAGAAAAAAACATAGTAAAAAAATCATGTTGATGTGGCACTTCACAATATGGTTTATGGTGGGATTTGGTCAAAGGTGAAACTTTATGATCTTGGAGGTCTTTTCCAGCCTTAGCGATTCCATGATTCCGGATATATTGGGAGAACTTCAAGGCATGTAGGTAAAGCCACCTCTGAACTAATTGCTTTTAAATTAAACTGTGTTTAACAGCATCTTCTAGTGCAGTCCACTCCATAAACAAATGCAGCTGAAGCAGCAAGGAAGGAAATATATTGGTCATCATGTAGGGCAATATTTCCCTGCCCCTGTGAGAAGGAGCTTTCCCAAAAAGTGCTTCTGATACTGGCTGGCCAGAAGAGTCAGAGAGGATGAGTGTGAAGGCCAAACCTTGCTTGCATCAGAATCCCAGTGGGTTTTGCTGGAGGAGCTCCCATCACATCCACCCTGGAAAGCGAATCCCAGCGTTGTCGCGGGAGCCGCTCGCCGGCTGCCCCGGGCACACAGGGCTGCTTTGTTCCCTCTGCTCCCTGCCCACCCACCCCTCTCCTCCTCACCAACACATTAACAGAGCCTTTTGGCTGAGGCCTTTGTTCTGTGCCTGCACAGGAAGGTCTGGGCTCGTGGATCACATTCCTGGTGCCAGCTGGGGATGATCTTTATTGACAAACCCGTCATCGATCCGGCTCCCTCCAGGAGGACTTTCACCTGCTCCAGCTCTGGCCACGTTATGGATTTGGAGGTGATGTTTGGATACAAACACAGATAGGCTCACAGTCAAACCCTTCAGGGATGTGCCCTGCTCCAGTTAATATTAAACACCTTTGGAGATGTCTCTGCGTTTCTCCAGGCCGGGAGGAACCTGCTGCATTCTTCTCATAGCTCCTTTGCAGGTACTGAAATAAAATCCCTGACCTGGATCCCTGAACAAAGCCCCTGTTATTCAGCAGGGCCAAGGGGAACATCAGTTTTCTGATCCTCTCTGTCACAGAGTTTTCTGAGATGGAGATACGGGGTTTGACCCCATCACAGGGGCTTCATCTGAGATGAAAAACCCATCCCAGCCTCAGCTCAGCCAGCCTGGGCTGGAGCGTGTGTGCACAAACACTGCTGAAATTAAACCTCCAGAGTTCAAAACCTCCCTGAAAAATGTTATGTGAATCCATTTCCCTCTACTTCTAATAAAACAACAGCAATTTTTCTTCCTGTTACAATATAATGTTGTTCTACATGATGCTGTTCCAGCAGTTTATATAAATTTATATAAATTTCATCTGCAAATTGCTTTTTGATGGGTGAGGCACAGCACCTGCATTCAGCTTTCCAAGCATCAGTAGCTGTGCACAAACACCTTTCTCTGTTAAAGCCAGAGTGGCATTTTGGGGTATATTTGGCCCAGGAAGGATTTAATAAAAGATCTTGGGAAGATGAGTCCTCCTTGCAGAGCACCAGCCTTTGGGTGAGCACCTAACAATAGCCATGGATTCCCAGATTCATGGAGTATTCTGAGAGCAGCCAGGACTGCTCCCAGCCCGTGGTCAGAGCAGGGCTGGGCAAAGCAGCCCCAGAACATCCCACATTCCTGGGATGGGAGCGTGGGCTGCACCCCTGGCTGCAGGGACAAGCCTGAGTCTGGGGGATGGATTTTTCCGGTCTTCATTGTGCCTTCATCTGCTGGAGTGCAAAATCCACCTGGGACACTGGTGGGAAGGAGGGAGCAGCATCCTTCACTCCACCCTGATCCTGCTGGGCTCCATGGAGAGAGGTGAGGATTAACTCAGTCCTGGTGGAGTACAAGAACTGGGGTGTCCCCACACTGAGGGTCAAGCAGGAGGGCAGGGTAAGCAATGTCCTGCCATCCTTTCTCCAAATGAATCCAAACCACCTCCCAAGCCAGGCCTGGATCACTCTGAAGATGTCAAGGCCCACACAAAAATCCTTCTTCCCACCAGGTTTGGGAAAGCCCCCAAAGTGCTCGTTTGGGCCCATTTCAGCTCAGCTCTTGGGCAGAGAGGGTGGATCCCAGGCCAGGGATGTGCTCCATCCAGGAGGCTCCACAGCCCAGGACCTGTTGGGCTCGTCTTGCTCCCAGCTTCCTGCTCAACCTGCCAGGAGCTGATCCCAGGAGGAGGCATTTCAGCCAGGCAGCCTCCTCAGCTCCATGGAAACACTTCCAGCCTTTCCTCCAAGGGCCAGACCTGCCCTGGATCCTGCTGGATTCACCTTGAGCTTCCTTTCCTCTTCCTGGCCTTGGAGGCTTCTCCCTGCTCCAAATCTCTCTGGAGTTTCTAGTGCTGCAAATGCTCCTCTTCATCCTCCCGTTGCCAACCCAACCCAGAACTTGCATTTCACACCCCAAACCTCAGCTGGGGCCAGGGGCCACCCCAGAAATCACCTCATTCTTCGACACCATGAAGGGACCAGCACCAAACCCCTCATTCCCAGCAGCACAGCAGAGGCACAGCCAGGCAATCTCCACTCCTTGGGGCAGATTTCCCCTCCTGGTTTGTGGGACAGGTTGGAGAGGCCCTGAGATGTTTGCTTTGACCCTGAGGTGACATCTGGGGTGGAAAGGTCACAACAAAGACACTTGCAGTGTTTACCCTCCGAGCCCAGCAGCCACCAGCAAGCTGTGCTGGGCACTGGGGCTGTAATGAGGAGAGCAAATATTATCCTACACAGGTGTCAGGAGCTGCTGCTGCCTTGAAATGCTGGGAGAAAAGCCTCCTTAAATCGTTGGGATTCCTCCCACCAGCACAGGGATGAGAGGAATAATATTTGGGAGAGGAACACACCCTGAATGACAGTGTCTGTGTGAGGGTGGGAAGCGGAGAGCAGCCGGCATCCCCCGGCCACAGATGGTTCCCATCAAGAGGAATTTTTTTCTTGTTAATCCCAAAACAAGCTTGGGATGTATTTTTATTTCAGTGTTAAGAGGAGAAAAAAAGAAAGTCTGACATGACCCCCTGTTTTTCTGGCCTCACTCCCTGCTCAGCCTCTGCTCTGAGCAAGCACAGAAAATTTAGTTCATGTTAAAGGCAGGGACCCTGAGAACAAAAAATCCTGGGGTGGTTCTTCCAGCTCTTGTTGACCTGGGAATTTATTCCATTCAAGCTGGAAATGGAGGTGAAAATCTAAAGCCTGGGTGTGTATTTGAAGTATCCTTTGGTGTTCTCTGAGCTGTTCATCAAGGGACAGAGGACATCCAGGTGTCTGTGGGGGTGCCAGCAAAGGTGTCCACTCTTCCCTTTAAACCTTAAACCTGCTTTGAGCACCAGGGATGGGCTCCTGAGCCAATCCACTCCCAAAGCCATCACAAGAGCTCAGGAGCATCCATCCAGCTCAAAAAAAACCCAAAATGATGATAAAAACTGCAATCAGTGCGGGGAGGACTGGGAATTAATTCCACTCAAAAGACATCCCAAAAGCCCTGCTTTGAGGACTTGCCTGGCATTCCTCCATGGCCTCCCTGGCACGTTGGATGCCATGGTTCCCCAAGCTTGCCATGATGGAGCTGCCAAGAAGAACCCCTTGGCATATCCCAGGAAGTTTCCAAGGACAGCCATGGGTTGGGGATGTGGTACCCCTCCTAAATGACCAGCTGGGGGCCATCTGAAAGGATTCACATGGAAGCAGGGCCAGGAAATAACTTTTTCTCATGGAATGACACTTCTGCTCTGTGGTGGTGGCCCTGCTGGAAGCAACCCTACGAGAGGGTGACCTCTCAATAGGAACTTTCTTTCAGACAGATCCTCCTGGGATATTCACACCCCCAGATGAGGCTGGGCATCCCCCTCTCCTCTCTGGCAACTCCCTGGAGTGACTCAGGACGTGCAAACACTGACTCATCCCACCCTCCCAGGAGCACTGAGCTTCCCACGCACTCCAAGACAGGGTGGTGGGAGAAGGGAAGGGCTCCACTCGGCCTCCCTGTGCCTCCAGGACACGGCAGGGAGGATTGCAGATGCATCAGCAGGGTGGGGCAGCCAAGGAGCCTCTGGACAGGGATGTACAGAGATAAGGTGATCTGGTGTGGGAGCTGCTGCCCAGTATGGGAAGAACGGATGGGGAGCTGTCCTCCAGGATGGGCTCTTCTGGCTCAGGATTGGTTTAGGAAGAAGGATTTGAAGAGCTGAGGAAGAGGATGGGGAAAGCCAGGGCTGGTGTCTTGGCAGCTGCAAAGGGTGGTGGCACTTGTAAAGTCAGCTTGGCTGCACAGATCCTGGGTTTCATCAGGACTTGATGATTCCATACAAGGATAAAAATATGTGGTTTCTGCAGCAAACAGCACCACTGAAAGAGCTGCCAAGCTCTCGAGTTTGTGACCACCCACCACAAATCCTGCTGGAAAATTGTAGAGGAACCTGGATCTGCTCGCTAGGGATGAGGTGGATGGTTCTCCTGGAGATCTGAAATTTAAATGGACATTCGGATACATAACTGGTCATCCTAAAAAAGGTATTTCCTTATTCCATTGCACATCCCTGACCTGTTCTGTATGTGAGTCAGAGCACCACATTTGGCATTTCTCCTCTGTTAGTCCTGGGAAATGGTCGAGTCCAGCCCCTGGCCCTGCACAGACACCCCAACACCCCCACCCTGGGCACCCCTGGCAGCGCTGTCCCAACACTCCTGGAGCTCTGTGGGGCCGTGCCCATTCCCTGGGGAGCCTGGGCAGTGCCCAGCACCCTCTGGGGGAGGAACCTTTCCCTGATACCCAACCTAAACCTCCCCAGGCACAGCTGCAGCCATTCCATGGGTCCTGTCAGACACCAAGGTCCTTTCCCTGTTGTTCCAGGGGGCAGGATGGAGCTGGGACAGATCTCCAGGTGACAGCAGCACCAAACCTGGGCTGCCAACACTAGCTGGCCCAGAGTGGGGGGTTCAGCAGGGGGATTTCCAGCTGCTTATTGACCTTTCTGCCTTTGGCTTTCATGCCTGGTTAAATTACTCTGTTAATTATGCTCTTCTGAATTAACGACCCAATTAGGAACTCCAGAGTGTCAAGCCCCATGTGTTTCCCCATGTTTAAGCATCCCTGGACCATCCTTCTTCCACCATGGGTTTAACTCCTTGTGTTTCAGATGTCCTGGGACTGTTTTAGGGTGAGGGATGCTCTGGGCACAGCTGAGTCACACCCAGGCCAGGCTGTGGCCATAGAGGATTTCTGCCCTGTGGGTTCTCTGGCAGCTCATAAAGGGCTGTGCTCCTATTCAAGCCTTGAACTCAAAGGTCATTTATAGCTTCCTGTGCCAGCCCAGTGTCACCAAGCTGTCACAAAGCCACTGCCCATCGAGTGTGGCTCAAACTGGCTCCAAAAGTGGGCTGGATGGGACAAAGGAGCACAAAGTGAGGGCTCCTGAGTGTTTTCCCATCACAGCAGATGCAGAAGGGATGTGTGATGTGACATTCCTGCCATTAAAGATTACAGCCCAGCCAGGGCAGAAGGATTGTAGGAGTCAATCCCATTTAAGCCTTTCTATTTAAAGGAATAAACTACCCAGGGAAAAAGCAGCCTAAGATTAGAAACTCACAGGATTTCCTCAAATTCCAGCCATCAGCCCCAGATTCACCCTGGGAGGGTGGTTTGTTATTCTCCCAGAGCATGAATCCTGCACCCCAGCAAAGTTAAGCCTGGATTATGCTGTGCAGGCCCAGAAGCCACGCTCAAAGCTGGTTTAGTGCTGCTCCCTCTCTGCCTAAGCCATCTTCAGTATTCCCTGATTAAAATGAGGTTTTTAGGCAGGAGAGTTTGGGCTTTTTGCACAAGCAGGGGATGTTTCCTGCAAATTCCAAATTGCTCAGGAGGATGCTCCTGTGCAGGAGAATCTTTCAGAAAGTTTAATGCTAAGCAAGGTGGGAAGCATAAATAAGTGTTTTTTACCTTTCTTGTTTTGGGTTGGAAAGGAACTCAAAGATCACCCAGTGCCCCCCCTGCCATGGGCAGGGACCCCTTCCCCTGTCCCAGGCTGCTCCAAGCCTCATCCAACCTGGCCTTGGACACTTCCAGGGATCCAGGGGCAGCCACAGCTTCTCTGGGCACCCTGTGCCAGGGCCTCCCCACCCTCACAGGGAGGAATTTCTTCCCAATATCTAATCTAAAATCTCTCCCCTCAGTTTGAAATGACACAAAGGATGTGGGTAAACCAAAGTCACCCTATGCTTTGTGCCTCAGCAGCCAGGAATTGGGAAGTTATTTGGGATTTGATACCTGGCTCTGCTGCTTCTCCCTAAGCTGGGTGAAACTCCAGCCTAATTTATCTTAAAGCAGGAAAATACAAAGCCTGTCCCTAATGGGATCCCAAAGGAATGAGGGATCCCTTCTCCCCCAGCACCGCAGCAGGATGGGAGCAGTTGCTTTTTCCAGGCGTAGCACGCGGGGGTGACTCATTCCTGGCAGGAATTTCCCTCTCACCCATCCCCTTCCAGGGAGCTCCAGCCCCTCTCTCCTCCTGGAGGTTTCTCCCCATCAGCAGCAAGGGGTGAGGGCAGCTGTAGGATCAGCCAAGAAGCAGAGACCTTCCCTGAATCCCTGACATTCCAGCTGCCAGCAGCTGTGCAGGGACGTGTCCGAGAGGCCCCGAGGTCCCCACTCCCTCCCAGCTGTGTGTTTTGGGAAGGAGGGGAGGGGAATTCTGCAATACTGGGCAGAGCTGCCCCATCACGAGGGCGGGGGGACTGGGCATCAAAAGAAAAACATCTCATGTGCCAATTATCTCTGTGGTGGCCTCGAGGTGCCACCGGGGTGGGCAGGGCACGGGAGGGAGCTCAGCCCTCCCAGGAAACCTCAGACCAGCTGCATGTGCACAGACAGGTCCAGCAGGGGCCATCCAGGGATGACCACACACCCAGGTAGTCCATGATTCATGGGACAGCCATCTGCTGAAGCTGCAGTCACTCCCTTTCCACCTCCAGTTCTCCTCCAGGCCAAGCAGCAAAGCCACAGGGGCAGAAGGTGCCTCTTGCCATGGTCACAGAGCACGGCCTGGCCCCACAGCAGCACGAGCTGCCAGGGCTGGTGCTGCAGCAGCTGCTGCTGTGACACGAGACCTTAACTCAGCTCCACACCCCAGCAAGGGATCCAACC
>VZTH01005041.1:0-12322 GCA_013397815.1 Aleadryas rufinucha
GGGCCCGGCACCTGCGCAGCGCTGGGGTGCCGAGCCGTGTCCCCCCGCCGAGCCCCGCGTTCCCCCGCACCGGCTCTGTCCGCCGCTCCTCGCTCCCCCTGTGCCCGTGGAGCGGCTCCGAGGAGCTGCAGAGCAGCCGCATCCCCGGGCGATCGGGGGTCGCCACCTGCCCGCGGTGCTGGTCACACCGGGACTGACACGGCGTCCCCGCGCCCTGCCCGGACCCAGGGTCCCCAAGGGCACAGTCTCGCCCGGCCCGACTCTGTGGAGTGTCCGTGGGGCGCCCTGTCAAGTGCCATGGCCACGCTGCAGCATCACCGGGTCCTGCTCAGGGCACCCCTGGGTGCCAGTGAGAAGACGCCCGCTCCTGCCCCTCGAGCAGCTTCTGCTCTCCCGTGCTCTCTCCTGCCAAGCACTGAGCCTTGGGCCTGGCCTGCCCGGCTTGCAGTCTGCTCCCAGCACCTGGTGTTGGTGTTGCCGGGCCATGGTGGGGCCGGGGGCCAGGGAGGGTCTCGGGGGTCTCCCACCTGGGTGGGCAGTGGATCACACGTGTGCTTTCCTAAATGAACCCCCCTGATTGTGCTGATGCCAGCGGTACTCGCTGACACAATAGGTCACGTCCGCCCGGGACTCGCCTGCCTGCTCCCGGCAGCCTATTTTAAGCTGGGATTGCTCCGGTGCTATTAATACCCCGTGAGGGGGCTGTTCCCGTGGTGCCCCAGCCCCGCTCTTCTGTCCCCGGGATCCAGTTTTCTGGACAGCGGTGCCAGGACCCTGAGTCCCTGCCCGCGCCCGCCTGGGCTCTCGCTGCAAACTGTTGCGGGGGCGGCCGGGCTGTGCCCACGCGGTGACGGCGCGGAGACCTGCCGGTGCTCCCGTGCAACCAGAGGCTGCTGCCAGTGCGCCGTCTGTGCCCGGTTTCCTTGGGGACCTTGCCGGGGTCCCTGCTCCTCCCGGGACGGACCAGCATCCTTCCTTGCCCAGGGACCATCCGTGGGCACCGCGGGCTAGGGGTGGTGAACCTCCTGCTTGCCCCCGGGCCGGGCACATCCCTGTCACCACCTGCGTCACCATGGGATTTGGCCTCACGTGAAGGTCGGGTGGCCCAGGGCCAGAGCTGGCAGGGGAGGGCGCTGGCCCGGCGGGAGGTCAGACCCGGACAGTGTCCCCAGCTTGTGCTGATCCGTTGTGCATCTCTGAGTCCATCCGGGGCCTCAGTGGCAGTGGAGGCACATGTGGAAAGAGCTGCCAGCTCTGTTATTTTTTGGGATTTCCAGAAAAGGCTGGAGGAGTGAATCTGAAAGTGCGACTCACTGGCTGTGTGGAGACAGGGGGCCTGGGGCAGCGGGGTCCAGAGGTGCCCCCTGCAGTGTCCCTGTGCCCTGGCTAGAGGACCTGCTCCCTTCTTTCTTTTCAGGCTGAAAGTGGAGGGGGCTGATGGTCCCGTCGGCTGGGAGGATGCTGGAGAGGGACTTAGGGGTATTGGATCTATTCTTCCCTGCTGCAGGAGGTGTTCCTTCTCTAGCGTCTTGCTGTTCCATCCCCTGAGCCCCTTTCCCATCGTGCGCCAGCCCCAGGAGCTGTGTGGTGTCTCTGCTGGGATCTGACTCCATGGCCCCTCGCTGGGGAGTGGCAGCTGGTGCCGCGGGGAGTGGATGTGTCAGTCGCTCTCTTCTTGGCAGGGAACAAACGACGGTGGAAAAGCCTTGACTGTGCCTGGTCTCCCACTGCCTCAGCTCCGGGGCCGCTGCCTGCCTGCACCCCTGCCCACGCTGCCCAGCCTGGGATAGGGGTAGTGGGGAGACCCGGGACCTGGGGAATTCAGCTGCAGATGAGTCACGTCACGGCCAGGCTGGGGGATAAAGGGAAGGGAGAGACGACTGATGGGCCCTTCTCCATCCCGTGCTTTGAGAGTAGCTTACGTGGCCGGTAACAGTGGCTGTCACGTGGAGGCTGAGATTAAGGGCATCGGCGCTCACCAGGTCACTAATGCAGGAGATAACTGGCTGAAAAGGTGCTTAACACATGCTGCAGAGCTGGGCTGGGACGTGCCCTCCGTGCCCAGCCCACGCTCACCACTGGCATCGTGGTCGGTGCTTTCTCTCGGCGGAGCCCTGCCTACTCCCTCCCGGTTTGGTGGCACAGTGAGCAGGATCCCTGCTCGGGCCGGAGCTCTGCCCTCTGTCTGGGGGTGTTTGTGCTGCCATGGCCATGGGCGCCGTGTCCTCCCGGCTCCACTGCTGCCTTACTCGTCACCTGCCTGTGCTGCTCCTGCCGCGCCTCGTCCAGCACTTCGTGGGGTGACCCCAAGGTTGAAGACCATCGGGAACAGCCTGTGAAGGGGCTGCCAGGGAGCAGCGGCTCTTCCCTGCCGATCCCCAGGCCGCACTGAGGAGCGTAGGGCAGCTGCAGACGGGAAACTCCTTGCACCCACTGTCCCCTGCTCGCTGCCTGCCCGTGCAGAGGCAGAAGCAGAGCCTGTGTGCTGCAGGGCTCTCTTGGGTCTGTGCCACACATGTGCACCCCAAAGTGCTGCAGCGGGCATCCCCTCCCCTATCCAAGCCTGGGAGGCTGGGGGTCTGCAGGGAGGGCGTTCGGGCTTTCGCCCTGAGCCGGGGTGGTGGGAGACCGGCGGGGCTGGTGCCGGTGGGGTGTGTCTGGCCGCCTGCCGTGGGCACAGCTGGAAGCAGGTCCCTGGCTCTGGGTGCACGCAGGCCCCCCGCCCGTGTTTCCTTTCCGGATGGATTTCCTGTTTTCAGCTGTGGGGCCCGGTGCGGAGCCGCCCGGGGTGGGTGCGCCGGGCGGGGAGCGGGGCTGCAGAGATGCGGGGGTCCTGCCGGGGGCAGGAGCTGCGGCCCTCGGTGCCCATTGCCCCGCGGCGGGGTGGGGGCCGCGGCTGCCCGTCGGTGGGGCGCTCAGATTGCAGCTTGCAGGAAGCATCCGGCGTCGAGTCCTTCCCCACAGGGCTGGCCGGTGGCGTGACCTGCCGCTGAGCTCCTGCTGACCCGGGATGGCTGGTACCGAGGCAGGGTCTTGGAGCTCGGCCAGCTCCCTGGAGCAATCTGGCAGCGAGAGGATGCAAACAGCTCCCACATCCGAGCTCCAGGATAGTAGGATGTGCCTGGCTCTAACAAGGGGCTGAGGGCTGGTGCTGGTTCCTCCTTCCCTGGGCCGTTGTGTCCCGGGTACCCCTGGAGGGTTGCCCGTTCCCTGGGGAAACCGTACATCCATCTATGCGACCTATCCCGAGTGCCCGTGGCTGTGCCTGCACACCCCCGCGGGACAGATCCCGACCCTCCAGGATCAGGCACGGGATGTGCTTTGCCAGGCGCAGCCCCGAGTGGGAGCTGTGGAGGCTCTCGGGGAGCTGGAGGGGATCAACCCCTGACCTCCAACCTGGGCAGCTGAGCAGGACCTGCCTCTGACAGAGACACCACCAGATTAGAGGTGACTCACCATAATCTTGAAGAAGTGGATTAAATCTCCTCCTACTGTGCTACTTAATGAAATCCATCCCATAATACACTCCTGGCCCTGCTGTTCCCCCTCATCCTCTGCCCCTGCCAGCCCCGTGGCAGCTGGGTCCCCCCTCCCTGTAGTGAGGCAGGATGGAGTGTGGGCATGAGGTGCTGGCAGCAAACAGCCCATGCCCTCATGACCCTGCCCTCCGTGGGACAGAGCCGTGGCCGTGGTTGTCCCAGCACATGGCAGTGGCAGGGGCTGTCCTGCCCCGCTCCTCGCAGAAGAGTGGGGGGGTCTGTCTCGGGCTCCCTAGGAGCAGCTCTGCTCATGCATGACATGCCAGGCATCTGTTTTCCTCTGGTGTCCCCGGGCCAGGGAGACAGGGGCTGTGCTGGGTTGCTGGCGCACGGCTGTGCTTGTGAGGGTGAGCGAGCAGTGGGGAAGGATCCAGCTCAGGGCCAGGAGCAGGAAGGAAGGAAGGAAAGCAGAGTTAAAATAAGCCAGGCAATGAGCTGTGAGGGAAGCCAGGACTGGAGCTGGCTTCCAGCCCCCAGGAGAGGGGCGGACTGGAGTGGACTGGGCTTAGTGTGGTGCTGGGACACCTTGGGGGCACCCTGGGGCAGTGCTGTACTCTGCTTTGGGCTGGGGCAGGGGGACCATGGGGCAGGAGGATGCCGGGAACTGGCGGGGCATGTGCTGCCTGGCTGTCCCTGATGGCTCTGCCCCTTTCCCACCCCGGCAGGATGGCTCCCGGCAGCGGCCGCCGCAGAAGAAGAAGACGGTGTCCTTCAGCTCCATGCCCAATGACCGCAAGATCAACAGCACAGCTGCCTGCATCTCCCTCATGCTGGAGGGCTGTGAGCTGAAGAAGGTGCGCTCCAACTCCCGCATGTACAGCCGCTTCTTCGTGCTGGACGCCGACATGCGCTCCGTGCGCTGGGAGCCCTCCAAGAAGGACTCGGAGAAGGCCAGGATTGAGATCAAATCGGTCAAAGAGGTGCGTGTGGGCAAGAAGACACCTGTCCTGCGCAGCAATGGCCTCTCCGACCAGTTCCCGGACGAGTGCGCCTTCTCCATCATCTATGGAGACAACTACGAGTCCCTGGACCTGGTGGCCAGCTCAGCAGATGTGGTGAGTGCCTGGGTGATGGGGCTGCGCTATCTGGTGTCCTACGGGAAGCACAGCCCTGAGGCACCCGGGACCAGCCACCCCAGCCTCCGGACGTCCTGGATCTCCTCCGTCTTTGACCTTGCTGACCTGGAGAAGTCTGGCCGCATCCCCGTGTCCCGGGCTGTGCAGCTGATCAAAGCACTCAACCCTGGCATGAAGACCTCCACCATCGAGCTGAAGTTCAAGGAACTGCAGAAGGCCAGCGAGCGTCCTGGCGCGGAGGTGGCCTGCGACCTCTTCGTAGAGGCATACTGCGAGCTCTGCACCCGCCCTGAGATCTTTTTCCTGCTGGTCCAGTTCTCCAGCAACAAGGAATACCTGGGTGTGAAGGACCTGCTGATGTTCCTGGAGGTGGAGCAGGGCATGGAGGGGGTGACGGAGGAGAAGTGCTTGGAGATCGTCAGCAAGTATGAACCCTCCAAGGAGGGCCGGGAGAAGGGCTACCTGGCCATCGATGGCTTCACGCGTTACCTGCTCTCTGCTGACTGCTCCATCTTTGACCCGCAGCACCGCAAGGTCTGCCAGGACATGGCGCAGCCCCTCTCCCACTACTACATCAGCTCTGCCCACAGCGCCTGCCTGCTGGAGGACAACTTCTGGGGCCGCTCAGACATCAGCGGCTACATCAGTGCCCTGGGCCTGGGCTGCCGCAGCATCGAGCTGGTGCTGTGGGATGGCCCTGAGGGCGAGCCCGTGGTCTACACCAGCCCCTCAGCTGCCTCCTGTGTGCCCTTCCGTGCCGTGGTGGGGCTGATTGACCAGCACGCCTTCACTGCCTCCGCCTACCCCCTCATCCTCTGCCTGGTGGTGCGCTGCTCGGCCCCCCAGCAGCGACTCGCTGCCCAGTGCCTGCGCAAGACGCTGGGGGAGAAGCTGTACCTGGAGCCCCCCAACCCCGTGGCGTCCTACCTGCCCTCCCCGGAGGAGCTCAAGGGCCGCATCCTCATCAAGGGCAAGAAGCTGCCGCCCACCTGCGAGGACAGCGAGGGGGAGGTGTCGGACGAGGAGGAAGGCTGGGAGCTGGCGCGGCGACTGGGCCAGGAGGACCGGGAGGCACCGGAGGGAGGTGGCCTGCGGCGGGTGCGCCTCAGCCGTGAGCTCTCGGAGCTGGTGAGCCTCTGCCAGGCAGTCCCCTTCCAGGACTTCGAGAGCTCGCGACGTGGGCAGCGCTACTGGGAGATGTGCTCCTTCAGCGAGGTGGAGGCGGGACGCTTTGCCAACGAGTGCCCGGCTGAGCTGGTCAGCTACAACAAGCGGTTCCTCTCCCGCATCTACCCCAGCCCCATGCGCATCGACGCCAGCAACATGAACCCCCAGGACTTCTGGAAGTGCGGCTGCCAGATGGTGGCTATGAACTACCAGACACCGGGGCTCATGATGGACCTGAATGCGGGCTGGTTCCGGCAGAACGGGGCCTGTGGCTACGTCCTCCGCCCGGCCATCATGCGGGAGGAGGTCTCCTACTTCAGTGCCAACGCCAAGGACTCCCTGCCCGGGGTGCCTGCCCAGCTCCTACACCTTAAGGTCATCAGCGGGCAGAACCTGCCCAAGCCCAAGGGCTCGGGGGCCAAGGGGGAGGTGGTGGAGCCCTATGTCTGTGCTGAAATCCATGGCATCCCGGCCGACTGCGCTGAGCACCGCACCAAGACAGCCCTGCAGAGCGGGGACAACCCCATCTTCGACGAGAGCCTGGAGTTCCAGATCAACCTGCCGGAGCTGGCCGTCCTGCGCTTTGTTGTGCTGGACGATGACTACATTGGGGACGAGTTCATTGCCCAGTACACCATCCCCTTTGAGTGCCTGCAGCCTGGCTACCGCCATGTCCCCCTCCAGTCGCTGGCTGGTGAGCCCCTGCCCCACGCCACCCTCTTTGTGCACGTGGCCATCACTGACCGCCGTGGCGGGGGCAAGGGGCACCGCCGGGGGCTGGCAGGGCGCCGGGGCCGCCGAGTGCGGGAGTACACTTCCACCAAGGCCACTGGCATCAAAGCCATCGATGAGGTCTTCCGGACGGCCACCCAGCCGCTGCGGGAGGCCACTGACCTGCGGGAGAATGTACAGGTACGGACCCTGCAGAGGCACTGGGGGACCTGGTTTCTGCAGGGGAGGATGGGGCTGGACTGAGAGTGGTGGGGAGCCCGGGTGTCCCCCTTTTCCTGGGGGACGTGAGCGAGGAGCCTTACCTGAAGTGGAGAGCTGTGGGAAATGGGGGTGTTCTGGTGTCGGGGGGCTCCTGGGGGTCCTCCCAGCTGAACTCCTGACACTGGTCACTGCCTGCAGAATGCGTTGGTCTCCTTCAAGGAGCTGTGTGGGCTGACACCGGCTGCCAACATGAAACAGTGCATCCTGACGGTGTCCACATGGCTGCTGCACAGTGACAGCGCACCCAGCGTCACCCTCAACCTGGCAGAGCAGTACCCCCCCATGGAGGCCCAGGGCCCCATCCCCGACCTGCTGCGCAAGGTCCTCACTGCCTATGAGACGGTAAGTGCCGTCCTGCCGGGGCTCGGCGCCTTGGGGACGCTCCTTGGGAGCAGTGGCACTGGGACCAGCACCCTGCCAGGGACGGGGGACCCTGAACTCACTGTACCCATCCTGGGGCAGGGGAAGGTGAGCGGTCAGGGAGCTGCATGAGGGCTGTCCAGGGAGGAGTCTTGCCAAGGCACAGGCTTGCCCAGATCAATCTGACCCCAGGACATTGCAGCCCCTACCCTGTGCCTGCACTGCCTGTCCCTTGCTCTGGGCCCACCAGGTGGGAGAAATCCCATAAATAGCCACAGCCAGAGCTGCTTCCTTCTTTTGTGTTGAAGGGAACCTGGCCACTGGCTGGGTGCTGGTCACACCATACCTGGCCATGTGTGGTGAGGTGGGGAGGGCCAGACCCCGGGCACCACGCTGGTGCAGGGGGCAGCCCGTGATGAGCCCCGTGTCCCCATTCACTTGGCCAGGGGGCAAAGGGCTGGGGCTGCCCAGCTCCTCATGCTGCCCCTCTCCCCAGATGATCCAGACCAGCCGGACGCTGATTGAGTCTGCCGACGCGGTGTATGGGAAGCTCATCCAGGCACAGCAGGCAGGTGGGTCCTGGAGGGCAGCCCCAGCTCTGGTGTGGCTCTGGCTGTGGACCCAGGCACATCCTGGGGTGCTGGGGCTCAGGGCTTCCTGCACTGGGGCAGGGTGTGGGTGGGTGGGCTGCAGAGCTGTGTGGTAGGGAGCAAGCAGAGTGGGGGAGGCTGATGAGGAAGCAGGGAAGAGTCATTAGCTGTCAAACGCCAGAACATAATTAGTGCCAGAAATAACAGGCTGGGGCTGACGGCAGAAATGGCAACTGAGTGTTAAGACTTCCCAAACACATGGCAGAACCCACTCAAGCAGGTGCTGCTGCTGCCTGCCCTGGTCCTCCCCGCAGTTGCCCCCACTCTGGCAGCTGCCTGGGACCTCCAGCCCCCTTCAACCCCAATGGCTGCATGGCCCCTCTGTTGGCTGGGACCCCACAGGGATAGCCCCACCAGCTCCAGGGGCATCTGTGGGCTCCCTGTGGGGCTGGGAGAGCGTCAGGAGCTGGAGGGGCTGGGGAAGAAGGAGGGGGCCCTGCTCTGCTGTCCCCGCCATGCCAGCCTTGCTGCCAGCAGCCGTGCTTGTTCCCTGCCTACGCGGCAGACGGAAATCTCCCCAAGCTCTTGGCTTTCAGCTCTGCCACTGCTGCGAGCGCTGGGGGAGTGGAGCAGTGGGGCACGAGCTGCAGGGCACGGGCTGGTGCTGTGCCCTGCTGCACTGCCCTGGCTGCTGTGCTGCAGTGCTGCAGGGCAGAGGGACTCTGGGGTGTGCAGCCCCTTGGCGTGGTGGTAGGCAGCAATTTGATGGCTGCAGCCCCCACCCCCGTGCCCTGGTGCTGCCTGTCCCTGCTTTCACCCTGGCCGTGCTGTGGACAAGCCCCTGTGGGGCCGGCATGGCCGGTAGCCGGCTGGCAGGAGATGCGGGCTGCGGCGGGGGCGTGGGGCCGTGGGCGAGCTGATTGGCAGCGCGAGGGCGAGCGAGCTGCGTGGGAGCCCTCGCGTGGGCCCAGAGCCGGTGCTGCGTCAGGAGGGGTAAATATAGCACCCACTCAGGAGGATGTCACGTGGGGCACGGTGACGGGTTCTGCGCTCCGATGGGGGGGCCTGGTGGCCCTGCTCTGAGCCCCCCCAGATGAGACATGGAGTGCAAGAGTTGTGCCTCTGCACAGGGTCTTCACTGCCCTTTTGGACCTCATGGTCTGCGGGGTCCAGAAGGGCCACAGGCTGCGGCTGACCATGGTGCTGGGGCGCTGGGGGCTCCTTTGGTCCATCATTTGAGGCATGGAGGAGTCTTGAGGCTGCTGGGGCAGTGGGGAGCCCACCCAGCTTGCAACCCCTTGGTGGGCAAAGGGCATCCCTCTGGCTTGGTCCCCACTGGTCGGGGGTGGTGGCTGTCCCTGTGCCAGCGTCCCTGCACGCACTGAGCACCTCTCCCATCAATGCAGGGATGGATTTCCACAAGGAGCTGCACCGCATCGAGACCAAGGAGGGGCTGCGGGGCCGCAAGCTGCAGAAGGCGCTGGAGAGCTTCGCCTGGAACATCACTGTCCTCAAGGTGAGGGGCAAGGGCTGCACGGACACACCTGCCCTGCCCTGCCCTGCCCTGCCCTGCCCTGCCCCCTCACTCTCCTGCCTCCACTCTAACAACCCCCCCGACGTCTCCTCCCCGCAGGGCCAGGCTGATCTCCTCAAGCACGCCAAGGCGGAGGCACTGGACAACCTGTGGCAGATCCACAATGCGGGACAGTCCTGCGGCATTGGCAGGAATGGATCAGCCTCGCCGGAGCCCTCCCGGCTGCGTACCCCGCTGGAGCCCATCCCTGAGACAGACGGAGGTGGAGACACAGCGTCCTGCTGACCCCGGTCTGGGGCTCGGGGGCCCAGACTGAGCACCCCTGGCCACAGGGGCCGGGAGCAGGGAGCCCCAGCCTGCCTGGGGAATGTGTGTGAGGCTGGGTGTTGAGGGGCTTGCACCAGAGCTCAGTGGAGAGGCTGGAAGAGATGTCCCTGCTCCCGCTTGCCCCACCAAGCTCCCAGAGGACTCATCCATCCCCTCCAGCTGCTTCTGGAGCCAGTACTCTGCCATGGGGACGGTGGGGATGCTGGTACCCCAGTGCCCATGTGCGTGTACCCCCAGCCTGCTGTGCCAGATGCCACTTGGAAAAGCAGCCCCAGGTCTGGGCTCCTGCCCAACCTCCCCAGGGCTGCAGGTCTGGCCTTCACCAGCCCTGGGGAAAACCTGGCTGGCAGGAAGGGTCCTGGCTGGTCCTGTCACCTCCATAGCATCCCTGGGGTCCCCACTATGCTGAAGGGCTGGGAGGCTCTCTGGTGCAGCAGGTGTGGGGCCAGGGTGTCACTGAACAGCAGATGTGGCTTCTGGCATCAGGGAAATGTTTGGGTTCATCCCCCAGGGTGAGGGAGTTCCAGCACAAGCAAAGGCTGGAGGTGGTCTGGGGTTGGACCGGGGCTGTGGAGTTATAAAGAGTGCAAGACCCTCCCTGGTGCCCTGCAGCTCCCTCTGTTCCAGGCACGGGACCAGGGTGGGACAGTGTCACCGAAGGGGATGGAGGGTGGCACTGGGTACAGGACCCTGGTGGCACTATCCCTCCCTGGCACCAGCCAAGCGCAGGGTGATGGCTCCCCACGTCAGTCAGGGAGCTATACAGCTGCTGGCACCCCTTTGTTAGGGGGGTTAATTAGCCTAATGGGGCTCTGAGCAGCAGCCCCGTGCGCTGCGCTGTGGCCGGAGCCGGCCAGCGCTGACCTTCAGCCCCTTTGTGCCAGCCCAGCAGCGCGGCCCATGGGCAATTATGGCCTCATTAGTGCCAGGCACCCTGTCCAGTGAGTACCCACACAATGGGGAGCTGCAAATGAGGGGAAAGGCCTGGACGGTCTCCGGGCTACCGGCCGCAGCGCTCCCACGTCTCCCAGAGACCGGTCGCTCCCGCTGCCCCAGCGGTATTTTTGGCAGCACTATTGTGCTGGGCCCTATAAAGTGGCAGTGGCAGTGCAGGGTGCTGTGCTGTCGCTGCCCGATGGGACATGCCCCAGAGCCGCTCAGCCACCTGAAGACCCCAGGAAAGATGGAGGTGCCCAACGCCAAGGTGGGGCTGGGGTGCTGCAGCCCCTGGGGACAAGAGAACAGCGATGGGTGGGAGGTCAGAATGTAGGGCTGGGGGTGCGGGAGGGCCTGGCCGGTTTCTTGGGAAGCTCCGAGTGTGCATCAAATCCCCGGGACTCCCTGACTGTAGCCAGCGGCCGATGAGGGGAGTTCTTGGGAGGGAGCTGGGCATGCAGTGCCTGCAGCATGGGTGCTTTCACTGCTTGTCCCGTGGCACTGGACAGCGAGAGGAGGGTGTTTGCCACAGCTGCTGTGTGCCGGAGCAGGGCAGGGGTGCAGTGAGGACACCCCCACGTCTGGCTGCTGGTTGGAACACAGGTGAGGGTGCTGGCTGTGCCCCAGGGCACCGAAGGGTGACACACCGGGTGCACCTCGGGTGTGGGGCTGGGCCCCTGCAGCAACAACCAGGGCAGGGGGGAGTTGAAACACCAGTGAGCACAGCAGGGGGGGCAGTCCTGGGGCTGTGCTGTCCCCCCCTCTCTGCCCTGTCGCTGCCCTGCACTAATGCTGCCCGTTGCTCCGGCAGCCCCGGCGAGCTGCCTGCCTCCTGATCCTGCTCCTGTTCTGCTCCCTGGCTGCTGCCCGGCAGACCCTGCCCCACTGCTGCCGGCAGAAGACCTGCTCCTGCCGTGTCTACGACCTCCTGCACGGCATGGGCAACCACGCCGCTGGCATCCTCACACTGGGCAAGAGGAAGAGCGTCCCCCTAGCCTTCCAGAGCCGGCTCTACCGCCTGCTCCATGGCTCCGGCAACCACGCTGCGGGCATCCTCACCATGGGCAAGCGCGGGCAGCACCCTGGCACCACCTGCCACGACTCGCTGGGCTGCCCTGTGGGCACGGACGCCCAGCCGACAGCGGTGCCGCGAGGTGCTGACAGCAGCCCTGCCGGCCCCAGGGAGTGCCAGGGACACTCAGGGAAGGACCTGAGCACGAGCCAGGCTCAGGGAGCTGCAAGGAGCTTTTACTGAACGGGATGGGGGCAGCGGGACAGAGAGGGCATCCCTGGCAGGATGGACTCCGGGCACACACAGCCGGAGCTCAGTGTAAATAGCACTTTTAGATACCTCCTCCCAGCCCTGGCCCTGGCCCAGCCTGCTCAGGGCACCGCGGGCACCGCGGCCTTTTACAATAAATGGTAGCCTGATGTCACCCGGCTCTGTTGTCCCTCTGAGGAGGGGTTGGGCGGGCTCAGCTCAGCGCAGGGGCAGCAGCCGGAGCAAGCGCCTTCCTCGCGGTGCTTGGGCTGGGCTCATCTGCGGCGCCTGCACCGGGGCGTGCGCGGGACCAGGTGCCAGGGTGCAGTACCAGGACAGAGGTTAACCGAGGTGCGGCGGGTCCTGCTGCTCCTGCAGCCCCCGTGGGCCCGGGACGGCCGGGGATGAGCGACTCCGGTGGCCGAGAGGGTCCCGGTGCCTCCCGGTACGGCGGCTCCGGTGTCGAGCAGGTCCCGGTGCCACCAACCCAGTGCCCCCCCGGGCCAGATCGCCCTGCCCGCGGGCGGGGAACGGTGCTC
>VZTH01005042.1:0-17268 GCA_013397815.1 Aleadryas rufinucha
AACATTTGCAGAAAGCCAATATAGCATCTATTTATCACACTGAAGAAATACCAAGCAGGATAACCACCAAGCTGCCCTCTAGCCCTCAATCTCACACCTGCCTTTGTCCAGCTCTTTATTGGTGCTTCTGCCACAAAGCCAACTGACTGCCCAGCAACATTCTCTCAGCCGTTCACATCTCTTAAAGCCAATAATGTTAAAATTCACAAACAGAAATTTAGTCCAAGCAGGAACAATTCAGACCAAGCCTGTTTCCCAAATCTGACAAGTGTATGCACTAATGAATAACATCCACACAACCCTGCAAAATGAGAAAGAAAAATGCAGCAGTGAGGAGAAAGCCCAGCATCAATTTCTCCCAAGAAAAATGTTTCTTTGTTCAGTCTCCTCACCCACAAAATCTGTTTAAAGACCAGAAAGGAGGAATGCAGATGTAAGCAAAGGTGATAGCAGAACACACAAGGACAAAATAGAGCAAGAGTTTCATCCTTGGGCAGGCAAGGCTGTAGGTGTAAGTGCACACACCAGCTGCAGAGTGGTCACTGCTGTAGTTGGCACAGCAAGGGGATCAGGACAGGCAAAATGCCCCAGCAGCAGCACGGTGGCCCCAGCAGCTTGTACAGCCCAGCCCGAGCTCCAGGCAGTGCCAGCTGTAGTGCAAGTAAGTGCTGAGCCTGGTGCCTGAGGGAGGGCTTCCTTTTTACCTGCTGCACCACAAGCACAGAGAACTCAGACACTGATCAAGCAAGGAAAAAAGTCAACAAAGAACTAAACAGCTCACAGGAGAAGCTTTATTAGGAAACACCAATAAACAAAAATGGGTCCTATTTGCTTTTCCAAGATGGCTGAATTCGAGTTCACTTCATGTTGCAGTATTGGGATGATGTGACTGGTTTGCAGTCACTGAGGATCACGGCTGACAGCAGAACACATTCCTTTTGCTCTGGCCCTTGGGAAGATGAGGCAAAACTCAGAATTAACTGCCCCTACTTATATTCTTGCCACTGAACTTCCAGCTGCGGTACTGATGGTTCTTGAGTTTATTATAAAAGGGAAGGAATCACTGAGATGAGGGATGGAAAAGATCTAGTGCAGTCCTGGCCAGCCTTGTACTGTCTGATCCTCACTGAGATCCAGAGAAACAAGACTCAAGAAACAATGTTCAGAGACAGAAAAGAAAGAAGCAGGTGAGTGCAAGATTGGGCTGGGACATAAGCCTCAGCTCACCCGAATGCCCCATTTTCTGCTGCAGCCTGAGATACAGACACCCTCACACCAGTGCACCCTGCTGCTAGCAGCATAACATCCCTCCAGTGGGAGCCAGGTTTGAAAGCCAGTCCGAGCATGTTCTTCCAAGTCCTGGCTGGCTGGCACAGGCCAAGCTGTCTCCTGAAATGGAAATGGGACAGTTTGCAGAAAGGCTGGGGGCAGCTGACACTAGAAACAAAAGACAGGTCTATGTTGTCCTCAGAGCCTGACCCAACAGTCCTGTCCTAGAAACACCCCCAGTCATTACAGGAAGACTCCTACTCCTTTCCCATCTCATTCTTCTTCACCCTGTTGCTCTACTACTGATTGGGCTGAAAGGCATCCATCAAGCTTCTTCTCATTTTTCCTACAATGGAAACTATAGCTGCATCTGAGTGTCCTCATACCTATTTCAGTACTTCCCCTTCCACTGCTTTTCTGCTTGCCACAGCACTGGGAACAACACTGCATCTCTTCAGCAAGGGTGAAACGCAAGCCATAGCCTTCAAAACATACCAGCACTGACACCATTTCTGGTTTGCCCTCATTTTATGTTGGGAAGACTGGGAAACAAGCTGTTTTGGTGGGTAAAGAAATTCACACAAACTCTGGTGAACTACAAAGTATGTCATCTCTTCAAATAAACTGTTCTCCATACTTTGTATGCAGCTGTCCCACTTTGACACTGTTGTGGGCATTTCCAAAATACAGCTATACTGCAGGGCCAGCTCTGCTCACCCAGCTGCTGAAGGGAAGCCAACAGCAGCCAGCAGCAGGTGCACAGGTTAGACCTAAACAACCACCAGGACACCCCACGGCAGCCCCAAGCGGCAGCGACATGAAATGCCAGGCAAGAGGGGAAAAGGGACCTCAAGAGCTGGGATGAAGCCTGGGAGAGCTCACAATCACCCCGGCAGGCAACAGCCAACGTGCTTACAAGGAGCTCAGGCTGCTTGAGAAGGGCATACCGGGATCCACCCACCAGCTGAGACTGAGATGGGCAAAGGTAAAGCAGTCCTGCACTCTTGAACACAAAATTCAGGAAGAAGAGCCACTGGGAAAAGAAAGTAGACAGATCTGGAGGTGCAGAGGGATTCACGGGTGGCCTTTTGGGTCAGTGAACCCATTTTGTTCACTTCATGCTCATGAATTTGTGCCTCCCCCAGGCACTGGCCAGCTCATCACCCAGCGCACCGCTGCCGTTGCTACTGCCAAGCTGAGCTCTGCTGCAGGCAATGGTAAGCTGTACTAGTTTCCATGGAGATCAAAGAGAGAGAAGCTGGTTTCCACCAAAATCACATTAAAAACACAATTTTGTCCCATGTGAATTATTTTGTTATCTTTTCTCTCATTCTTTTTTTTTTCCACCATGCAGTACAGATGAAGCAGAATTTATTTTAATGACTCAGATTTGTAAAGCACAAGTTTCATCAATAAATCAAGCATAAGCTGCTATTTCCATTCAGATGGGATGTCTCAAAAAAAGGCAAGCCTGAACACTTAGCAGTGTCATTTTCAGCACAGAAACACTACCTCGTTCTGGCCTGGTTTTAGTGACTGGTCAGTCACCGATGAGATTTAAGCAGCATTTCTCAAACAGATGCAGATCAGTCAAAAAAGCAAAAGGTTGTTCACTTCCCTCCCGTCCCCACACTTCCCTTGCTCAGTGGCTCCTTTGCAATGTGCCACAGAAAAGAAACATTTTTTAACACAGCTCTGGACTGCATCACAGCTGTTTGCAAAACACCTTACAGAAATAAAGCCCTAGAAATGGGGATGGCTGCTACCTTGCACCCCAGGTGGGAGAGTGATGGAAGGGCAATGCCTCCTGTCCACACATGGGCACAGAGTTCTCCACTGGAGAAGCAGAGCCAGAAGCCCAGCATGCTGCAAATATCCTGTTTATTTTCACAGGGCACTGTACTGCTGATTTTTTTGCTACTATAGGAGCAAAACAAACACACTGAAAACAAGTTTTGTTTCAGGCAGATGTAAACATCTAATTTCAATATTTGCAGTTCTCCAGGGCTTCTCTGCTTCTGTTTAAAGTTCTCTCAAGTCATGATGAAGGAATGAATCTTAGGCCCCCTAAAAGGGAGGGACACAGGAGCTCTTCAGCTCCTGTCTGAACACTCACCAAGCAGTAGAGACCAAAAGAGAAAGGATGCAGGGAGCATGTCAGGATGCTTGCCTGAAGGAAGAGCAGCAGTCAGGTTTCCAGATGCTTCTGAACTTAGAATGTACTTCTAAAATGCTGAAGAAGTCCAATTAGAAGGCTAGAGATATCCCCTTCCACACACCCTGCAGCACAACAGCAGAGGGTCTTGAGAATTAAGAGACGTTCCCATAACGTCTCTGTGTCAAGCAAATCCTTTCTAACAAGCTGCAGAAAAAGATGGTCCCTTAGCACCTAGATTTGTTACTGAATGTAGCCTGGAGAATACATCTGTTTCTAAGAAAATAATCTGCTTTGTGAGTTCTCAAGTAAAGCATCAGAGTATTTAAAAAACCCAACAAACAAACAAGCAACAAAGCCAAACAACACCTGATTTTCCCTTATAGATAAAGCATCTACTGAATCTGACCCAGCTGTATGACTGCTGTGGACATGGTGTTTCTATGTTTTCAGCCTCCAGCAGAGAAATTGCTCCTCTGTAATTTTTCCCACACTAGGTTCTAGTCTCTTTTGAGGCACCTGTTTCTACTCCAACCTCTCCTCTACCTTATGTATGTGTCACACCACTGCATGTCTGATCCTATCCTCCTCAGAGGATAACCCATCCCTCACCCATTTCTCCGTCCCTCCCAACCCCCCAGTCTGGCTCTTCAGAAGATTAGAACCCCATCATTTCCTAGGCAGGACTAATAAAATCTTCCCAGCCATCATTACAGCCTGAGAACCTCCTGGTTTCTGGGGCACTTTGGTGGTCGTCACTCAGGGTGTGCATGGCAGGGCTCCAAGGACACAGCCCAACTGTGTCCTGCTACAACAGCAGCACTAAGAGAGAAAGCCCCAACTCTTCTCCTTTTTATTGAGTTCCCACAGCACTCAAACATCAATCAGCATGGATAAGCATTGGTTCCCCCCCCACCAGCTGACTTCCAGCATACCTTCACCCTCCTTCCCTAGACAGATGTTCTGGCACAGCTGCTTTCTGTAGAGGCAGACCTAGCTGATCCTAGTTTGAAAAAGCCTCTGCCAGGTGAACTGTCAGGCTGCTAATCCTTGATTTTAAACTCAAAATCTCCAAACTGACACTGCTGGCTGAGCTTTCATTTTTGTCTCTTTTTTTCCCCCCTCTCTCTTTTCTTTTTTCTTTCTCTCTTTTTCCCTCTCTTTTTGTTTTAAATAATATGAGATTAGAAAAGCTTACCAGCCTCCTTGGGGAGTCACAATATTTGAAACTCAGCAATGCACATGCTAGGAGACATCTGTGGGTGGTGATGCTTCTTTGCCCTCAAGCCAGAAGCAGAAGAAAGGTCTTTGGGAGGCTTATGTAAAAAATAGGCAGGCTGCTAGCTTAAGGAAAATATCAAGGCGGGGGTAACAGGAAGAATTAATTCCCCACAACCCCAGCTATTTATTTCAGCATGTAAGTCAGCCCATTAATTGCCAGGAATTATACTTGCCTCCCAATCCAGCTGAGAAGAACTTTTTCAGTCCTTTTCAACTGGTACACCATTGTTTCCTAGAAGCATCTCTGCCAGCTCCAGCAGCATCCCTCCTGAGGCAACCCATGAACCCATGCAAAGAACTGGGGTATGTATATGTAGGGAACAAACCCAGTGAGAGACAGGAGGGAACTGGCAAGAAAGGATGCTCTTTTCCAGCAGAGGAAGCAAAGGGGAATAAGAACAGGCTGAAACGCTTACTTCAAAATGGATTTTATTCCAGGCATTAAACAGATTCTGGCACATGCTTTTTTGAAGAAAAAGGAAAACTAAACTGGGTTCCACATAAATTACATCTGGCAAAGTGCAACTTACAAGTGAGTGGGAAAAATAAACCTTTTGAAATTGATTTCTGTACAACAGTAGATTCAGCTCCTCTTAAATAAACCCCCATTGGTTCACAGCACAGGAATTTACATTGGATGCTCTGATATAATAATAGCTTTCTTTAAAGGTATTACCAATGCAAATGCTCTGTCTTGACAGTCTAGGGGGCTACACTATTAAGTAAACAGGAAAACAAGGGTGAGCAGCTGCTTGTTCTGACTGTTAAAAATAGTCAGTTTGCTTGAAAAAATCCCAAGAGACACCTGTTACAAAACATGGCACTGCATGGACCTTGGGGAAGAAAGCAGAGATAACATTGTTCTTCCTTCCCTTCAGTGCAAGGGAAATGGAGAATATGCTAATAATGAGTTTGAACAAAACTTTTTTTATTCTGAGAAGAAGTTCAGTTTGCCCACACTTGACAGCAGCCTTTTGTAATGTACCTCCTTTTCAGCAACTCTTACAATACATTGGAAACCAATGGCTTCCAAAAGATGATGTGTGGGGAGATCTATGTTGAGCTAAAGCAATGCTTTAGCTGACAGAAGAGTGAGCAGTTGAAGGTGACCTCAGGAGAACATGTCCAAAACCAGGTAGAATTAAAAAATTAAACTCCAAACTCCGCAAGCAATTTGAGTTATTGACATCTAGCATATGTCCACCTTTGCCCTTTCCTCCCCCAGGCCAGGGCACCTGAAGAAGGAGAGTGTCCAATCTTCAGCTGCCCCAGCTTACAGCCCAGGAAGGATGCCAGTCACACTCTGCCAGGACAGCAGCAGGAAGAGAGGCACAAATCAACACAGCTAGTCCAGGTATGTCTGCTCCAGGGGCAGGCAGCAACCTCCAGCACTGGAGCCAAACACACAGTCAGGGGCAGCAGTCATCGTGCTGACAAGAGCCCTTTGAATCAGGGCTGGCCCAGAGCTTGGAGAATGTGTAAAAGCAGAGCTTCTGTGGTCTGCAGCAGTCAGGAGCATTGTTTGTAGAGGAGCTGGGTCCTGGTCCCAGAGTGGTTATGAAGAAGGAACTGCAAGAAAGCTGCACACACAAAGTGGGAGCAGGGAGGAGGGAGGCAGTACCTGGTAGAGGAGTGAACATGCTGTTAGTTGCAGCCCATAAGCTGCTGGAGAGTGAAATGGGGGGAGGTCAGATGGTCCATCTAGGCTGTGTTTTGAGGAAAATATGTAATCCTTTCACACTTCATTGTATACAGAGCTTATGAACAGTACCTGCTCAGTGGCCCTTCATCTGTCTTTGCGTCAACATTTTTCAAGCCAGGTATGTGAGAACTTGACTGTTCCTGTCTCCTACTGCATAACGATACTATTCTGGAAGGACCATCTCCTGTATATTCTTGTTTAAAAATGCAGTAGCTGATAGGATGGCATCTCTCCCCTCAATGGGTCTGTCTGGCCTCTCTCTTTCCATTCCCAGGCTACTTTCCTTCCTTCTCTGCCCTCTCCTGACCTCAGTGGTTCCAGCCCAAAGCATCTCTATACAGGGAAATCACTGCAGAATCAGCGCCCTCATTTCCACACAGAAGAGCAGCTGCACCATTCTGTAAGGATCAAAAGGAACTCCCTTGTGAGCTTTCACAGTGCAGGCAGGTCATTCTTCTGGCTAATCAGTGCTGAGATGGGGATCTGATGTCAAAGTGAAGGGGGAGACAGGAAAAGAGTTCCTGCCACATGATGGATTTTTTTAAACCAAGAACAAAAAACATTGTCCAGTTTTCACACTAAGCACATGCAATGTATGAAGAACATTATCTGTTCTTTTATCAGTTGTTTGGGCTAATACCAAGCTAAGAAAAAGAATTAAAAAGAGATACAAACATGATCAAAAGCAAACAGCTGTTCAGAATCCAAATGAACAACCTGTTTCTTCTACAGCAGATCAGAAAGGATCCAGGCAAGCAATTGCCTACCTAATGAAGGTGGTCCCCTTCATCTGGTTCCCCTGTCAGTTTCTTGGAAAGGAGGGTTGGTTTACAAAATCTATCTCAAGAGGAAAATTTAACAGATCCAGTTAGGAGAAGGTAAGGTTGTGGGGACTTTATTTACTTGAATAGGTAAGCGTCCCTTGGCAGGTTTGAAAACCCACACACGGCTAGAGCTGACTGGTAACTGGGAGCGGGACTGGGATGCTCGCTAGAGACACCAGTGTCTTTGGCATTTCCAGAACACAAAGGAGAGGTCTCTCAGGGCAGGCCTGCACTGTGGCATCATTTGTGCAGGGGTAGTTTCAGCTTCACCAGCTAACCTCTCCCCAAGGTGCTCACTGGGAAGAGAGAGGGGTGTCAAAAGTAGAGCAGCCCCAGCCTTTTTGTCTTGTCTTTCTCAAAGAGAGGTGGAAAAGTAACTAGACAGAGGGAGTGGGTGGTTTGTCATGCCAGGCTGTGTTCACAGGGGCTATGCAGAGCTGGAGACACAAGCATGAGGACTGTGGCCCTGCCCAGCCAGCAGCAAGAAGTCTGCTATGACCCAGGGGCTGTCCCCCTGTGTCTCTCGCAGTGGGGATCTGTGTGGGCTCCTGCCACAGGCCTGAGCCATATGCAGCACCTCTGTCTGTGTGTCCTTCCCATGCAGCTCTGTGCACCACCTTGAGTGTGGGCTGCAGTGGGCAGTGGCTGGTAGCACCAGGAAGAGCAGCCAGAGAACAGTCCCAGCTTCCCTAACATCCCAAACTGTTGGCACCTGTCTCTGACTGGCTCCGCCAGAACATGGTACCCTGAACCTGCAGGTTGGGTTACTTTTGGAGGCAGGGCTGGCCTTCCATACATAAAAAAGCTGGAAGGAAGAATTCAACAGGGAATAGTCCCTGAAACAATCCCTGGTTAGGCTGGTAAAACAGATTGTCCCTTTTCAATCTCTCTTGTCAGTATTGCCCAACCTCAGCACATTTGGCTGTAGGGCAGCTACTGTGGGCAGAGGAAGGAATGGGCCCACCAAAAAGAGGCGACAAACCTGCCCCCAGGATCTGCGAGCTCTTTCCCAGCTTCTCCAGTGATCATGACGACTCTTCTGGCCAGTCCTCACTGAGAGACATATGCATAAATGATGCACGGTGTTAGAGCAAAGAAGCCAGGGAAGCCAAAAAGCTACCAATGTTTGTACAAGCATAGCCTAAGCTGCTGGACTGCAGGTCGTGGACTCTGGCTGCTGAGAAAGGAAAGGATGGGGAGAGCTGCAAGGTACTTCTGGTCCCTCCACGTATTGGGCTGGGTCTCCCTCCATCCCTAGGTGCAGCTGTGCACAGGCATCAGCTACAAAGCAGAACTTAAGACAGTAGATGGGAAGATTTTGACAACTGTCCTGATCCCTCTCACCCCAGCTTCTTCTCTGAAAAGTTCAAAAACATCAAGTGCTCAGCTGAAATGGTGGTTTACTGATGGGCACAATGAAAACATTTAGGGTCAGACATACAAAACCATTCCTCCCTTCCTGATCCCTCTCTGTTCCCAAAGTCTCATGCACGAAGAAGCAAGGAGATCTCTGTGCTACCATCATGTTGCTTGTAGCAGCTCCCACTGTTGGCCAGGTACACCTGCTTGACAGGGGTTGGTCACCACTCTTCCAGTCTGGTTTTCCAGGCAGAGACCGCTGACGAAGTGTTGAATGAAACTGCCTTTCATCTTCCACTTCTGTGAGAAGACAGAAAAAACATGATGTTACTTCCATTCCCCTAGAGAACTGTGACTTCAAGTTGAGGGTAATCTCAAGTAAATTCCAACAACCGGGGAGAATGAAAATCTGGGTATGGGCAGCATCTCTAAATCACTGCTTTCCTGTACTAACGATACCTGCAGTTAGGTAGGGTTAGGGTTTAGCTGAGTTACAGGGCTGGATACTCAGAAGCATCTAGAAGGCAAACAGCACTAGTGGTCACAACACCAAGCCTTGTCTGAATTCAAGAAGCATTTGGACAGTGCTCTCAGGCACATGACTCTTGGGGTGTCGTGTGAAGGGCCGGGAATTGGACTCAATGATCCGGATAGGTCTCTTCCAACTCAGCATATTCTATGATTGTGTGATTCTATCAACACAAAAATGAGCAAGCAGTGGCATTTTCAAAGCATATTAGAGCCACAGTTTCCTTGCCATTCTCTGTCCTGGGCACCCAGATACCTGCCAAAACTTGAAACCCTCCTATGGTTGCTTTCCAATCCATGGAAAGCAAAGCACTGAAAGGTCTCCCAACACAGAAAGCAGCCTGTCCACAGAAAGCAAAAAAATCACACTTCCTACTGCTTGACTGGATTTCTCTCTCTTCCATTGTCCTCTCATCTCTTCTTTCATCAAATTCAAAAGGTCCCATATACAATCCTTTCCTGAAGGTCCACTTTGGTTGTGCAACTTACCAGGAAACAAAAATATGTCCTAACCTTGAATTGAAAATTCTGCTGGGAAAGGGCTGTACCTCCCAGCCCTGCTGGGAAAAAAAACTGGGAACACTGTGGCTGGTAATGAAGAGAAAAAAGTGGAAACGAGTCTATGGATTTGGGATCTCCCACATGATGTACTGCTATTCACCTCAAGTGAGGCACAGCTGAGCTCAACAGGTTGGGAAGATTGAGGGGTCCAGGCTCCAGGGATTTTCCCTTCATTCTTTTCAGTCACACAGATGACCCAGTTAGAATTGTAGTCTGGGTGCTCAGTCAGTAAACAGCTTAGGAATATTATGAGGATGTTTTGGCTAACCCATGAGACTTATGAAGAAAAAGAACCAGTTTGACAACACTGATGGACCTCAAGGGTATTGCAGAAAAGATATGCAAAGGGAATTTAAAAATTTCCTGCAATATCTGGACAATGTCAAAACCTACAAACATTTTAATTCTTGGGTAGCACAGCAAAAAGACTGCCACATGCAGTGTGGTTTAAGATATTCAGTTATGTTCACATATTGCTGGCAGCTGTTATGTTTCTTGGAGGGCAGGGTAGTTGCAAAGTCCAGAGTAATCTGTTGCTCCTGTATCACATATTTCTTCAAGTCTAAATGCCAGAGGCAGCATCAATTTGCAGTACTGCTAGCCCTGTTTGACAGGATACCGCTGAAGGAGAGCTGTTTGTGCAGCAGGAAGAAGCTGATTTTAACAGAGAAGGGGGCAGAGGAATGCAGTGATGATGGACAGGGAGATACAGTGCAGACTTTGCACTACAGTGCCCTCACCAGCTGCTGCAACCCACTGCCTACACAGGTCCCAGAGCCATCTGGCTCCCATCTGGCAGAAGCCTCCCTACAAAGAGCTGAGGAAGAGTTAACACCATAAAGCAGCAGCTGTAATGACGGAGTGTAAAGGAGGGGGCCTTCTCTCCTGGCAAGCTGAGCTCTGTGCCTAGCTGGTGCCATTGCTGCATGACAGCCTCCCCACCAGTGTCCCCAGTGGCACAGACACGCCAGTGAAGAGCCTTCTGACCTTCTCCAAAGCCCACCTTCCTCCTTGCCCTCCACTTTCCCACTACCTCTCTGTATTTCTGAATTCCCAGTCTCCACATTCCCCTGTGCATGTGCTAGAGGAAGCCTGCCAGCTGCCTCTCCCACACACCCCACAGCTCACCCAAAAGACCCTGCTTGTGAAAGAATGTGCTGTTGTGAGATTTGAGATGGAGGACACAAGAGACACTGGTTTTCTTCTTCCCCCTCGCTGTTCAGGAGAAAACTAGCACCTGAAGGAATAACATGGAGGCTTGCTCATGTTATTCCTTCAGATGAGAGACCTGCTACTGTGGCACCTGTACATGCTGAGCAGGTACCCACTGTGATGTCTGTAGGGACAGTCTGCAGCAACAAGCACAGCAGGACACCAGCAAACACTCCTCAGAGCACATCTACTGCTGCTAACAAAATCAATCAGCTTCTCAGTGAGTCACACCACTGGAAAGCCCAGCATGTCATGTGCACACACGTTACAGGGAGTCCTCTCTTCTCCTACACCCAGACATTATGACTGGCCTGTACTTGGAAGGAAAGCTTTTGGAAGATACAGGCATTGCACAATCTGAAAAATTTTGGCTTGAAAATCCTCTTTGGTCTCCCTTTCTTGTGCAGATGGAGATAATACAGTTTACTGGTCAGAGTAGGTTTAGAGTGAAGATGGAGGAAGGAAAAAAAAGAATCCATATTTTGTTTGAAATACTGTGTCTTGATCCTCTTTCCCAGTGTCAACCCAAAATTTCCCCCACATTTTGTAAATCTCTCTCTCCCTCTTTTTTATCTATAATTTCAAAGTACTTTCAGGTGGCTGGATAGAAGCACTCCATGTGCAATTTCTAAGAGAAAAGTCAGAAATAGCCAGTCCTCTTCTATCCAATATATACAAGAGCTGAAATTGTTTCCACTAGTCTAATTTTTCAGGGTAATCAAAAGTTTTCTTTTAACCCCCAGTAATCCAGGCAGTCCAGGGTTTCTCTCAAAACCCTAGCTGTGGAACAGTGGAATTGGCCAAGCTCAGGAGGCATAGCTGAGAAAGGCAAATTTTGTTCATGAGGACTGAGATGCTTCAAATAGAAATGTATGGAGAGCTGATAACTGGAGTAGCCAAGGATGTGGAAAGTTGTAATTGAGTGTATTTGCAGAGCCGTGGGCAGCTTGAAGCTGGTCTTGAACACTAAATTTTAAATATATGAGCAGAGACAGAGGATGGAAAAGCTCACACCAGCATCCAGCAAGTACTGTCTTCCTTTGAGCACTTAAATTTGTAAAACTAAATCACAACTAAGAGAAACTCTTGTCTCCTGAAAACTACTTTCAAGGTATGGCATATTGCCAGTATTCTGTTGCCTACTTATTATTGTGAAGATGCTGAGTCAGGTGCTTTCAAAATAGACAGGCTTTCACTCCTGTTCTTTTCGGATACTCTATATAAAGTTGCATTCATCTTCAGGTAATATACACTGAGAAGTAAAGTGGGAAAAATTTCCCAATGGCATACAAAGGGGCACAGGATTTCAAATACTGTTTGTCTCACAAGAAAACTCAGTGTCCTCATTTTCACGCTGAGGTCACATTCCTTCAGAACATTTTAATGAAATATAGTTGTTTAACAGGATTTCTCAGCATTTCTTGTTCTGTTGGGAAATACTGTGCCAGTGTTTCTCATTTTCATTCTCTTGTTTTAGTGTCTGACTCTCACTTTGCCTTCTATTTGTCCTCACTATAATACAAATTAAAACACCACTCCTACTGTCAGTCAGAGCCAAAAAACAAAGCTGAAGGCAATAATTTATTGTGCATTCAACTAAAAATGCTATTCTCCAAATAATGTTATGGATAACATCCATCTGGTTTGAAATCTAGTTCTGATTATGCAGAATAGCTTTTGGCTGGTCTTCTGCTAGCAGTGCCAGCTGTTGCTGTTGAATGATCAACAGGATCATGTTGCCAAATAGATTTCATTTCTGGTTTCTTTCAACCCAAGGGAGTCTGACAGCACTAAAAATCCTCTAAAGTATGACTATTGTCTCATATCATCCTGCCTGCAAAATTCTACACTTATTTTGAGGTAATACTCTAGACACAACTCATAACAGTCTAAAGCCTCTGCTAGAGTATTATCTGTATGTTAGATGGACTGTTGTTAGCACTCAAAACTAACAACAGAATTATCTGTCCTTGGGAGATGCTTAATGCAGAACAGCTGTGTAGCATGGGCACAGCTTCAGTGTGTTTGAAAGCAGAAACCAACTTTAGGAGCTGTGTTGGGCTGTGATAATGATCTAACCCCGGGACACTAAAAACCAAAGCTATCACATGTACCATCTTTTGTCAGAAATGTTGCTTTTTCATGACTCAGACACAGACATGAAATCTAGATCCAGAAAAACCCAAACATCTTTCACCACAGATGTCTGATGACAGCGACAGGAAAGATGTTCAAAGCTGGACTTTCATTATGCTGCCATCCCCTCTTAGGATATTGTATGTGTGATGCATGTTGGCCAGGCTCACCCTCCTCCACTCAGACCACATACTCAGGGCTCTTGCTTGTCATTTCCAGCTCTCCAAAGTAGCTCCACTCCCCTCTCTCCACCCAGTTCCTCTGACTTTCTGAGAAGCCTACTTGAACTGAGAAGTGGATACAATCATGCACAGTTTGGAAGCACTGCTCTCCCCCAGCACTTGCACTTTGGGCTGGAGACAGGCAAGTTGTAGGGCAACTGACAGAATTTGTTCCCTCCAGGTTTGCTCTTTCTTGGAAATCGACCTCTCAAATATCAGGAGGAGAGAGAGAATGGAATAGTTTGCATGATGACTGACTTCTAGCTAATTAAAATCTAATGTCAGTGTTAACAACAATTACTGTTGTGTTTATGGAAGGAAAGAACCATAACAGCATTCCCCAGGAACACAACAAACTTGAGCATTGCAAGTAGAATTGGCTGTACAAGTAGAAATCTAAAATGGGAATTTGGGACTACAAAAAAGACCCCAACATTTCAGAGCATTTCAACACAAATTATATTAAAAATTCAAATGCATTTCTCCCACTTCACCCCACCTTATCCCTTCAGCCACAAGGCAGTTTGGAATGGCAGCTGCAACTCAAATCAGTCTGTAATTATTTGAAATGCTTAAACAAAATCCTCGCTTAGAGTCAGTTGATTAAATCATCTGCTAGGTCAAGTCCTTGATGTAAGTGCAGTTTGCTCACATAAGGTAATGGAAAACAACAGCTCACATCCTTAAGTGCATGTATGTCATTATAATGAGCCTGTATATAATCAACACATCAAGACTCAATAAATCCTATTCAAGCAGCAAAATAAGCCTGCTTGTATTACTGTAGATTAATCTCTCTTCTGGTTTCTGATACAGCTTGGACTCCACCCTCCTTGAGGGACCCTTGTCCTTCCATAACAGGGGAAGCAGAGAAAGACAGCTGATTTTGGCAGCTGCTAGAGTCCTCTATGCTGCCAGGGAGGAAAACACTGCAAGGCACATAAGGAGAAGCTAAGTGACCTAATTACACAGCAAGGGAGTGAGTGACTGCCAACAAGAAAAAGGAGCAGGCAAGCACAGCCCACCTGGGATACCCTTGCAGACTAATCCAAACTCAGAGTTTTCCCAGTGTATTCATGGTGACAACTCTTCAAGGCATTTCTGCATTAAGCAACCCTCCAGAGGAAAGTCTATGCAGGTTTTCCATAAATGGGCAGGATTGGATTTCAGTGCTTTCTTTCAGGAAGAACTAATTTCAAGGATTCATATAGCATTAAAAAGTACTGACAAAAGAAGATGCTGCTAAGAACTGGTTAAAGCAGAGCCATCTTCTACCTCTGGGCTATCAAAACAGACGTGTCAGAAAGCACAGACTCAGATGACAGAAAATTTGTTCTCTCTTGGTGTAGAGGGAAACATGGGAACTAGGAATGAAACAAGTCCAATCTGCTATCTGCCAGTGTTGCGTTGTTCCCTTCTGTGCTTTGCCCAGTTCTGATAAAAAAGCACATGACATCTCTGTTGAGGGCACCCCAACCATTGCAGAGGCCATCCCTTACCTAGTGCTGTAAGGCAAAATGATTGATTTGTCCTGACAGATCAGGGATGCACATCTTGGAAACAGCGTAAGTCAAAGAGCTGCCTTTTGTTGGGAACATTGCTGCTGTGTATTTTTCCTCTAGGGAGCAGTTCAGGTGGAACATACGGTGCTTTATGTCAGTCAGTACTTCTAAAATGAGTTGCATGCACTCAGTTTTAAAGGTCTGGTCACATATCCAAAGACAGCACAAAGAACACAGTTCTCTCACTTCTAAATAAATAAACAAATGATAGCACACACCACCCTTCCCTTAGGTATCTCAAAGCAGCTGCCTTACCTACCTCTCTTTGGTGCTGTGCTCCATCTATGCACCCATCTGGCTGCACACAAACTTATCCAAGAAGCGAGGTCGGGGTGCTACTGAGCTGGAGCCAACCCTGCTGCCAAGGGCCCAGGCAGAGCAGACACCCACATACTGCGCTTCCTGCTTGGTCACACGCTCTCTCATTCATCCAAGCTTATGAAACACACCAGAGAGGGACATGCAGAAGATGGAAAGGACTTCTATGTGCTTTGATAGTACTGGTTTGCCCCTGCTGGCTGCACTGATGTAGGTTCACTCACATGTGGCAATGAAGGCATTAGAAACAGGTGCCCAGTTACCTACCTGTCTGCCGTCTTTCTGATTGCAAGCTTCCAGTGTGATCTGAGAGCCAGTAGAGAAGGAGGTAATGGAAAGACACTTGTCTTGCTGTCTAATTAAAGGGTCACTGAATATCCACTCCTTTGGAATAAGAAAAATAAAGGTTCCATTAGGATCCCAACAGTGATCAGATGAGGGAGAGAGAGCTTTTTCTATCAGATATTTAAAAAACCTCTATCTTTTGCTCTCTTCCTACCAAAGGCTCCCTGGGAAGACTACCACAGCAGTTGTTACCTGATCAGAAATTTATGCTCAGGCTTGGTGTATCATGACCATTTCAAAGCCTGCAGCTGGCTCCCCTCACTACCTGAGGTGTCTGATTAACCCTGGATCCCATGGAACTTTCTGCTCTGCAGCTTTATAGATTCAGGCCTACAAAACAAGGAGGATCCTGAGCCCTGACATACATGATGTTCTACTGCTTCTGCATTTTTTACATAGCAGACATGTTCTGTAACAAGTATCTGGGACCTATAGATTGTCAAGCAAAGCAAAACACATGCAAGCATATCCATATATCACCAGCACGCAAAAGGGACAAGCTGATTCATTTTTTCCTTCCTCTGACTAGATAGATACCTGAGCCAATCAACTATTATTACTATACTTTTCCCAAGGAAGAAATACAAAATGCAGTAAGTTTCAGAGATTTCAAATGGTAATGACAGAGAGCAATGAGTCAGGTTAAATGGCACACTGAATGCAGGCTGCAAACCAGTTTCCAACAGTTAACAGATGTGAATGTGTATTTTCTGGCATAAAATATCCTACTGCGACCCTTAACTTTCTCAAGCTGCTTCCCTACTGCTTTCAGTCACCAAAGGAGAGTCTGAGTGCAGATCTTCAGCTTGTATAAACCATCACAGCTCCACTGCAGTTAGGAGAACTGCACCACATTATTGCCACTGGGGTCAGCTCTTCAAACTCTATTTGTGTTTTATACTGAAACACATCTGCAAAACAGCACAATTCAAGACATCTGCAGCTATAGCTGAGCTGGCAGAGCAAGGAATGTTTCTGATCCCAGAAAAATCTCTTACCCACATGCCAGGGTACTAGCCAAGCACAGCCCCAAAATTATTCTCAATGAGTCTGTCACTCCCTGAGCATTTAAGCACTACCTGTTGTCTCTGAGTGATGAAAACCTTCACATTCTGTGCTTGACTGCTGAGTCTGTTGAGCCAACAGAGCTCTGAGAGATGGGCACAGCTTCCTTTTCTGCTTACTATTAAAATCATTACAGGGCCAAACTCTTCCTTCCTTCCCCTCCATATAAACCCACCAAGGCCAGAGATGCCTCTTCATTTGGGTTATAAAAAGGTTAGGAGCAGGAGCAAAGCACCAAACCAAAGCCTGCCTTACCTGAGTGACAGGTGGATTGTTCACCGTCCCTTTACAGTTTCCCATGGCAGCCAACATATTCCCTGTGGTATCCTGTGCCTGAGACTCCAGACAGTTTCCTCCTTGTCTAATTACTCCTGGAATCAACTCTTTTTCAGGAATCCTTGAAGTAAAATGACAGTTACATGGTACTTCATACACAGAAATGTCCAAAATACTTTCACATTTATAAGGGCATAATTGGCCCCTGACTGAAACACAGTCCCCTATATTTGACAGAAAATGAACAATACCATGCTATCCACTGGAAATATCTGGAGGAGGTAGAAATGAAGTGAGAACTTGGTCAGAGGACTGGTACTTTTTTGTTTCAGAAGGCATACCAGGATCTTTAGGGGTACCCTAAGCAGTTTAATGTGATGATTCTGAAATTCTGAAAGAGGATGTTTCTAGCAAAAAGCCATATCCACACTGATTTAGTCTGCTTCTTCCCCGC
>VZTH01005043.1:1540-24568 GCA_013397815.1 Aleadryas rufinucha
AGGGAAAGGTTCTTCCCCCCGAGGGTGCTGGGCACTGCCCAGGCTCCCCAGGGAATGGTCCCGGCCCCGAGGCTGCCAGAGCTCCAGGAGCGTTTGGACAGCGCTGCCAGGGATGCCCAGGGTGGGGTTGTTGGGGTGTCTGTGCAGGGCCAGGGGCTGCACTGATGATCCCTGTGGGTCCCTCCCAGCTCAGGATATTCTGGGATTCTGGGATTTCTTCCCCACACCTGATGATTTATTCCCCTCGACCAGTGGGGCCAGCATTGCCCAGCTCATTTTCCCACCCTGGCAGCTGCGTGGTTTCTGTTTGCCCAGCTAATCCAGGAAGGTGCTGCAGGCACTGGGACACACTGACAGGAGCCGCTGCCAGCCCTGGTTCCTCCTCCCTGCTGTGATCTTTGGCTCCACACCGGGGTTTGCTGCTGCTGCCCAGCCCTGCCCAGCCAGGCAGGATGGCAGAGCCACCTGTGTCCCCAAGGGCCCCCAGCGGGGCTGGGAGCAGCCTGGGGACAGTGCAGTCACAGTGTGGGGTTGGGGGGTCCCTGGGGTGGGGAAACCTCATTTTGGGACCCCTGCTTGACCCAAAAGCAGTGGGGAGCAGGACATTTCAGGCTCCAAATGCAGCTGCCCCAGGTTGCCTGAGCTCAGGGGTTTGGGGACGGGGTGGCTGGGCTGTGGGGTGCACACTACAGATGATCACCTCAGATTTTACCCCCAACATTTTCCCTTCTTGTCCACTGATTATTACCTTATTTTTATCTGGGCTGGGTTGTGCTTGGCACAGTCGTGGGGCTGTGCTGGTGGGGATGGGTGGGACAATCACAGAATCACAGAATGAGATGAGTTGGAAGGGACCCACAGGGATCATCAGTCCAACCCCTGGCCCTGCACTGACACCCCAACAACCCCACCCTGGGCATCCCTGGCAGCGCTGTCCAAACGCTCCTGGAGCTCTGGCAGCCTCGGGGCCGGGACCATTCCCTGGGGAGCCTGGGCAGTGCCCAGCACCCTCGGGGGGAAGAACCTTTCCCTCAGCTCCATCCCAAGGCCTGACACAGCTCCAGCCCTTCCCTGGGCTCCTGTCCCTGTCCCAGAGCAGAGCTCAGCCCCTGCCCCTCCGCCTCCCCTCGGGAGGAGCTGCAGCCCCCGAGGAGCCTCCCCTCCGTCTCCTCCAGCCCTACAGATGAGAATTCCTGGCACGGTGTTTTTTTGCCAGGCGATTCCTGTCTCACCAGGTCCCAGGTCGGCTCTCCATCCCAGAAAAAGCTCAGGGATCCATGTGCTGCCGTTCCCGGTGGGATCCCAGCGCTCCCCCACCCTCGGGGAGCCGGGGGCGGCCGCTCCGCTGCCTCCCCGCGAGGAAATTGCTCCTGATGGAATCCAGCCCACATTCCCTGAGCCGCAGCGTGCGGAAGGAACGCGCTGCCACCCCCGTCTCCCTCGCCCTCCCTCCTGCCTTTTATCTGCGAGTGCCATCGAATCCCTCCAGCAGCTCCCAGCTCCTTTTCAAATACCATTAGAGCCGCTCTGCAGGCGATTAGGATTCCAGGCACTGCGGTGCCACGGACGGCAAACACGGCATTTGCACCTTCCAGATGGAAATGCCGCCGTGTCCCCGTGTCCCCGCGACCTGCAGACAGAGCAGGTTCTAATCCCCTTCATTCATCAGCTTGGCCCTGTTTGCTCCCAGCTCTGGGAGCTGCTGGTTCCTGCTCAGGGATGGGGCCATTGTGGAGGAGTCCCTTTGTCCCCAGGGAATCTGAACAGGATTGCCCAGCTGTAAAACCCCCAAATCTGTGCCTGTCTGTGCCGTGGGATGTCCCTGGCCAGGTTCTCATGCAGGGATGGCTCAGGAATGGCTCGCTGGACTCAGGGCAGGAGGAGTCTCACTGTGGCCAGGGACATCCCCTCAGCCTCTCCTGGTGGCTCCTTCCCAGCTGGCAGCGTCTGACCCACCGGTCACTCCTCAGGGAACAAAAGCTGCCACTTGGTGTGAAGAGCTCAGGGCCACATCCCCAGTCACCACCAGGACTGTCCCCTTGATGGGAAGGAAGGGGCTCACAGCACCAAAGTGGTGAAGGAGAGCACCCACACCCCAGTGTGGGCTCAGTGACCGCCCAGCAGGAGCTGCCCACCCCTTACCTGTGCCCAGGTGGAGCTGGCAGGTGTCAGTGGTGACAACACATTGTCCCTTGGCTTGCTGGAGGCTTTCAAGGTTTTTTCCCCCTCTGCTGTGCCCTGTCTCTGTTTTGAGGGATTTGCCTTTCCCAGTCCCTTTCCTGCTTCAGGGTCATGCTCAGGTGAGGTGTCAATCCCCAAAATTCTCCTTCTTCCCTGTCCTCACATGAATCATATCCAGAACATGAACTCAAACAGCAAAGGAAGAAACTCCCCCTGTCCCCATCCTTTCCTGCTCTCCCTAGCCCAGCACTCGGGGTCCTTGGGTGTTTTTTTGGCTGCCTACTCTTGCTCCACGTCCTGGGAGTGGGATGGGAGCTGTTAGGTTGAAAGGCAAATTATGCTGGGATGCAGTGATGGCAGAGGTGATTCATCAGCTGGGGGGGTCTACAAGGTCTAATTTGGGAGGGAAGATAGCTGACGAATCCTTTAGTAACCAGGAAGACTCGGGAAACCAACTTTTCCTGGCTGAACTTGTTATTAATTTCCCTGCCCATCCAACAGCTCGGATTCTGCAGGATAGAGAGGCTGCCATGATCAGGGAAGAGGTTTTAAACAGGGAATGTGTTCATAGGAAACAGCTCCAGATTTGCTGGATCATCATTAATTGTTGGACTCAGTGATCTCACAGGTCTTTTCCAACCCTAATGGTTCCATGGTCTCTCTCCCTGTGTTGGTCTCAGGGGGCTTTGACCAACACAAGGATGAAGACGATGGTTTCTCCCCTAGGGAATCCAGCTGTTTCCAGCTGCTGAGAGTCTCTTCTGAAGCTCCACAGTGCTGGATGTGTTTTGCCTGTCAGAACAACCCTCATTCCCTGTGCCCTCCGCAGGGACCAGGAGCGGGTTCTGGAATGTTCCTGCTGCCCTGATGCTGAATGGGGTTGAACATGGCTGAACATGGCTCTGGGGCATGAAGGAACTTCTCCAGCTGGATCCTGTGGGAATTGCCAGGCTGGCAGCTGCCAGACAGGCAATTCCAGCCCCTCTGGCAGCCTTGGGGGCTGGAGGAGACACACAGGGCTGGGTTCTGGGCACTCCTGGCTGTTCCCACATCTCCAGGGGAGCTCTGGGGTGGGGGGACTGCCATGGAATGGGGCTGGCAGGAGGATTTTGGGGAGCTGTCAGTGCTGGAGGTGAGAACAGGCCTGGCACCCAGCCAGCATTATTAGTGTCTCACTTCCACAGGCAACAAATCCACCCACGTCCTCCGCATAAGGAAAAACTGTTTGGAAACAAGACCTGTACCTGGCACACGGATCCAGAGACGCTCTCCTGGTGCATCTCCCTGCACCCCATGGCCTTGGCAGGACGGGCAGCAGTGCCCGAGGGCCCACAGCTCCGTTGTGACCATCCCCATCATCCTGTCTCCTCCCCTGCTCGTCATTCCGGCAGCAGCTCCCGGCTCCTTGGATACGCGAGCGGGGCGGAGGTCGCTGCGCCCTGCCTCGCTCCGTGAATTATTAATCCAGCAGGAGACAGCCTGGACTGGGAAATCTTCCCCACCAGCCATCCCCCAGCAGGCAGGAACACTGGGAATGGGTCTTCCAGGCCGTGCTGGGTGAACTGGCCAGGGGCTGAGTGACCTGGGCCAAGCACGGTCCAGCCTGTCTGTTGTCCTGTCCCTGCTCTGCCCCCAGTCACGCAGAATTCAGGGCTGCCCTCGCCCTGCTCCATTTTCTCTGCTCTGCCCTGGGGTAGATCCTGCATCAAACCTTGGGGTCCTCCTGGGAAAGGCCTGAGCACAGGGTGGGGGTGCTGCAGAACAGGGGGTGTTCCCAGGGGCTCTGAGCCCAGCTCCCAGCATGGGGCCCTGGTGTGGGGCAGGTACCGGGGGAGAGACGGACACAGCTCCCTCAGGCCAATGCTCTCCCCTTCCAGCAGCCAAATCCTTGGAGCAGCCCCCAGCCTCATCTGCACTATCCAAGCACCCCACTGAGTATTCCACCCAAGCATCCCACCCCAGCATCCCGCAGAGGAAGGAGCAGGAAGGGCAGCACGAGGCTCCAGGCTGGCGTGGCTTGTGCCACCTCACCTCTGCTGACAGCTCTGGCCATCCCGGTGACCCTAAGGTGTCTGCTGTCCTCCTGTCACTCCGTGTTTGTGTCCCTGCTCCCTGCGGGCTCTTTCCCAGCCTCCTCTCTGGGGAACAGCCAGGGCTGCAGGCAAAGGGAAGCTGCTGCTGACTTTTGTGTTTTCCCAAGCCGTCGGCTCTGGTGGTATCTTCTAAGCAGATTAAACTTGGATCCCAGCCCCAGGATCAGCTCATGGAGCTGCTGGGAGGCAGAAAATGGGTTTTGGGGGTTTTTCTGAGTCTTGGAAGCAGGTGGAAATTTTGTATGCTGGGGGTGGGGAGGCCCTGGCACTGGGTGCCCAGAGCAGCTGTGGCTGCCCCTGGATCCCTGGAAGTGTTCAAGGCCAGGTTGGACGAGGCTTGGAGCAGCCTGGGACAGTGGAAGGGGTCCCTGCCCATGGCAAGGGTGCAATGAGGTGATCTTTAAGGTCCTTTCCAATCCAAACCATTCCATGATCTGATCCTTGGCTCTGAAAGGCACAGGTGCAGAGATGCTGATGCTGGAGCTGTATCAGGGGCCACCCTGGGTGTTGAAGGTGTTTGTGGGGAGCAGCACCTCTGCTCGGATCCCAGGCGCCTGGGGGACACAGCCACATTGGCCACAGGCTGGTGACATTGGGCTGAGCTGTCCCTGGGCCACCTGTAGGCCCTGCTCTGTGTCCCCTCATGAACAACAAACACCACCTCACTTAGCCCTGTCCCTTCCCATAAACCTCCCCAAGGCTTCATCCACTGAAGCCCCTGGATCTCCTGGAAGCCCCCAAATGTCTCTCACTGAGAGGAAGAGAGGTGGGTGCTGAGGTGCACCCAACACCCAAGGCAGCGTCTCAGAGCTCCCCACGTCTGACACAAACTGCTAAAGCTTCGTTAAACTTTGGGAGTAACAACACCATCACACCACTGCTGTCATTAATCCTCGCTAATTGTTTCTATAATTAAAAGCCCCATTGTGTCTTGTCTCTCCAAGATGATTTATCAGATAGGGAGCACTCTTGCATGAATGATGCATGGCTGGTGGGAGGACATCTGCTCTGGGCTGCCTGCATGGAGGGGAAATGCATGGGGGCTGCTCCCTCCCCCAGCCCTCCTGTGCACCTCAGCCTCTTCAGCCCCAGGATGAAATCCCCATCCTCAAGACACCCCTGGGCTTCCTGGATATCAGGGGAATGTTCTTCCCCCCGAGGGTGCTGGGCCCTGCCCAGGCTCCCCAGGGAATGCTCCCGGCCCCGAGGCTGCCAGAGCTCCAGGAGCGTTTGGACAGCGCTGCCAGGGATGCCCAGGGTGGGGTTGTTGGGGTGCCTGTGCAGGGCCAGGGGCTGCGCTGATGATCCCTGTGGGTCTCTTCCCACTCAGGAGCTTCCATGACTGATCAACATCAGGAATGGGATTGTTTCAATCCTTTGTGCAAAGCTCCTGGCCTTTGATCCCCAAGTGAGCTGCAGCCAAGGACAGAACTCACTCCTGAGTGAAAGCAGCAAACGAAGAGCCCCCTCCTTCCCCGGGAGCGTGGGAGGGCTGGGGTTGGTGTCGGCTCAGATCACACTCTGCCTCTGCTGGGAACTGCATTAAAAACCCGAAACGAGGTGGGAGGAGCTGCTCTTTGCTGGTGATGAATGAGGTGGGCCTTGGATCCTGTCCCTCTCTTGGAGACCCTGGAGCCCATGAGGGGCCTGGCTGGAACGTGCAGCAGAAGACTCAAACCAGGCCAGTTCCATGGCTGTTGTGGGCATGAAGCCTCCTTAGCTGGAGACTGCTCCTGATAAGGCATTTTTGGTGATAAAGGCAGGAGCTGGAAGTCACAGAATCTAAAAGGCTGGAAAACAACTCTGAGATCATTGAGTCCAACCACTGCCAGGCCCACCCGTGTCACCAAATGCCACCTCTCTGGTCATTTGCCAGCAGTCCCTGAGGTCCCAGGAGGGCCCGCTGAGCTCTGCAGGGATGGGGCAGGGAGCTCCTGGAAGCAGCAGTGGCATTGAGGGGGTGATGCTGAGCCAGCCAGGGCCCCTCAGGGACAGAGCAGTGACCTGCAGCCTCTCCACACTGCCTGGGGCTCCCTTCCTGGGGACACAGCAGGAGCAGGAGTCACTGCTGTGGGCAGAGAAGCACCCACAGCTGTCTCAGGGAGGTCCCTGGGGAGAAGGGGAATTCACAGCAAGGAGGGGACAGGAGGGGACAATCTACACTGCCAGTCTTTTTAGTGCCCTGAACCAGCCACAGGTGCCTCTTCCCCTGCAGGCAGAACCAGGGCCAAGAAACTCCGTGCAATCATGGAATGGTTTGGGTGGGAAGGGACCTTAAAGCCCACCCCCTGCCATGGCAGGGACACCTTCCACTGTCCCAGGTTGCTCCAAGCCCTGTCCAACCTGGCCTTGGACACTGCCAGGGATCCAGGGGCAGCCACAGCTTCTCTGGACACCCTGTGCCAGGGCCTCCCCACCCTCCCAGGGAACAATTCCTTCCCAATATCCCATTTAAACTTCCTCTCTTTCAGTTTAAAACCATTCCCCTGTCACCACACACTCATAAATAACCTTTCTCCAGACTGGCCCATCCTTGGCCCCTGGGGGCTCCTCTGCACCCCCACCTGAAGCCCCCTCGAGGGCACTGGCACTGACCTCATCCCTCCTTCCCTTTGTGGGGTGGGAATGGGAACCATCCATGGCTCCCAGGCTCCCATCACCTCCCATTTTCCTGAGCTGATATCCTGCAGCATCTTTAAATGAAATCTGAACAAAACCAGCGAGTTTTGGGGAGCGCACGGCTGAGGATAATCAGACCTGAAAATGACTCTGCTTTGCGGGGTGAGTCACACCTCATTATGTGCATATTAATGCTGCTCTTCCCAGCTGTGCTTCCAACAGCTCTCACTGGAAAGGCACTGGGAGAGAGGCACAGCTCAGCTCCACAGGACTGTTTGCAGGGGGTGTCTGGCCTGCTGGATCCCACTTCTCCCTCATTTTTCCATCCCTTTTCCCTCGCTTTTCCCACAGTGTGGCACACAACAAATCTCCAGGCCTCAGCTGGACGCCAGCCCAGCCGTGGCATCTGCTGTAGCACCAGTTCCTCGCCGCCACCCAACCGTGACCAACAGCTCGGAGACGCCAGCAAGGGCAGCAGCACAAACATGGGCTCAAAGCCTTTGGAAAACGTCAACATTCACAGCACTCAGTGGCCAAAAATATCCAGGCTGGGAATTGTGCGGCTCTGAGGGGGTGGTTCAATGTCCAGAGATGCTGGTGATGGCCAGAGCGCTCTGTCACTGCTGTCACCACCTGCTCCCAGTTACACACCTGTCTGGAGCTCCCCTCGGGGGTAAAACGCTGCTTAGCTGGTGCAAGGCATCTTTGGGCTCCCAGATCCCGATAATCCACAGGGAACAGGGGCAGCCCTGATGAAAATCCCTCCCTGGCATCTGCAAAACCCCAAAGGACAGCTCAAGACATGGGGCCGGTCCCTCCCTGCACATCCCAGAGCGAAGCAGAGCCAGCACCTGCCCTGTCCCTGCCCCAGCCTGTGCTGTGTCCCCAGGAAGGCATGAAGCCATTGCCCAGGCACCCAGGACTGGGCACCTCACCCCAAATCCGTGTCACTTTGGGAGATGAGCAGATGTGGGGACAGATGTCTGTCCCCTGCCCCTGCTGCAGCTGTCAAACCTGCTGGGTTTGGGGCAGCTGGAGCTCAGGAGAGCCCTGGGCACGGGCTGGGGCTGGCACTGAGCTCCCCGGGGACACATCCCAGCCTCCCTCATCCCTGCCGCTGTCACAGGAGGAAGACAAAGCCGGGATTATCACTGGGAGCTGTCACCAGCTGCAGGCAGGGACCTCACACAGGTGACAGCACCGGGAAGGGCTGGATCACCACTGGAGGCTGAGCAGGACACGCCAATTACCCCAGTCCCGTGAGGATAGAGTTGCACAGCCCTGAGGGCTCCCAAAGCTTTCCAGGAAAAGCAGGAGCACCTGCCTGCTCCTCTTGCTGGTGGCTCTACTGGTTTTACTGGGACCATGCCAGGCACAGGGATTCCCATGCTCCTGTTTTGCTTTCCACACTGAGGGAGCGGTCGGGCACAGAAGGTGGGGCTGGAAGAGGCAGGGGCTGGGTCAGGGGGTGCTGGGCTGGAAGAGGCAGGGGCTGAGTTCAGGGGGTGCTCAGTGCCTGCCCCTCGCTGCTGGAGTGGTGGATTGGAGGATGAATCCCTCCAGGAATAACTCCCGGCGGGGCAGGAGATTGAATAGGAAAGAGAAGCCCAGCGAGAAGTGTTGTGGTTTCACGTTTTCCCAAAACAGAGAAAATGTTGTGACTAAAATCGTGACCCATAAAGATGATTTTGCCGGGAATGAACGCTTTGAATCCCTTTTTGCTCGGAAAGAAACTCCTGCTCTCACGTTAAACCTCACAGTTAATATTTAACCTCACTCTTTCCAGCGTGCCAGGGCTGCAGCCGAGCACGTCCCCCCTCCCACAGCCCCCTCCGAACCCCACAGTCACCTGAAAGGACAAACCGGAGCAGTTTGTCCTCTGCTCCTCATCGGAAAGAGCCAAATTCTCCTTCCAGCCCCGGGGCAGGGTTGGAATGGGGCTCCTGCCCTTCTCAATTACCGGCCTTGCGCGGCCACAGCGATTGCTGCTCCCCGCCGGCTGAGCACAGCCTGGCTAATCCAGCGCTCCAGCCTAATGAGGCTCCGGCCGGGGCACAGAGGCAGCAGCCCGAGGAGGAGACGATGGGAACGAGCCCCAGCCCCGGGGGACCCCCCTGCCACCCCCGGTCCCTGCCTGGCCCAGCCCTGGGACCCCCCAGCCCTCCCTGCTGCCCACGCCAGGCCCAAGGTAACCCGCCCCCGGCTCCTAATTGGATTTGTTCATGCTAATTACGGTCGTTTTCGCCTCAATTAAGCCATTTGTTCCCCACACAGCTCCCTCGGCACAGGCCTGAGCCCTGTGCAGGCTGCTCGGGCCACACGTCCTCGGTGCTCCGCGGCTGTCAGGGTCACCTCTGCTCACCCCTCAGGCTCCCCGCTCATCTCCTCATCCCCCAAACTCGGCATTAACCCCTCAAATTCCCTCCCTCTCCCCGTTCCCCCTCCTTCCCACCCTCCCGCGGCACCCACCTCGCTCTTTGGTGGCCCTCACCGAGGCCATGGGGCCGGGCCTGGTGTCACCCTCAAAGCCACCGAGGCCAGGCCGGCCCTGGGGGTCAGGAGGGTGCCGAGCTCAGCTCTGGGACCCACATCCTGCGTGGTTCCCACCACCCCGACCCCAGGAAATGTGGCCTGGAAAAGCAGGGACTGGAAAAGCAGGGACTGGAAAAGCTTTCTAAAGATTTCCAGGGGGTGCAGAGGTGGAAGGAGGGAATCTGCTCCTCAGCCAGGGCCTGAGGGGAAGGGTGAGGGGGATCACACAAAGTCTGGGCCTGGGTGATACCAGGGTGAGCCAGAGGCTCAGCTGGGCACATCCCACAGCCTTTCCCTAGAAAAGAAGGTGCCAAGGAGAGCTCTGTGCATCTCCATGCAGCTGGAATTCATTTATCTGCTCCATCAGGCTGCTCCTGGCACCCCCCAACCCCAAACCGAGGGGGCTGCAGCCCCCCTGTGTCCCTGTGCTCCATCTCCTCACACTGCAGGGAAAAACTGGCAAAAACCCCACAGGCCAGGAAGGAAGAACAGGAATGTGGAGAGGGAGGGAAGGGATGCTCAGAGGCACTGCATGGGATGGGCAGGACAGACTCTCCATCCCTGCCCTGCTTCACCCAGGCTTGGAGAAGGGCCAAAAGTCCCCCAAAGCATCACACAGATCCCATCCCATGGCCGCAGCCCCACTGAATGGCCCCAAACAGCCTTTTAGCCCCAAACCTGCATTTCTGGGATGTACCAGACTCATTCTTCTGCAAAGGGACGTGGCCCATGTGCACACAGCATTTTGGGCATCTCAGTGGTGGCACCCCTGAGGCCACCAACAGCCAGTGCCACCCTCAGGCACCCCTCCAGGCTGAGCCTTCACCCACTGAAGGGCCATCATCCCCCTCCTCCTCCTCACAAACAGGCACCACCCACCTGCTGGGGCTGGACTCAGGGGATGACCTTGGAATCAAACAGCTCTGCAGCTACTTCTGACTCCACCAGGCCATTTACTTCCTCCATGCTCAGCTGAGGAGGCCTCTTTTTCCTAAATAAGGGCTTAAGGTTCTGGGCAGTGCCCAGAATCGATTTGCATGGGAGCTCAGAGGCAGATTTAGGGCTGTTTCCTTCCTCACTACATTTAACATCATCACTCTGCAGCCTGATCCCCAGGCAAGGAGCCAAGCCTGCCTTCCATCCCCACATCCAGGGCTCCTACAGCTCGGGAGCAAGAGGAAAAGCCAGCCCAGGTTCCAGAGAGAGCCCTTGCCCGGCTTTGTGCCACTGAAGGATGTTTTATTTCTGCTGCAGAGAAGGGGAGAGCTCTTGAACACAAACAAGGAGCACCTGAATTAATGCTGAGCCCAGTGTAATATCCAGGAGCTGCAGGATCAGCTCCTTTATCAACCTCTGACAAAAAACCATCTCGCTGTTATTCAGCAGTAATGAAAGCAGAGCTGTTGTGGCTGCAGATAACACCAGGGACGAGGCACTGCAGCTTTAGGAATGCTGGAGTCTCATGATTCAGGACTGTTAATGGTGCACAAATAACTAAACCTGAGAGAAAAATAGCCCTGCCTGGTCCAAGCCATGCCCCACTGGAGCAGAGGCAGCAGGAGCCAGTGCTGGATCTCTGACCAGAGCTGTAAAGCCAATTTTAGAGGGCCAGGGAGGAGGCCAAGGGCTGCAGCTCCAGGAGAGGTGTCCTGAGCCAGCCACTGGTTTAAAGCCCCAGAATTTCCACCTTTAAGTGGTTCACTGGTCAGAGAAGGCATTGAAAGCATCAGGGTAATCCAGCAGGAAAAGCCCCAGCAGGGCTGCTTCTGACAGGCAGGACAACATTTAATTAACCAGACATTAAGATCCCTGATCCCAGCAGGGTCTGGCAGCCAGGACCCCTCCCTCCTCCTTACCTGCCTTCAGCCTCCCTGGGATTTGGAACTCCCACTCCTTCCAGCAGCCCACAGGAACTGGGATGCAAGCAAAACCTTGGGGCAGCTCAACTCCTCTGTCCCCTTAGAGGGTTTGTGCTCCTTCAGAGGCTTTGGCTGTGGCATGGGACAAGCACAGACACCATCACAGGCAATTCTGAGCTGTCCTGGCCCACCCTGGTTAAACCAAACTGAAGGCTCAGCTCGTTCAGCCCCACAGCCCTGCTGGAGGGTGCCACGGTTCATTTCAGCACTCGGAGCATTGTCAGTCCCAGTGGGTTCCCACACGGAGGCAGCTCCAGGCAGTGGTGCCAGACACAGCCTCCAGGCACGCCCTGAGCAAGGGATCCAACTCCCCGAGCTGTTCCTGTTCCCTCACTCACATTTGGAGGAGCTGCTGCTCTTCGCAGCCTCAGATTTTGGGACTTGATCCAGGCAACAGCTCCATCACTGGGCACCCTCAGGGCTCTCCAGAGCTCTGGGTCACATTCAGGCACTTCCTGATCCCAAACTGCTTTTCCAGACCCCAAAATCACTCCGAGGATCCTTCCTAGGATCTGTGTAGAGGGAGAAGGTTCTGTACACAGCTCCTGAGTAAAGCAGACAAAACACAAATTGAAAACCTCAAAGTGCTCACTGAAAAACACAGCCTTGGTGTCAAAGTCCTTGGCTTATTCCAGAGGTTTTGGGGATGCCAGAAGGGAGGGAGATTCCCTGGAGGCACCAGCCAGCTCAGGGACTGCCCCATGGAAACCCCCAGTGCTGCCCAGCCTCACTCTGCACCTTCACTCCCTGCACTTCTCCCCTTCCCATCACATTCCAGCATTCCCAGAGCCATCCCCCCTCCCAGGCCTCCTGAGGAACCTCTCCCCAGGAGGGATCAGTGGGAAAGGTCCCCCTGGCAGCCCCACACCCTATCCCTGCCAGCTCCAGGTACTGACAGCCAACAGAGCCCAGTTCACGTGAAAAAATAGGGTGATTTTATTATAAACTTCAGAAAAAGGAACCAAACGACATGAACACAGCATTCAACTGGACATCTCCCTCAGGGACACGGCTGGCCCAGGGAATCAGGCACTCTGCAGCCCCAGAAGGTCCAGGTGCACAAGTCAGGCTTCCTGGTTTTCCTGGAAAACAGGAGATTTTCCCCATAGCCCTGCCTGCCCTCACTGCCACTGGGGACAAACCAATGCCCCTGCCCCTCTCCTCACCCTCCACTCCCCTGCCAGCCAGGCAGGGCAGCAGCTTCCTGGGAATTAGGAGGGTATCCAGCAGTGCTTTGGGACCAGAGCAGTGAGGGACCCCATGGAAGTTGCCTGTGGTGAAGAATTTCCCACAACTCCTCCCTATTTCCAAATACTGCAAATATTCAAAACTGCCAAATATCCAGGCCAGGGAGTCACAAAGGGCTTGTGGCAACCTGCAGGCAGTGGCCTCGGGTCAGAGGTGCCACAGGGGGCTCAGCTGCCACCTGGCACCGCTGTCAGACCCTGGTGACAACACCCAGGCACTGGGCACACCCAGCTCCACCCCACCAACACCTGGGGACTGAGGCTGTGTCCCTGCACAGGGACTGGAGCCACTCCAACCCTTTCCCTTGGCAGCAGAGCTCTGTGACACAGGCTCAGGGCACATCCAGGGGACTTGTGACACCTCCCCTGTGCCGCACTCAGAGGGTGGGACTGTCCCAGGAGTCCTTACCCCGTCCTGGGACAAGCTGGTGTCACAGGTTGTGTCAGCCTCCTCCTCGCTGCCATCCCCGCTGCTCCCAGCGGTTCCTGGCTTCCAGGCATCACCACTGGCCACATCTGGAGCATCTCCCCCACTGCTGGCCACAGCTGGATCCCCTGCTCCCGGCTCTGGGGGCAGCACAGAGCCCTGGGGGTGGTGCGGCAGAGGGACACGGTCAGAGCAGCACTAATTTCGTAAGGGATTCATGGAATTCAGATTAGAGCAACCCCAGATCTCCCTCCTCCCGCAGCCTAGGATGAGGTGCATCCTTCCAGCCCAGGATCGATGCTGTCCCCAGGCACAGAGCAGGAACACCCACCTGGACAGCCGAGGGCTCCAGCACGGTGATCCCACGCTGCTCCTCCAGCTCCAGGTCGGTGTCGTTTTGGGACCGGTACTCGTCACTGTCCGACTCCAGCTCCGAGGGCTGCGGAGGAAAGAGGCAAAGGGAGGGTCTGAGGAAGGGACAGGGTCAGGAAGGACACACCAGTCCTGTCCCAACAGCAGCGGGAGCCACAGCCCAGGGTGACAGAGACGCTGCTTTGCAGGGACAGTGACCAAAGGGAAACCTCGGGGATGAGTGGGGCACCCCCAGCTCTCAGCCAGTGAGGGGCAAATGCTCCCTGTGTTGGAAACAATATAACTTTTGTATTTTCATTTTGTCCCTCTAGTTGAGGCTTGACTTGACTTTGCCCTGGGAAAAGGAATCTTCTTTAGTTTTTTTAGGAGATGTAGCATCACTCTAAGGAGATGGGCTTAACATCCCAACAGACCGAGAGTAGCCCAAAGAGACCCAGAAAGATAAAAGGCCATCAACGGGACATCAACGGGACATCAGAGGCCATCTACGAACATCCACCCTCAGGTACGCCTCTGGCAGAGTTGGAGACATCTCCAGAAAGGACCGATAAGAAAATCGAAGAATGAAGAGCTAATTAACATCGGAAGCGAGGAGACTCGGATCCAACGGGAAACAATACTGGATGTTGCTCAGCTCCGGACCAATGAACTCTGAAACAGTGCATTTCTATGGGTTTTGACTGCATAAAGTTTGGTGGAAAATCCTGCTCCGGGCGGGGCCGAACCCGCGGGGGGCGGAGGCAGCATCGACTTCAACACCACCTTGGAATTCTGCCGGACCCTGGGAGAGACCCCGACCTACGGCCTGGCCGGGAACCGCGAGGGGCAGGACGAGCTCCTGGCCCTGGAGCACGCCGGGCGCCCGGCTTCCTCCCCGGACCCCGAGCGGGAGGAGAACGTGGGCTGGAGCAGCGTCAGCCTGGCCGAGGAACGGCAGCACCGGGACTTCTCGGCCTCTTCCAGCACGATCCTGGACGAGGAGCCCATCGTGAACCGGGGCCTGGCGGCCGCGCTGCTGCTCTGCGAACAAGGGGCTGTTGGAGAGCACGGGGCAGAAAGCGGCGCGGGGGAGAGCCCCGAACAAACCCCGGCCCTCGGCCGGGCACCGCATCGAGGACACGATGGCCAGCGGGGACAAGCACAGCCGGAGCGAGGAGTGCCGGGGCTTCACGCAGGACTCCCAGGACAAGGACGGCTACCGGCCGGACATCAGCATCGAGTACGTGGACGAGAGCGGTCCCAAGCTCACCCCCAAAGAGGCGTTCCGGCAGCTCTCCCACCGCTTCCACGGGAAGGGCCCGGCGAAGATGAAGACGGAGCGGAGGAGGAAGAAGTTGCATGAGGAGGCGCTGCTGAAGAAGATGAGCTCCGGTGACACCCCCCTGGGCACGGTGGCGCTGCTGCAGGAGAAGCAGCGGGCGCAGAAGATGCCGGACATCGTCCTGAGCGGCTCCGGCAACACCATGGACACCATCACCAACTGAGGGGTGCGGGGACACCTGGGGACACCTTTGGGATATTCAGGGACATCCCTGTCCCCCCTCCCCGCGCCTGGGGACAATAGAGGCTTCTGGGAGTTAAAAAAAAAGTCTCTAAGGATGGCTGAGTATTCTCGAAATAAATCTGTTTTAAGTTTTTGTTCCAATGAACTTTGAAACAGTGTATCTCTATGGGTTTTGACTGTGTAAAGTTTGGGGGAAAATCTTGCAAAACACATGTGTTTGGAATATTTTCCTTGGCACATTCTGGCCAGAAAATAAAGTAATACCTGATTCTATATCACTTCAAATATAGTGCTAGAGGGTTTTTTTTCCCCCCGATTTTCAGTGACACTTGGACACCCTCAAAGAGGGGAAAGGGAAGGAAACCTCTGCAGGATCCTCCACAGGGACACTCCTGGAGCATCCCAGGCCCATACAGAGGCCAAACCAATCTCGGAATTGCTCAGCAGCCACAACCTCTCACCTCATACGTGAGGTCTTCAGAGTCATCCTCTGGAAAATCCCTCTCCAGCACCACGAGCCAGGACTGCTGCTTCTCCAGAGCCACATCATCCCTCTTCCTCTTGTTGGCTTTGCTGGCTGGGTTGATCGGAGCCTCCCGGATCTCTGGAGGGATTCCCAGGAGGCACAATCACCACACCCAGAGCAAACACAGAGCTTTTCCCAGCTCCCTGCAGCAATTCCATGCTGCGTTCTTCCCGGCTGCAAAGCCCCCAGCTCTTACCCTTGGACACGTTGCTCTGGCCCCAGTCCGTGGGGAGGTAGCCCAGGAAGTTCTGGATGCTGGTGGGAGTCACGGAGAGCAGGAGGCGCACGAGTTTCCCCCGGCGCTTCCTGGCCAGGAGCCCGGGCCTGCTGGGGGACTGGGATGGGGGGCAGAGCCTGCTCCTGATGGTCCCAGCAGGGAACACCAATCCAATCCAGATGGATGCTTTCTGAAGGAGCTTCAGCTGCAAAGAGAGGTCCATCAGCACATGGGAGAACTTCCAGGTGTTTTAAGTCCTCAGGGAAGGCCTTAAACTCTGCTCTGTGCCAGTGTGGAGCTGAGATCAGGACCAGCTCCAGCCAGGACCTGTTGGGTTGTACTTTATTCCCAAAACCCTCCCATTTCTTCTGGCCCACAGAGGGAGAGAAATGGGAATGCTGCAGCCACCAAGAGCAGAAGGGGAGCAAGGCCAGGCCAGGCTGAGGAAAAAAAGTTGGGATCAGCAGGAAAGCAGAGGAAAAATCATGGAATTGTTTGGGTGGGAAGGGACCTTAAGGACCACCTGTCCCACCCCTGCCATGTGCAGGGACACCTTCCACTGTCCCAGGGTGCTCCAAGCCCCATCCAGCCTGGCCTTGGACACTTCCAGGGATCCAGGGGCAGCCACAGCTGCTCTGGGCACCCTGTGCCAGGGCCTCCCCACCCTCACAGCAAGGAATTTCTTCCTAATATCTAATAATGTGAAAAGACTGAAAGAAAAGAGAATATCTGGCAGAAAAGCCCCAGAAACTGCCAGTGTTGAGGTTTTAACCACTCCCTGCCCAGCCTCAACATCACTCACTGGGTACTTGACAAAGCTGAGCTGAAGGACCTGGCCCAGGAACCTGCTGGAGAAAGAATCTCTGCTGGTGGGTGGCCTCATCTGGAGAGAGAGAAAGAGAAAGGTCAGAGCCTCCAGCCCAGCTCTGAGAGTGCCCCCAGCAGAAGCCTCCCCCTGTGCAGCTGCAGTGCCCAGACCTGCTCTAGGCTGGGCTTTGGGGGCTGCTCCATTGAACCCAGACTGGACACAAACCTGGCTTAGACTCCTCTGGGGCCCTCAGGGTATTTATAGGTCCTGGCCCAGCTGTTCCTCGTTACCCTGATGAGCTGCTGGCTCTGCTAATTGGTGGGGCAGCCACGGGCCCGCAGGTGGGGGCTTCCCTGGTATCAGCTCTGAGGCCTTGATTAAAGGGTCTCAATTAGGGGGTCATTGTCTCTCAGTTTGAGGTCTCCCCCTGGAGCTTGCCAAGGCTCTGATTTGGGATCTCTCCCTTCGCTCTGGGTACCTAGGAACCCCCAAAAAACCCCCAAAACCCCTTCAGCTGTTTTGGGGACCACTGACCCAATTTTTGGGGTGTCCCCCAGGTGTGAGTGGGAATTCCCATCTGGTCCTGGGGGTGTCCTGGGTGCCAGGAGCTGAAGGTGATGAGATGCCAGAACCTGCCCTGCTGAGCCCCCCAGGGATGGGAGAACCTGGATCCCAGGTGAGGGGAGGCCCCTCTGCATCCTCCCTGCTCCGTGCCCGCACAGAGACAGAGCTGCTTTTCCTTTCTGCGTCATTTTCCCGGCAGGATCCATCCTAAAGCCACCGTTATCCCTCTGACAGCAGAGAAGCTCCCTAAGCTGGGGGGAGAGTGACAGGAAACCTCTCCCAGCTCTGCCCCTGCCCTGCTGCACGGGGGGAAAGGCAAAGCTGCGGGAGCAGCTCCATCCTCATCCTCCCACCCGCAGGCTGCAGGAAGCCTCTTCCCCCCGGCCTGGGGGCTGCCTGGGGCTGTTCCCCCTCATTCCCAGCCCGGCAGGATGGGAGCACAGCTGGGATGGGAGCACAGGGATGCTGCGGGGAAGGAGGCAGCGCAGAGCAGGGGTGGGAGGAGGACTCGGGGGTGCCGTGGCTGAAGCCGCCGCTCGCTCTGGGGAATCGCGTGGGCCGGAGCGTTTCCCGACGGGAGCTTTGCTAGACAGAGCTCAAGTGTTTGTCTGCCGCTCTCGGCCGCCCCGTGCACCTGATGCCCACGGCCGTGACTCATCCGCTCCTCCGGCCTTCCCCTCTCGCTGCCTCGTGGGTGGCAGCGCCGGTGGCCCTGCGTGACAGCAGCAGCGCCGTGTCCTCGCCTGTCCCCTCCACCCGCCTGCCCCGTGCCCCGGCGGCCGCCGGACCCTGGCAGGGCCCTGGCGGTGGCGTCACCGCGCGTCACCAGCCGGGGGTGGCCGCGGAGCATAAATAGCCAGCGCTGCCCAGCGAGCCCTCGGGGCCACCATGAGTCTCTGGCGGGGCACGCTCTGTCCCCCCCCGCTCCAGGCCAGGAGCTCCAGCGACATCTTCTTCCACGTGGTGACCCCCGACCGCATCCCGCAGTTCATTATCCCGTCCCTGGACATCCACAAGAAGCAGAGATGCTCAGGCAAGGGGGCGGGACAGCCGGAGGGGACAGGGCAGCCGGAGGGGACGGCTTGGAGGAGCAGCTGGGACCCAGCGGGGCAGGACGAGCACGGCTCTAACTCACCCTGCTTTAACTCATCCTGCTCCAACCCAGACCCCACCGCCTGGGCAGCTCTGTCCCTGCCCCACCTCCCCAAGGTCACCACCCCGTACGGCTTTGTCACCCTGGGGCGGAGCCCGCAGGTCACCGGTGAGGAGGCGTTTTTCCACTCGGGCTCAGGCCACCCTCGGGGTCCCGCTGCCGGGACACGTCCCCGCTGGCAGGAGGAGCCGGGATGCTGCAGACATCCCGGGATTCCTGGTGCTGAGGGAGACTCCGGGGTGGGAGGAAGCCGGAGGGAGCACAAGCAGCCACGTCCCCGTGCCAGCGGTCACAAGGATGACGGAAGCAGCGAGACCCCAGCAGGGCTTCCCGTGCCCAGATGTGCCAGAGACATCCGAATAACAGCGGCTCTGGAAAGCCAAGAGGCGGAGAAGGGGGACAGGAGGCTCCTGGGCGAGGGCTGTCCGAGGAGCAGCTCCAGGCTGGAGCTCCCCGCGGCCACAGCCAGGAAGAACTTGTTGCAGAGGATCCTCAGGAGGCACCTTGTCCACCCGCGGCAGCTCAAACCGGAGCATTTCCCTCTCCACTGATCCCACAAAGCAGCTCCGAGGAGCTGAGCTTCCCTCAAGACCTGGGGAGGAGAGAATTTGTCAGTGCCTCAGGGCGCTGAGCAGCCAGTGAGCATCGGGGTGTCACCTTCCCTGAGGGGGCACTGCCCGTGGCTGGGGCACCAGCCGGGCACAGCTGGCAGGGACACGGCAGCGCTGGGGAGCAGAGGGGCTGTGGGTTCGTGACTGTTCAGAGCCTGAATAAAAGTGAGAACATTTCATCTGAGCTGTCCTCCTCTCCTTTTTCTTTCTCGTGCCAGCACTCAGGTGGCACCAGGGTGTTTTGGTGACTCCAGCACCCTCTCCTGCTGTACCCCCAGGTTTGGCAGCTCCCGAGCTGAGAGCAGGTTCTTGATGGGCTGACACTGCTGGAATGCAGAGCAGGGGACACTGAGCCCCAGGAGCTGCAGCAGGCCAGGAGAGAGGAGTGACCACATCCACTTTCTGGCCACTTTCCAGCTTTGTGGCCGTAACTTGGGGTGTTTGGACGTGTCAGGGTCCCTCTCCCAGCCTTGCAGGAGGGACCTCAGCTCCAGCACACAGCAGCTGTCCTGAAACAGTGACCCCTCACCATTGCAGAGGGTGCAGTTTCCAACCACTCCTAACCAGCTGTGATAAGCAAGTCTCCCTTTATTGACTGTTCCCTCATAAATGGCTTTTTTTTTTTTTTTTTTGCTTTTATGGAGCAGCAGAACCTGCAGTGCCAGAATTAAAGAGTTCATGGTCAGCAGCGTTTCGGGGCTGTTGAAGCAGAGTGTCCTGGGTCAGCAGAGCTGGGCTGCTGCCAGCTTCCCTCCCAGGGGTCTGGTTCTGCAGGAGGATCCCTGAGAGGTGGCACTGGGAGGGCTGGTCCCAGTCGGGGGGTGCTGGGAGTCGCTGAGGGCCCCGCACGAGCAGGATTTGCATATGGGTCATTAAGCAGGCAGCTCATTAACCCGCTTTGCCTCCCCCCCCTGCCGTGGCTGTGTCACCCAGGCCACGTCCTGCTCCAGGCAGTGACTTTGTTGTCCCCATCTCTCCAGTCTAGTTCGGCTCTCAGCTCCCTGTTGGAGCTGCCCCTTCCAAGGGAGCTTTTCCAGCCGTGTCTGAGCACCACTGAGCACCAGGGACGAGCAAGAAGGGCCCTGGAGTCCCTGCTCTGCTCCAGGTGGGAGCACCAGCACCCAAGGGATCCCTCCCAGCGCTGGTGGAGGGGGTGGGAGCTGCTCAGACGTGTCCCCCTGCATGGCTGCTGTCCGTGGCTGCAGCAGAGCAGGACGTGGCAGCCAGCACTGCTGGGAGGGGAGCTGGGATCAGGGACGTGACAGAAAATGCACTCCCTGGTTATTCTGAGGAGCACTGGCACTATGGAGTGAGTCAGGGACTGAGCTCTGGAAATTTAAATTGATCTCCAGCTCCTGAGGGCATCGTCTCTGCTCAGGAGAGCGGATTGAGTTACCAGGGATTAATAAACGAGCTCTTATCAGTTACTTGGGCTGTGAGAGCCGAACATGTGCGTGCTCCGAGCTGACAGGCCACGGGGAATTAAGCCACGCTCCTGTAAACCTCTCTCCTCTCTCCTTTGATGCTCAAGCTCCTGCAGAACAGTGGCTCTGTCCGACTGGCTCAGCATCTCCCAGGGAAAACATGGAAACAGCCCCTGGGGCTGTCTGAACCTGCTGCATTTACCAGTTAAACCTGGACACTGGGGGCTGTGACTCCTGGGGTTTATTCCTTTCTTGGGGAATAATTCCCTTCTTCTCTTCCTGAGCTCCCAGGAACTTTTTTAATGTCCTTCGTCTACAAAATAGGAAGGAATCCACTCTGCTTCCCAGGTGGGTTGCAGGGCTTTGTTCATCCTTGTTCCCGGGACATCTCTGGTGCACTGGCAGGAATTCCTAAGGGAAGAAATATTTGGTGTTCCTACAGCCTGCCACGGTGCAGGACTCATTGCCTCTGGGTGTGCCAGCATGGGGATTATCTGCCGGGAGAGAATCACAGGGTTTGGGATTGTTTGAAGTGGTTGCAGTGGGAATTGCTGGCAGTGGGAATTGCTGGAATTCAGTGGGAGTTGTTCTGCGGCAGGAGTCGAGCTGGGGCTGAGTGAGGAGGGAAACGAATTCCCTGCAGCACAGCAGAGGAGCTCTGGGGTGGAACTGCGCCTCTGCCTGCCAGGTTCCAGCTCAAAGCATCTCTCCAGTCTGTGAAGTGAGAAGGACAATATCTCCCGGTGCCTCTGAGATTTACAGGATGCCCTTTCCCTGCAAACCAGGCAGGGAGGACTTTACAACAGGAGGCATGGAGATGTGACAAGATAAATTGTCATTAGCAGCCACTGATCATCCTGCCCGGGCCTGCTGCATTTGCTAAATGTTGTTTTGGTCTGACTCAGAATTTCCTTCCAGCCTCCTGCAGGTAGAGGAAAGCTCAGGGCTAATTATCCCCTCCTCATCCCACGCTCTGAGCAGCACCAACCACGCCGGGCTGCAAGGAGGGGGAATCGGAGGAGGAACCAATTCCAAGCTCCTGAGTTTGGGGGGCTGGATTGGAGACAGGGCTCCAAATCCTCTGCAGCTCCCCAGCCCCTCTGGCAGGGCCTCCCCAGCCCTGTCCCCAGCCCTGTCCCCAGCTGTGAGACTGAGACCCCTCTTCCCTCCCTGTGACCCTTCTGGAATGTTCTGGCACCAGTTTATTTCAAGGAAACCAGTTAAACTGGGCAGGTACCCAGAGTGTTTCCCGGTGCCTCATTCCTGCAAACGGTATCAGGAAAAACCCACAGCTCTCCCCTCTGGTCTCAGGGGCTCAGGGAGTCCCTCAGGTTCTCTCCTCCCTGTTCTCCAGAATTCCCACTGAAACCTACAGGAATCAGGATCCATCCCTTTTCTTTTCAAGCCAGCCCAGTGTCCCCCTGGCCAGTTTGCTGCCATCACTGGTCACACCCCCCTCCAAGGGGTGACAATTTCTCGCTGTCACCAACCTCCAGTGCCACCAATGTCACCTGTTGCAGGTGGCCACGTTGGGCATGGGGAGGTCTCATCCTCACAGGCACCCAAGCAGCAGCAAAGAAATCTCCTGGAGAAATCCTATTTCCCTGGGATTTTCATGCTGGGGAGCTCTCAGCCTTCCTGGGATCGATGGGGAGCTGCTGCCTGTGCCAGGAATTCTGCAGTCATTGTGGGTGCCTGGGGCTGAGATAAATCCCTTCACGTGCTCATTAGCTGCACAGCTCCTCTCCCAGCTAATTGGGGCTGCAGAGGTCAGGCTCTGGCTGTGACCCAGCCAGGAGTCAGGAGTCCCAGCCAGGGGAGCAGGGAGCACAGGGGGATGGACACCGGGATGTTCTTCATTCCCACAGACCTGGGGATGCAGTTTCCCACCTGCTTTCCCAACGTGCACCTCCCTGGCCCAGCTTCTCCTGCCTTCCACCCCTCTGACCCCCCTGACCCCCTTCTCTGCCCTCCAGCACCTCCAGCACCACTCCAGGGCCGCAGCTTCAGCGGTGCCTGGATGCTCCAAGGCCACCAGCTTCTGCAGGGGGTTGGATTTCAGCTCCTCAGCTGGCAGGCTGTTTGTGAGCAGGTAGAAGTGCCTGGATTTATCCTCATTTGTTCCCTGAATGGCTTTGTTTGCTTCTCTCCGCTGCTGCAGACACCTGACAGCCGGGCTGTGCTCGCTCCCCGCGCGTGGCTCCGGGAAAGGCTCGGCATTCCTGCTGGGCACGGCCCTGGGAGCCTCTGCCAGGCTCAGGGCAGCAGCTGCTCTCTGCTCAGCCGTGCTCACAGGCACAAACCACTTCTCCAGCCCGCCTGGCTCAGCAGCAGGACCTCTGTCCCCAGCTGGGAGCGCAGCCAGGTCTGTGCTTTTCCCTTCAGATGCTCCAAGAGACCCAACTGTGGCTCTTCTGAGCAGGAAAAATCCTGCCTGTGCTCCCTCCTCGGGGTGACTGCAAAGCTCAGTGGGAGCACCTGCTGCTTTTCACAGAATCCCAGACTGGCTTGGGCTGGGAGGGACTTTAATATCATCTCATCCCCCCCCTGCCATGGCAGGGACACCTTCCACCATCCCAGGGTGCTCCAAGCCCTGTCCAGCCTGGCCTTGGACACTGCCAGGGATCCAGGGGCAGCCACAGCTGCTCTGGGCACCCTGTGCCAGGGCCTCCCCACCCTCCCAAGGAACAAATTTTTCCTAATATCCAATCTAAACCTACTCTCTGGCAGTGGGAAGCCATTCCCTGTGTCCTGTCCCTCCAGGCCCTTGGAAATTGTCTCTCTCCATCTTTCTCACTGGCTCCCTTGAGGTTCTGGAAGGCCACAATGAG
>VZTH01005044.1:3364-109416 GCA_013397815.1 Aleadryas rufinucha
CCCCCCCCCCCCCCCCTCACCACACCCACACCACCCACCTTGGGGCTTTATCATGCATCAGTGCTCAAATTGCTTAGATATTAATTAAGGCAGGAGGTTTCTCTCCTAATTGCTTGACATGCCAGGTTGAAAGCTGGCCTGTGGATTAAGGACAATGTTATACACCAACCTCTGTGGTTCTTAGGGTAGAGTGCCTGCTATAAATAGATGTTAGAACTGTAAATTTAACATTGTTTAGTCTGAGGATAAGTGAGGAAAATGGGAAACTCATTTTCTCAGCAGTAGCAGGGCGTGGAGTGTTGTTTTCTGCTGAGGATTATTTTTATTTTTATTACTAAACTCTTGAGAGCCCAGAGATGTCACAAGGTCCTTTTGCTGTTCTGGGCTGTGAAACCAGGAGAGGAAAATATGAACTTATGCAGTTTTATATGACTTACAAATGTGTTTAGTGTTTTCTGTGACAGCGAAGGCAGTCAGAAAATTTAACTGTTTCCTTTGTGAACTTTATTTTGTTTGTCTGGAAGTTTGATCCGTTTCAGAGCAGGGGCAGGACATTTTCCTACATAAGCAAAATAATGTCTAATTACAATAAAAAGGGGAGGAAGAAAGAAAAACTGAAGTTATGCTGTGAAATGGCATTATTACCTCTCTAACAGGAAGCATATGGAATAGTAGCATGCACACAGGTCTGAGAGCCAGGAATAAATCAGTGCTAGTCTAGACATGCTGATTCCAGCTGTGGTCTTGAAACAAGCTGTTAGGGCTAGAAGCTGATTAAGTTTAATGTCCATCTGGAGAGGATGATGATTGAAGGCAGAGTAAGTGTCCCATCAGAGCTGTTGGGAGAACAAGGGTTACCCATTGTAATCCCTTCAGTCTGACAGTGACTGGATCCACAGGCAGTATCAGAAATCAGGGTGGTACATCCTATGGAATTGTGCCTTATCACACAGCCCCGTTCTCTGCATTATAGAAAAAGAAGCAGAGGAAATGTCTTCATTTAATCCTGTTTTCCACTTCTTAGCATGGCCCTCATTTATTGTTCTGCTTGTGCTTTCCCCATTGTGGTTATAATTAGAGTAGTTAACTAATATTTATAAGCACCCAGAAGATGGAAAGCATATGTATTTTCTATATAGGATAATTACCTCACAAGAGGACCTAAATAAATGTTGATATAATTCCAGAGAGCAAGGCACTACCCTCACAAAAATACCTCCTTTCTCATCCTGCCTCCACTCAAAACAATCCATCTCAATTGATCTCACATGAATAAATTACACTTGCACCTCCTTTACTATTACCTTATTTTCACACAGCAAAAGGATTCTAGTTTGTCTGTTTGCTGTAGCCTGAATTCTGCCATCCTCAGACAAAACTCTTCCCTCCACTACACAGACTTTATTCACCAAAGAAAAACCTCCCAAAGCCCTTACAGACCTTATGAAAGACGTTTTCACTCACTTGGGTTAAATGAGCACTGTGTGTTTTCTTTCTTCCTTCTTTTTTTTTTCCTGGGGGTGGCGTAAAAAGTAATAAATGAATCATTTCAACTTTGGGCGAGAAGTTTAGGTGTTGCATTTGTACCATGCAACTACATAAACACAGAAGGGAGCCAGTTAACCAACGAGGTGCAGGAATGAGAAGCAATGAGATGATCTAAAACGCTTTAACACATTTTCCATACATTAGCGCTTGGGCTCGTTGTGTTTTGCTTTCTCGCAACAGACACAAGTCAGTAAGAGTCCAAAAGGAAAGTCTGAGGTTTTATATTTCTGTTTGTGGTACAGGAAAAGGGTTACGATCTCGGTGGTTGATTCAGTGAAATAACATCTCTTTTATACACATCTGCCTAGCAAGTAGGGCGGTAGTTGGAAATACCCAATCTAAAGCATTAAAGATTTGCTGGCAAATAGCGAGGCATTTTCTGCAGAGGAAAAGTTGTTATATTGAGTAGTCACTTTGAATGCTCAGGAGTTGCAGTCAAATATCCAAACACTGTGGAGTTACACCGCATTTATTATTTTCTCAAGTATTTAGCGCACTGGGAATGGACTCTGCTGCGTATTTCAAATCCAAGGAGAAATGATAATAGCAGATTTAAATAAGAAGATACTTGGCAATGGTAAGTGATATTTTTATAGCAAATTATTTGAGCATCATGCAGTCAGCTCTTTTTACATGGCAGTATGTATTATTTTCAACTGTTTTAATTTCAGAATTTGAAAGAGAAGAATTAGCAGATAAGAGGTATTTCAAAAATTATGGTTTTTTCTGTCTATTCACTGTTATCACTGCTTTGTTTTCAAATTATCTGAGAAATTTGAAGCAAATTATTATTGTTCAATGATCAGCATTATGAATTAAACAGAGATGCTCTACATGGAAGTACCCCAATTTAGGACACTTCTAGTTTGCTGTAAAATATTTCTCCTATTTCTCTTGATGTATATAAAAGCCTGCAGAGTGGACCAGAGACTTTTTTGAGTTCACAGCTTTCTTCAGTTTCCAAGGCCTCTGTATACCTGCAATATTATAAGAGGCAGAAAAGAAACAAAATCACAGATCAAGTGATTCATTACCCAGAAATATTTTAAATCTACAAAATATCTCACTGGCAATTAAATTTCATAAACAAGATTAATTAATTTCAAAAACAGATGGAAAGGAGAGGATATGGGGTTTTAATTTTTTTTTTTTTTTAGCTTTTGCTAAGTCCATTTTTTCCCAGAATTTTCTCTAACCTTTCTACTAATTTCCACTGTGCTGTGTAACTGAAGGCTATGTTCTTTGACTATTTTATTTTTCCTTAAAGAAGCAGTACAGAAAAATGTATTCATCCATGAGAACTAGAAAAGGGCAGTATCTAATAATCTGCAAACACATTCTCAAACTATTTTAAAATTAGACATTAATATAGTTGTCTACTACAGTTCCAGAGCACAGATCCAAGCAAGACATTCAAAAGCAGCATTTACTCAAATCTCTGTATGAACTAGCCTGTACAGGAAATCAGTAAATTGCTCCTGAGTCCCAGTCTCAAAGGGGAGACGCATTTGTTTAGTCATGTATTATAAATAACATCTGTAGACTTGAAACCTTGCCAGCATTATTAATGCAGTCTTCACTTAATGGTGCCCTTTTTTATGCGCCTCATTAGTGGCTGATTCAAGCAGTGTGAGCCCGCAGAAGGAGGTGCAGGCTGGGTGTAGCACACGGATGTTGGTGCTGAGCTGTCCATGCTGCCGGGGCAGCCTGGTTTGGGGGAGCTGGTGTGCCCTGAGCTGGGCACGGAGCTCCTGCTCAGCAGTGCCTCGGGACACGCAGCCAGAACAGGGGCTTTGGAGCAGCCCCTGCAGGGGGAGGTGGGGACAAAACACTCCCCTCTTCCCCTGCTGTACCAGCCTGTGCCTGGGAACAGATGCCAGAAAGCTGTGGGGATGTCAGATTGCCTCAGTTTGTGCTGAAGGACTGACCTGACAGGAGATGGGCTCTTCATCGCTTCTACAGCTCCTGGCTGTTAGAGAGCACCAGGGATGTGAGCTGCTGCTTTATTTGCCTCCTGCTGTTATAGAATTTCTGCTCCCTGTATTACAGCACGACACATCCTGCACCCTGTGAGATAGCTTGCATGCCTTATCACATGGAATAAGCTTTGTATGCAATAGATTCTGCTTAATAGGAGATGGGTTGCTGCTATTGATTAATTAATGTCATTAATCAATACTGGTGTCATTACTTGACACCAGCAAATTCTTGTTGTTTTCTAAGAGTAGTTGTTAATTATTTTGTCTATTGTCCCATTAAAAAAACCAAGCATCAAACATTTAATTATCTTCCAGTACTTTTCATCAGCGAAATTCTCACCCCACACACCCCAGAAAGAAGGTGACCACAAGGCCATCACCCTCTTTCTTTGATGAGGACAAGGATTCAGAGTGAGGGAAAGCAAACCTTGGGTCAAACCAGGAGGTCACTGTCAGAGCTGGAAGGAGATCTCCAGACTCAATTAGAGTATTCAGTCAAAAATGGGCTGGGGCAGATTTTTATTGCTTTATAGTGCATTAGATGTGGTTGGTAAGGTTCAGTTGTGGGTAGTTTACTTCTTTGCCCAAGATTAATGCTGAGCCTAAACTGATATTGTCAAAGTCTTAACATTTTCCTGACACCAATTTTACGCATTTAGGGTCCTTTATTTTAGCCAGAAATAAGGAAAAAACCCCCTCAACTTATGCAACCCCAAAAGGTCTGGGTATTCTTGAATGTTTATTTGAGTCAAGTCTTTAAAGATTCAGTTCACGAATAAAAAGACAAAATTTATAATCAGTTTAAAAGGTGTTGAAATAGAAAGGAAAGAAGCAGAAAAAGAAAGTCCTGGGTAATATTGCTGGTCATATTTTTGCCTTGGAACATGATTTTGGACAATTACTTGGGAGTTAAATCCCAGAAGAGGCTGCTTCTTTTAGGAAATCCAAACTGAGACAAAGGATATAGCATCAGTTCTTACGGAAATCGTCATTAGGTATTCTCTGGATCAAAAATGAGCATACATAAGAGAAGGACTCTGGAAAATTTGACTTCCCTGAGCACATCTCTGCAGCAGGGTCAGGGTCATTTGGTGGCCAAGTGCACCAAGGCTGCTGTAGCAGATGGCATTGGGTGAGCCTCACATGCTGGTTCACACCAGCTCTTTGTGAGGATCCAGAGAGCCTTTCCAGAGAGTCTGTTCTGTCAGCCCCGTGTCTGCAGGCAGAAATTCTGTCCCACAACCCAGTTTACAGCTGCTCTTCCATGACACCTCTCTCTCCACGGTCCTCCTACTGATATTCATAAAAAATACAGGGGAAGTGATCACAGGCCTTTACTGGGCCATAAAAGCAATAGCCAAGGTCTTTTGGGCCAACACAGGGATAAAGGCAAATGAGGACACAGTGATGTTTAAATTTAAAAGAAATATTATACTGCTTACTAACCAATCTGAGTATATAGCACATTTTCAAGAATGGTGTAATAATGTCTTTACGTTCAGATTTGGTGCTTATTTTAAAAGATAAGCTTTAGCTGGAGTGGGAATTGTTTTCATCAGTGCAGGAATTACAGGTTAACGTTTTCTCTTGGACTGGTTGATTGTACCAGCTAATTGGGACAACTTCTTCTGGGCTTGAAAACTGATTCTGTAGAAAAATCAAAACCCAAAATCAGGAATCCTCAGCTGAGATCTCTCAGCTCTAAACTACTTAACATTGGATACTGCTCTGGAGGTGTAGGCTGATTTCAAAATGTGGAAGAAAAGTAATCTCCCATAGGCAGTAAATCCTGACTGTTTGGGATCCTACAGCTGACCCCAGCACCATTTATCACACCTGTGACCAAGGTATCATCAGATCTCAAGAAGCACCAGAAGCATTGTGTTTTTTGCCTTACCAGGGACCTATTTACGTGACAGATGATACTATTTCCCTCATGGGAAACCTGTAAAATAACCTCATTTTTCTGTCAGCGGTGATGCTGCTGAGTGACATACGTGGTGTGCACTGCCACTAAAGTCAGTGTTAAAAGCCACAGTATTGCCAAAAAACAAGAGAGCTGCCATTGGAACTTTATACTGTTATCTTCAGCACCACAAGCAACAGCTGTCTGCTCAGCTTCACTCTGATTGTCACAGCCTTAGAGATAAGGGTGCAGCAGCAGAAATGTGAAGGGCCCTCCAGACTTTTCTAATGCAGACTTAAGAAGCAGCCTGTGTTAAGTAGCTTTGCCCCTGCCAAGCCCCAGCAGTGACAAATACTCAGAAATAGCTACTGCTTAAACCTTGTGCTTGAAATGACAACTGTACAAATGTGGTAAAGTCATTTTATTCAGGCGCAGACATCCAAGAGAAGAGGTTGCGTAATTCATCACCAACCCCTGACAATGCTGACTGAAAAAACAAAGAAACAAACAAAAAAGCCCAGACCAAACCACAACAACGCCACAAAACACCCTGCAATACCTTCTCCCCCTCAAAAAACCCCCACAAACAGCCCAACCCAGACAGGACCATGCATGTTATCTGTGAAATGCTGAAGTATAACAAGCCCCTGACTCTGGGGAGACGGAGATCAGGCTGCTGGAGCAAGTGGTGCCCGGACCAGAGTGTGAAATAGGGAGCAAATTCTGCCACGGTTTCTCAGGTGGACTGAGTACCTTCACCTTTTCAGTACTTCCATTCATTCACATCTGGCTGTTCAAGGAGTAAAGAAGGCAGTGGCAGCAAAAAGGACAGAATTCAACACAGATTCACAATAAAAGGTTAAAAAAAAGAAGGCAGGTCTAAATACGCCTTTTAACTGAACTCATGAAAAATACAGAGAAAATTTTCATATCATTTTTGTAAGTAGAGCTGATTCAGCTTTCTTTTGCCCTTTATGTTTTTTTCCCTTAAAAAATATAGGTTTTGCTATTGATAATTCTCCTTTCATTCAACCTAAAGGGCCCTTTATGTCTGCCTACAGTTTAGGGAACTATAAATTAAAGGGAATACTAAGTCAGACGAAAAAGGAGCATTATGTGACTGGAAATGTGGAAAGAAGAGGTAAAGTCATAACTTTTAAAAATATTTGTTTAAATTTGAATGACACCATACAGGAGAGCTCACATAATGCTTTTACTACTCTGGTGCTGCATTAAGTTATAAACTATGTATTAGTGGCTTTAAAAAAAAAAAGGGGCTTTCCTTCAGTACCAGATACTTAGCAACTTCATAGCTGACAAAAATATTTAGTGTTTCTCGAAGCCCAACGTAATGTCATGCACATAGTCTATATACACACTATAAAAATATTAAAATAACAATACAGCCCACAACACTCAGTTGAAAGGGCACCATTCTTGCCTTGCCTCCTGCACCCCACCATGGCTACATCCAACACCCTTTACGCTCACAGTGCTGTACTTTTTCGGTCACACTCTTAACACAATCACTTATGTAAATCACGTGGGCTGCTTTTTCTGTAAACAAAGCATTGCATGCAGAAAGTAACAGATTCTTCATGGAGTTCAAGGATACGTTCTCAAGATGAGGTAAAAATACTTTTTATGGGTGTACACTTGGTATTAGACCCTCTTGCATGGAGCTATACAAGCAGGATTTTACTGCTCATCTCTGGGGCACTGCAACAAGAAAGGTTCCTAAGCACAGAGTGGGAGTGCAAGTCATGAAACACAAATGTTTCTGGCAAGACAAGGTCTAGGAACTTTTATTAATTCACAGGAAAGCAATTCACTTGAAAATAGTCTAGGAGGTTGTGAAGCTGGATACCATCATGAAATAGTCAGGTAATAAAGTTCACTAAAGGAAGTGAATTTTTTTCAAAAAGGATCTGAAGCAAAAGGAGGAGTTCCAAACATATGAAAGCAGCATGAAGCAGGAAGGAGGGGAAGAAAAAAAGAGATAAAAGTATGTAGAAGACAGAGGATGACATCAGAACAGAGATCAATGAGAAAAAGATTCCATGGAGATGTGAAGATCAGAATATTTTTCCTAGTACAAGAGCTGAACAAATCTTAGAGGCAACAAATTTAAAACAATTACAAGGAAGTACATTTATATGTAACACATGAAACTCATTGCCTGTGGATACTCTTGAAATCAAAAGCTTAATGGGAGCCAGAAATGGATAAATTACAGTTCTATTACACAGGATTCATTTCACGTGTACAAGCAAAAAAAGGAATCTTTGTGCTTCCTGGCAAAAGTTAGGTACAAAGTTACGAAAGGAATTAGAAAGAGATTTACCTAATCTGACATAATGCAATGCTTATTTATGATGGGGCAGCTGTAACTTCTGGTAAAGCAAAACTATCATATCATAACATGATATATCCAAGAATTTTGGAATAATATACAAAACCTCCGAGTGCCAGTCCACTCCACCAACAAGGTACTCAGAAACTCTTCCTGAAAGCAAGCTCTATCTTGATTTTTTTTTTTTTTTTTAAACAAACTAATCCCTTTGAAACAATTGCTATCAGTTATTGCTGGAGAAGGATACTGGATTAGCTGGGCTTGTAGAGTGACTCAAGATGCCATGTTGCTGTGTTCTCATGGATGGAAGGGCAGTCATGAAACCCAAAACAGAGATGAGTAATCCAGCCTGGCTTAGCAGCAGTGAGGGGATGGGTTGTCCTGTGCAACTTAACTGTAGTCTGGAATATGGCAAAGGTGAAAACTGGGACTGTGTTTAAGGCAAAAGTAATTTATCAGTTTGCTGAATAATGTAAGGACAGGACAAAACTTGAACACTCCAAACTATTGGCTTTCTTTCATGTTAACACAAGCAATGTTTGCAGCTGGGTGGAGATCAGGACTGACGCTGTTCCATCATTACTTGGATCTGCTGTGCCCAGTGCTAATGTCCTGTTTAAATTTATACATTCCTTTTTGGAAAAGGTTATCACCAGTAGCAACAGGCAAAATATTTGGTACTGAATAGTCTGCATGCTTGTCCTCTAGAATCCAAACCTGTGTATATGGAAAATAATTTGGAGAAAAGTGGGATCAGCTCCTGTATCTGCTATGATTCCAGGCACATCCTGACTTTAGTCATGCAAAAGAGAAGAATTGCCATAAGTATTAAATTCAGTGGCTCCTCTCTTTCCTTTACCCACCGCCAGCAGACACTAACTCCAGACATCAGCAAGTTTCTCCATTTTATGGTAACTATCCCAAGGCAGGAGTACCACTCTGTCTGTGAATTGCATTGTTTGACTTGCATTTTGGAGCAGGAGTTGCTGCCCCTTCTGCATGCTGTTCCCTTTATCTACAGATATATATTTTCTCACCTCTACAGATATATATTTGCTCACCTCTTGGGGTGAAATCTCTGACTGAAATCAAAGACAAAACAGCTAACTTCAAAGTGCTCATGATTTCTGCTGCTTTCTTGTTCCACACATTCATTATTATTAAGATTTTAAGTATTTCCTTTTATTTGTTTGAACACNTGTCTGTGAATTGCATTGTTTGACTTGCATTTTGGAGCAGGAGTTGCTGCCCCTTCTGCATGCTGTTCCCTTTATCTACAGATAAATATTTTCATCAGCTCATCTCTTGGGGTGAAATCTCTGTCTGACTGAAATCAAAGACAAAACAGCTAACTTCAAAGTGCTCATGATTTCTGCTGCCTTCTTGTTCCACACATCCATTATTATTTAGATTTTAAGTATTTCCTTTTATTTGTTTGAACACCCTTTATTTTACCACATTCTTTTCCTGTCCCTCACATGAGAAGGAAGAAAAGAAACCACACTGATTTGCCTTATATTTCCCATTGTCTCATAAACTTTTATCAATGCAGTTCCTTTCTGCAGAGGAGAGTCCACATAATTTCAACCTTTTAATACAAAATTCCAGCCTCTGATCAGCATTTATTGCCCTTTTCCTGCTACAATACCTTTGAGCTAAGTGATGAAGATTGACCACAGTATCCAATATCAAAGCATGCCATTAGTGCAACAAGACAGGCACAGTAGAGGTTCTTTCTCTCTCTGTCCTTTTCCTTATGCTTCTAAAAACCTGCTTTTCTGTTCACCACTGGGCACTGAACAATTACTGTACAGAGAAGATGGAAAAAACTGCAAAAGGTTAGAGTAAAGCAACATGAAAAAACAGCCCCTCCTTGTGATATTTATGTTTCTGCTGCTGGCCCTGGCAGAAGTCCAGACTTGGAATGAACAAAACTCCCAGTGGCTTAGGGACTACATTATTCAGCCCATAGTCAGGAAATGCAAAAGCATGTGACAATGGGAAGAAATAAAGCAAGCTTTCCAATGCTTTTGAGCTTCCAGCTCAATCATCTTGGATCAGAACTCAGGGACTGTTGAGATTTTGTGTGAATGAGTTCTCCACTGCTAAACAAAAACATGTGTGTGTTGTAGTGAAAGACACTAAAGTGGTAAACAGTATGTGGCTTTGCTTCCTTGCTGATATTTTGTTTTTACAGTGCTAGCACTACATATAAAACCCCATTTTGTGTACAAGGCCACTGTCCTTTCTCTTCAAATACAGGGACAAACTCTTCCCCAAAATACAGAGTCAGCTCCCTATTTCTCCTCCTTTCCAGGAAAGCTACCTCATAATTGTTGATCACTACTCAGCAGCAAGCCTTGGTTCTTCTGAAAGAGTTGGGTAATGTTCATTTGTTAACCAGTGAATCAGGTAAAAACTGTGTCCTTGAGAGAAGATTTCCTTTGGGGAACTAATACTCCAAAAACTTAGATGTTAGGAAAATAATGTCAAACTCTCTTGATAAACATTTAAATACAGAATGCCCACAATTGTATTATCAAGGAGAGAGTTTTCCAGGGCTCCTGTAGACACGGTACAGGGCAGAGATTTCATCTTCCCTTTTTGTCCCATGATGGGAGTCAGTCTCATGGAACAGATGTTTGTCTTTACAGTCTGTGTTTTACCTAGAAGTCATAGGACCACTAAGCATGAGACCCTATCCGTGCAACATTTCAAACCCATTTTATAATTCCTCTCCCTCTTTTGCAAGGTTAGTGACAGATAAATAAAACCAGGACCTTCAAGACACAGAACACAGAGGGCAGCAGGTGTTTAAGCACTCTCATGTTGGTCATTCCCATGACCAGACAGGGCCAGGTTTATGCTTACATTTTCCTGAAAAGCATGAGATTTATGGTTTATGAGAGCACTCTAAAGAGGCCTGACTATTTCAATAAACTAACATTAACTGTTTCAGATACACTTTTTTCTTTTATGGATTTTTTTTTAAATTTACGAGCTCCCTATGAATCTTATCACACAAATTCATTGAGAGCAAACAGCAAGTTTATTTTTTGCCTGAGCACAACTGAGGATCAACAGTTGGGGACTGACACAATCTGTGTGATAAACAACAGTTTTCTGAGTCCTTGATCAGGTGGGATCACAGAGTTGCAGTCTAGCCCATAAAGGTGAAAGTATTTAAGAACTGGTAGTTCAAAGAGATTGTGTTCATGGTGAGCAATACAGGGCTCTGGCACTCAAAACTGGAACCTATTATGTTTTGCTCCCCGAGCAGAATTTGTCCGTGAAACTCATATTAACTTTATGTTAAAATATCTGCTGAAAAATACAAGAAACATGCTGGCCATCCCAGCCTCCAAGAGAGAACCTTCCCTGGGTTAGCACAGACTCTGCTGTTGCCCCAGCTCCCCTCAGGTAGGATTAACATGCCCAAACCCCATCAATCCCAGGACCACAGAGTGATGGGTAAAAACAAACAACACAAACGCCTTAAATGGTCCTGCCATCTCCGGGTAGCTGGGAGCCCGCTGGAAACAGCTTCCCCAACACTGCATCCCATGGCTTTTGTTTATCTAGCCTTGCTGACATTTTCTTCAATTAGGAAACAATAGCTCCGTTCCAATGTACTGAGCAGAATTACTGAAACCGAGTCACGTGGCGCCACGAGAGTGTGTTTTCAATTATTCACTCTGTCTTTTTTTGCCAGGCCTATGAAGAGGAACAGCCTTCTGCAGGAGTCAGGTTTGTCTGCCTCGCTGTTGTAAGTTCCTCCTTTTGAATTTTTATTTTACAATTAGGGGGTTTTTTATCGTTATTATTATTTTTTAATTCAACTCTCTGAGAGTTTCTTACCCTTTATTAGAAAACTTCCAAATCTTTAGCTCTTCCTGCTGCGTGGAAACCCTAAACATCTGCAATAGTTCAGTGCTAATAGTACTGCTCAGTAATGAATCTGAGTAAGATCACAAGATCTAGATTAAATTAGGATGCAAGATCTAGATTAAAAGAGGATGCTGCCAGCGCTTGGTAATGTAAAACTCATCCTGTTCTTGCTAGTAAAGTTCTGTCTTTCCTACTGTCTGGTTAACAGCAGAGCATTTGCAGTCAGTCTGGGAGCTACATCAATTTATTTGTATCTTGTAAATGCTCGGTTTAATACCCAACCAAAAATTTGAACCAAATGGCCACAGCTCAGATCGTGTATTTTGTTTGCAGAAGACAGACTGAGTTTGGGCTTTTTAGATTTAAAGCTGGAAAAATAAAGCTTGGGGGGGAAAAAAATATGAAACAGAAAAGGAACATTTGGTTTGCATTACAAACCACAGACAGCTTCCATCAGGCGATCTGGAGGTATAAGAGTGGCAAAAGAAAATGACAAGCAGTGAGTGCACTGGAGGAAAAGATGAATGGTTTGGAGAATTGACTTAGAAGTAATTGTCCATGCCATCAATATCTTGAATTAAATTTGGTGGAAGATGGCGATGAATCATAAAGCTTCTCTGGCACTGGTGATATCGTGTGCTGCGTAAAATAACATTTCTGGATATTTTTGTTGGAAAACTTATAGACTCTGTTTTTGGTACCTCCTATATTGCTGTCACTTATGCAACCCTGAATCAGCAGCTCTGGTAAGAATGCTGCCTTAGTTAGGACTTATGATCTAACACTTACAGAAAGAGCAAGTATTTAACTGCAAGTCTTCAGGTCTACTGGGTTTATTTTCACGTCAGCCACTGGCTCGCTGTGGGATGAGGTAAGTCATTCAGGGTTAAACTTGGTCTTTGAGTGGATGGAGCTCTCATGGGGAAGGGGGAGGAGGAAACAGCTGATGCAGCAGGGCAAAGAGTTCTCTCTGCATAAGGTGAAGTTCCTCAGGAGCATTACAGGGGGATGGGAAAGCAGAATGCACTTAGACCAGTGTTTCCTTCACAGCTTCAACAGGTGCTTCTGTGTGTCCCTGAATTCCAGATGTTTAGCAGAGCCAGAGAGGCACCTCTCGGACATTTAGTACTGATGGCAGCTCTCCCTTCTTAAGCTCAACAGCTTCAGGCAGAGCAGGAAAGGACCTCATTCTAGCATGCCAGTCTCCAGAGAGCTGCATTTTGACCATTAAGCTATCAAGTCCTCTGCTTATCCAAATGCTTAATAGCTCTTTTTAAATTCTTCCTCTTTGAGAAAAGTAAGAGTGTGGTCAATGTTTGTACAACATTGAAATCCTTGAATGAAAAGTGTCCTTTCTTTTAGTTTCCCCACACAGGCAGCATTCTTTAGGTCTGAATGTGCAACTCGGGTACATTTGTGACACTGTTGTCACCAGTGTCTAATAGCAATTGCCAGAATCACAGAAGGAGCACTAATCCCTATTGCAGATTTTGAAGTCATGCACATTCCACTCACCTCCAGCCCTGTTGCTTCCTACCCAGGTGCTGAGAGTGGAGACTTGCAGAAATTCCCCTCACCCCAGCCATCCTTTCCTTTTCAGCTCCACATTCTGGTCTAATGGCCAGATTGCATTTTTACCTTCATTTAGACATTACAGGAAACACAAAATCATAGGCTTTAACAAGATTAATTTCCTCATGCAGCGGAGATGCTAACAGGGATTTCCGTGTTCAAAAATTGCAATTTAGTTCCTGCATATGATGGTAGCCTAAAGCTTTAGGCTTACCAAAACACTAAAAGGTGCATCTTTTAAAACCACAAACAAGATCTCCAGACCTTACACTGGTGTGCTCTGTGTCACAGGAGGGGAGTGTGGCTGTGCTGCTGGGCAGTTCTCCATCACACCAATCTCATCATTCCTAACAGAGGTTACTCTGAAAAGAAGAAAAAAGCAGAATGTCTGTGAATTGGAGGAATGGAGAATATGCAAGTTCAGTTTGACCCTGAAAGCTTCCCTCATGCCAATGTCAGGGAGGCTGGGAGCCCAGTGACCTCCATTCCCCTGTTCCAGTCCAGGGGGTCAGACTCTCCCACAGGAGCAGAGAGGATCCCAAAGACACACAGAGAGGGGCAGAAAGCACACCAGCTTTGGGGAACTGGACATGTACTCCTGTACACCCACAGCATCTTTGATTCATGCAGATACTTAAATTTCAATTGGTATTTTCTCCAGAATGACAACATACAGTATTTGTTAGGTTCTGTGAGGAGAATAGAAAAGTTTGTGTAGTAAATATGATGATAAAACTCAGGTGAGGGAGCCAAAGTAATTAATTTAAACTTCCTCTTGTTGAATTTTCAGCACTGACACCTACCTACCACAGCATTTCTAGAAAGCTTTTTCTGAGAGAAAAAGAAGAATTTTACAGAGCTCCTCTTTTTTACCTTAAAATGCTCATTCCGTTTCTCATTTTATAAAACCTCCAACCTTTGCTACATTTTGATTGTTTATCTTTTTTCCAACTTGTCTTAATTTTATATGCTGAATCATGTGCTGAAACAAACCATTTCTGTAATAGGACACTTTTTGATTGATGTACTGGAGCTGTATTCCTTTATAGAGTTCAATCCCTAATCAGATATTCACATCTTAAGTGCTTCACTGGATCTCTCTGTTACTCTTAAATGCACAGCCTTAAGTGAGTTCTGGTTTGCAAAGGTGGGAGTTTTATGGCAGCCTGACATTCCTTACTCTCTCAAGGCTAAGATCTACTTTTGCTAAACCACTCACAACTCGGATGTGCCAGGCAGAGAACTTAGCGTTGACAATTTGATTAATCTTCTTTGGATTATAGTGGTTTCATGAATCAAACTTCAGAAGGAGCTTCTTCTTTCCAAATAATGTTAGGAGGATAGAATAATGCTTTTAAAGTATCTTCCTTTTCAATTTGGGATTTCAACATGCAAATTCAGCAGATGCCCAAAGCAAGCAGACAATGGAAGCATCACAAACATTTATTGAAAGCACTCCACTCTGCTTGGGTAACGTGGCAAGAGAACGAAAAGGTGAAGGAGAATCTAGTAGAGCTCTGCACAGAAGCAGAATTAGCAAGTCATGAGATACCACGTGGCTGTTCTCAGACTGAAAGGCTCTGTTGATTCGATTTATTCATTAGGGCTTTCCAGTAGCGTAGGTTATTAAGTGGGAGAAAGTGGGGTATATTACAACTTACTTTTATATTTCCTTTCCTGGAGGATATTTAGCACCAGAGAAGCAGAGAAAATTATTGAAAGCATCATGCCACATAAATGGGAGAATGATAGGAAAAAGAGCAGCGGCTCTCTGAAGATGGACCAAAAGAACAATGCTGGGAACAGGAAGTCAAGAAAGTTTCGCTCCATTTCGAGGTCACTTATACTCTGCAATGCCAAAAACAGCGACGATGGGTCGAGTCCCGACGAGAAATGCCCCGACTCCTTGGAGATCTCTACCAGCTGGGGGCAAGAGGACTTTGACTGCTGTCCCAGGACACAGCTGCCATGCACATCAGAGGCAGGAGACAGCCCACCTGACCCTCCACGTGTGGTCACCAGCATCCTCCAGTCCAAGGCTGCAGCCAATGAGAACTGCAACAACACGAGAAGAAAGTTCCTCACCAAGGTAGGCAACTCGTGCTGTGTATTGTGATGCTCCCCACTGCAGTAGCTCCTAAATGGATTAATCAATATTTCTCAGGAACCTGGGGTTCTGCTTGGCTTTTTCCGAGCCTATGAGCCCGCAGTGCTCCTGCTCTGCATAAAAGGCATGAGAATGTATTGGCTTCCCTGCTGTGCTGTTGCACTCTGCCGATGGACAATCTGCTGAAATCAGTGCCTCTAGGCCACTCTCGGTGTTCAGACAAGCACAGCTGGAGTGTTCTATCTGCAACAGACTCTTCAGCTCAAAATATAACCCTGTCACTGTAGCAAAGTGCACTTGTAGTGATACCATGATACCTCACAAGCCATGCAAGGATGAATTATATCAGTACTGTGTAAGGCACAGGAGATTCAGTAGGCAGATGCTCTTTCCCTCTGATTCAGGAAGAAGGTAGTGATGGCTCTAAAACCACCAGAGATGTCACATTTCCTAGAGATGTAAAAAGTCTAAGAGCCTCATGTTACAATGCTATTCTTTAATTAGCTGTGTGAACCCTAACAATCTGAACAACCTTTCAGTCTGAGCAATATATTTTAGATGCCTTTAGGAAATTCTTTCAGTAGGATATCCTAATTTTTTCCACTTTCTCTCTACCTGCTGCTGTGATGTGTAAAAGGGACCTCACTGCAAGTGTCCTCCTGGCACCTCCTTTATTACATGCCTTTTATCTGTGCAAATAAGTGCTTGTGTGAAAGAACTGATTCTTTCACCCAAATAGCTTTTCTTGTATATTCTATTTTATTTTATATAAAATAAAATAAAATAAAATATATAGTAGCTAAAATTAGACCTCTATGTCTAAACACACAGTGGCACAAGTGCTACTGAAAATCAGAATCTCCCCTTACTCTTGATAATGACCACAGCATGCCCAAAGACTGCAGCAGGATAGATGCAAGGTGTTTGAATCCTTGGCAAAGTCCCAGCAGGAAGACAAAACCAAACCAAATTGCTATTGCATTCTGTCAGAAAACAAGACCCAAGTCCCAAAACTCACCCAGTGCCCTGCAAAACCATACCAACTCCTCCTTTTTGGAAGCAGTCCAAGTGCACCCTGCTGATGTCTCTCTGTGAGTGGAGAAGGAGCTAGCCTCTCTGCACTCCCCCATCCCCTCTTTTCAAAAGTTGAAGCACTTAGGTGTGTGTCAGCTGCCCCAGTTTATTTGCTTGCACATCTCCTAAGTGTGCAGGGCTCCAGTAACTGCTGTGGCCCATATCCACATGCAGCTACTCAAGATCTTATTGCAGACTGTAAGTTTAGATCATTTGCTTTTATGGCTGGCACGCAGCTCAAATAGGGATCTGGGGAACAGAGTAAGTCCCACAATGCCTTTGCACACATAAAATAGAACTGCTAAGGGTATAAATCCACTCTTAAGCTAAAGCATCAATGTCACTGAAGAACATGTCAGACGGATGCTGACATAAATTAGTCAGCAGCTCAGTCCCTCACAGCAGCATTTGGGTTGCTTAGTGCTGCTGTAGGCTATGTGTACCATTAAATTCCCACTCCAGAGCTCTCATAGCAATCTGAACCTCTTCAAATGCTACTTGCTAATCTTCCATACCTTTCAGAGTCATGGATCAATAAGTGATTCTAAACAGTCTCATCTTGGCATGCTAAGCAGGATGAACATTGGTAACAGCCAAATCAACCCTGTCCTGTGCTGCTGCTGCTGAGGCTTTCCCCCTGTAGTATTGAAGCAGTGATCTCTACCTTCCACATGGCACAAACCTGTCAGAACAATCTTCCTGTACCCCATGTCTTACAAAGCTTAAGCTTAAGGCTTCTCTCATTAAGGAGTCAAACAAGCATTTTTTCATGTCCCAGTGTAATTCTCTCTCCATCTAAATGTGACACTTCAGAAATTCATGATGTGTGACTCAGAGCTGAAGAATCCTTGTCTTTGTTTGAGAAAATTGATTCCATTCTTTCTGCGGTGTTCTTGAGGATATTCCACTTTTCTTCTGCCTTCCAGCACCTCCAGCCCTGAGCGTGACTCTGAAGGTGTTAATAACTCCCACAGAACTGAACAACTTAATATTTGCTGTCACAAGGAAGGAGAGAAGAATGCCTAAAAGTGCTGCACGATTTAATGCTCCCTGTGCATTTCTTCTCCAGAGTAAGGGGGAGCCTGTAACACCAGTATTCAAAATGCAAGTTCCTTTTTTCTGTTCAAAACCTCAAAGTACCTCTCTGAGCCATACTCTACTGACTGCATGGGATTCCCCATAAGCAATAAACCATTAGCAAATCAGTGTTTCAGGACTAGATAACAGAGATTTTTTTTTTTCCTTCTCTAATATTCTGTCAGCAATGAGAACAGATTAACAATCTTTGAATTCATTTAGTTTCTATGTTCCACTATTCACTTATACTGACTATTTGCTGTGTCCAGAGGCCCAGGGTTACCTTGGTGTCATTTGTTCACTTTACAAGATGAAATGTGCTTGGCCTGGTATGGTGGACTGCCAGCTGGTCCATGTATAAACAAGCAGATCTCCTTTATAGTTTTCTTCTCAAAAAATCAGAAATTTTCAATTGGCCTGAAAGGTAAAAAAACCAAAGAAATGGGAAGCAGTACCTGATACCATGAGCATGGGCACAGCAAACACTGTGGAAGATGTCTTTGCCTGCTCAGAGACTGAAATCACTCCAGCTGTTGGGAGAACTGGGCAGGAATAGACGATATCAGCTCCTTCAGAGAGCAGCAGGCTCTGCTGAGTGTGAGAGCTGCTTCAAGAAGCACTGCTACTCCTTCAAGAAGCATTCCATTACATCTTCCCTGCACCCCCAACACCCTGGGAAGCACTGAGAGCTACCTGTGGGGCTGGGAGCAGGGTTGAAACAGCAGCTAGAATAAACCAGAATACAGAAGGGCTGACTTTTGATGAAATAAATATGGGAGCCAAGCTGACCTGACTGCATGGCTCTACTTGGTTCTGGAAACTCCTGCACCCTTGCTTCCTTTGGTCCCTGACCCCCTGCTTGAAGGAAGGAAAAGGCAAAAGGTAATTTTTCTCCTTTGGTCATCAGCAGAATATAATTTTATTACCTTGCCCTGATGCAAACACCAGTTAGCTGGCCCTTTGGTACCAGGACAAGTGCCATGGCAACAGACTGTAATGTCTCAAACACAAGCCCATGGGCAGGATGGAAAAACAAAGCCAGGAGAGGAGACTGCATTCGTTTAGATATTTATGTGTTCTCCTCAGTTGTCATACTTCTCTCTTTCTGTCTTCCCAGCCCTCCTTGCTTTTGCTGCACAACAGCCAGGTCATGCTCGGAGCAAGCTGGGAAAGGGGCTGTTGCATTAACACAGCGTGTGCTGCAACATGCAGGCCAGGCAAAGGCTCCTAGGAAAGCACAGCAGAGGGCAGATGATGGGTGGAAAGGTCCTTCTGTAACATCTGAAGTGTTGAATTGTCTGTCTAGGGCAAAACTTGGTCCCATGCCCTGCTCCTTGCATCATCCTTGCCTTCCAGCTTCTGCCATTTTACTGGTTTCAAAGGGAATATGCTGCTGGGAAAATGAATTACATCTACTATAAATATTTTTAAAAGACCAAGGCATTGGGCTAAGGTACATCAGAGCCAGTGGAGTGAGTTTATGCCAGAGACACTCTGGCCCTTTCTCTGTTAGAAATGATGCGGACAAAAATTGCTCCTTGAAGAAAATCCTCAAAGACTGTACTCTCTTGGAAAACCCAGCCATTTCACAGTCACAAGACCAGAAAAGCTAAATATTTAAATACATTATTGTACTGCTGTTAGATATATTTCTTTTTGTTTCATTTTTGTTTCCTTTTTTTTAAAAACCAGCAGTCAATTAGCTCATTGTCATGCACTTGGTTCACTGAGTCCAAGACCTTACTTGAACTAGCCTTGTATAACATTTCAGTTCAGACAATCTAACTACTGTGTCTTACTTCAAGAGTGCACAAAAGTTTTTCAGTTTTCCACAGATGCCATGGTTACCCTTATTTCTAAACAACATCTGGAATTAGATGTTTTGAGATGGGACTCTGGGCTAGAAATGTCTAATGAAAAGGCAAAGGAAAAAGAAATCTTTTAAATGGCAGATAAAAAACATCCTCAGAAGCTTTGCATTGTGGATGACAAGGGGAACAGGAAGAGAGAGTTGGCTTGGATGTACAAATTACTTTTCCAGAGCTAAACACAAGAAAAGTTAATCTATTCTCACCTGTGGAAAATTCAAGAAGGCTCGAAAACTCCTTTAATTTTTATCTTTCAGCCAAGCAGACTCAGCTTAAATATAAATTTTGCTTTGAGTGGAACTTACAATGCAGATAAAAGTTTCCCCAGAGTCTTGAAGTGCTGGGAGACAAAGCAGAGAGTTAATTCACTGGCAGCAAATACATGCTTAAATACATGTTCCAATAATGAAGAGACAAGGTTGACCTAGAATCCACCTCCCCCCACACCAAACCTGCCAACCCTCTTTTAGCAAATTTTCAGTACTCACTGTGTTCAGACCTATAAATCAGCTTTCAAAACAAGCAGGACACTTTTAAAAGGAGAAGGATGCAAAAATAAATACTGTCTTTACTCTTGGAACCATCAGCAGTGTTTCTATGCATAAAATAATCAGAGAGACAGGAAAAAAGATATTAAAGAACTAAACCCAAAGCAAATTGACTGCTGGCACATGAATTGGTCAAACATTTATTTTTCTGAAGAACAGCTTTTATTAATTTTCTGTCATGTTGCAATAACTTGGATATGAATATAATGATCTATATCCAGGACCCAAAAAATACAGATGTTGACAACATACAGATATTTGCCACATGTCTGTAGCCCAATAAAAACTTTATTTTTTGGGGTTTTTTTGTTTTTTTTTTAAGTAATTCACCTAAATGAATTGCAGCAATGATTGAGACACAGAGCTAATTTGAAATGTAGCCCAACTGGGTAAGATGACTACATAGGTAAACAAAAATTGTTCCCAAGATTTTTCTGCAGTGTACAAGGGATTTAACCTCTACTTTCCTAATGACTAAGTGCATGCAACTTACTGTTCTTGGAAAAAAAACCTCCATATCAGTTTTGATTTGGTGACATTTCACATGTATGTCCCAATGCAGGACAGAATTTCCAGGCTGGCACATGTCCCATGGTACAAAAAGCAGTGCCTTCCCCAAAGGACTTACGTGGTGCTGCAATGGAAAACCTCAGAGCCAAACCCACCGTGCTCTGTGAAACTGGGCAGAGACACATCACTGTTGGACAATTAATTAGGAGGATATTTATAAACATGACAAACACAGTAGCTATGTACTGTGAACAAGATGCAGGAAAGGCATAAGCATGACTCTGCTTCTAACAGAGAGGAGTTGGGGGCAGTCTGAAAAAGCCTATGGAAATTGAGAAAAGGAAGTGTGGGGAACTGCTATGCAAAGTTGTGTGTGTGTGTCTGACAGGTATCTGTGAGAGGACACGTGAATCTTTCAAGGGAGCTTTATACAAGAGGAGGGATTCCTAAGAAGGGAAGTTGGCAAGTCCAAACTTAAATTTTGACTACAGGAAAAAGAAAGGAAATGACTCTTTAAAACACTGAGTTTTTAATACCATTATTCTTTCACAACTGCCCCAATCCACAAGCAGCTGACGACTCAGAAATACTCAGCCAAATGGCAGAATAATTTCCTACCTTAGATATCTATCTTACATTTCTCATGCTTTAAAACAAGCACACCAGCTTATTGAAAACCCTGTGAGTTTTGGTGGATGCTTCATATATGCAGAATCTGACCTGCAATGTCATAATCATACCTGAAATAAAGGACAGTGCAAACAGAAAAGGGAACTCACATTTTTTGCTACTCAAGTTCTCAAATTTTAAGGCATCAGAATGTGAATCTTCATTTTGTTATCATGCTGAAGACTTCAAAGCACTGCCATGAGATTAAAAAAAAAAAAAAAAAAAAAAGAAAGAACATAATGTAATCCTGATTTCAAGTAAGTCCTTCCCAAGATATTTATCTTGGGTGAAAAGTAAATATAAAAGCTCCAAAACTAATATTAGAGTTCAAGCAAACTGGTTGAAGATAGAATTCGGTCCATGCTTATATCCTTACCAACATATTACTCACTAGAAGCACTCTTCATGAACAAAAAAGGCTTCCAGAAATTCAGACACTCCTCATTAAAGGCAGACAATCTGGAATGTGAGCAAACCCACAGAGTTAAGGAGTCAGTCAACACAAGTATAGCCCTTGTCCATTACCTACTGAATTCAGCCTGCAGTGAGCCCAGGGCTCCTAGTTAAATATTTCATTCATTCACAGCCTTAGATTTACTCTGGCAGGTTTCAGAATGGGAGCCAGGCTTCGGCACTCAGCCTGAAAGATAATGACCTTTATTGACATTGCTGTGAATTTGCAGTTTGTATTTGCTGTCACTCAGTTATGATGTGATCCCTATTGATTTGGGGTGAAGGAGCATAATGATTCTCATCCTCAGGGCTGGATGAACTCTGCCTAGGGCAGAAATGAAGCCCTGCTGATGGTGAAAGTGGCTACACAGCTTTCCTTGTGCTCTCAGAGGACTACAGATTACTGGAAATAGCTCATGCCACTTTGACCAGGGGCCCTGGGAGCAGCACAGACAGTTGACCACTGTTATATTTTGTGGCCTGTCCTAACATATGAAATTTGCCTCCCCTTCAGAAATCTATACCTCAGTCACACAAATCTCTTGGGAACAAGCCTGGATCCAGGATACACTGAGAGCCCCCTTCACTTTGTGGAGTATGGAGAGGCTGGCGAGGGCAGAGGAGGTGGGTTCAGCTGGGGGCAGAACGAGTGAATACTTGAATCAGGAGAAATACTAAGCAAATGGAAAAGAAATTGTGTGCTAACTTTCCAGCTTTCCTCGTCTCCTTAGAACTTTTAGGTGTTCACACGTTTGTGCCACGGGAGTGTATTTCCTAGTCAAATGTGTTGTGCTTCATGTGCTTAGTTGCTCCATTCTTTGCTTTCTTTATATGTCTCCAAACACTACTTCTCCTTCTGCATGGCCCTGTGTTAATGATTCATAACTGCATTAAAGACATGCTTACAATTAGTCCTCCAGATGCAACACAGGCTACAGCAACATCAACCAGTCTGGAGTGGACAAAAAATTTTCCACTGCTGCAGACCTCTCTGGTGGCCTGCCCCTACTTAACAAGTCAGCAGCAGGGGTGGAGCTTCTAGTGTTTTGTATACACTTCTTTTCCATTCAGACCTCTTCTGTTTTCCAGAGCATTTAATTTTCTGGCATGTGTTTATTTTCCTCCCTGTCTTTTCTTACAATAGTCAGCATAGGCAAAGTTTACCCAGTTACTATGAAAAGTCTATTATCTGTTCTCTTCCCCTCATGCAAAGGGACACTATATTCTAATTCTTCCCTCTTGTACCCAGAAGCCACGGAAGCCCTAAGGAAAATGACTTCTGTAAAACACTGACTCTGTAATACCGTTGTTCTTTCTCAAATGGACAGTGTTAAAAGGCTCCTGTTCTCCTTGGAGGCAACCTGGTTCTAAGAACAAGAACACTTTCTATATTTCTTAAAAAGGCTCAGAATAAGTGTAAACAACTTTCAACAGCTTTGGTACATTTTCACTCACGCAACCTTTCATCTTTTGGACCAGGACAGCTGCATCTGCAGGCTGTGTACAACATCAGGGAGCAGCGGCTCAGGAATCAAGCTCTCCAGGAGTCCAAGATGTACATCCTTCTGGAGAGGGTTCACAGGCAGCCATGTGCCTGCTGAAGGCCCAGCAAACAGGTACAGTACACGTGGAGTTAGCAGGTTACTGCAGAGACATTTGTTCACACAGATTTTGCACAACCAGCTTTCTGTGATGAAGCCTTGAAGCTCAGTGCCACAGAAAAGAAGTGATGTCTGGGAATAATTTCTTACGTTGCTTCCAGGTGGGGAGACAGGTCAAGATTCCAGAAAAATAAAGCTGTGCCCACTCAGGGATCTAATGCTGCTCAATTACACCAAGAAATAAAACCTGGAAGAATGAGAGAGTGTACGTAACATCAGGTTTTCAAACTGTGATGTCCTGTTAAAGGGCAGTGTAGGATGGCACCAGCCCAGCAAGGCCGCTGGAAAGCAATGCGAGCCAAGGCTCCTGACAGGGAGAAAATGCGGTCTTTGATCAATTTGCAAATGCAAGACAGTGAGAAGGGAGGAATATCTTGTCTGGATGTTAGCTGTGTGATCACCAGGCAGCCAGTGAACACCTGGACTGAGCAGAAGAGAGCAGCAACAGGAAAAACTCCTAGCAGGGGATGGGGGTGTGTCACACATTGAGGCATCCCATGGCAGCCCAGGTCAAAGCAAAGGGGGAATTGCAGCCAGCTCCTTAGAGAGCACATGGAACAGGGCCATGTTATTCTTTGTGAAATCATATGCAACCATTTCTTTTTTTTCTTTAAGGGATGGTTGTCTGAGCCCGAGGGATGAGCTGCTAACACTAAATGCACAGTCACTGAAAGACCTGTCCAGGAAGGAGGCTGAGTCTCTCATTCCCCCAGTGACACGGCTGGTGAACATCCTGGTGGCTAACAAAGTAAGCATGAGCAGCTCTGGGGTGACTGGACATTTACTTTAGAGAGAAGGAGAATTTGAACATCAGACGTTTGAAGAACATGGTTTTGCCTGTGCTGACAAAACCCAAAACCTCTTGTGGTCAGACTCTGGTGACTTTCAGCATAGCTTTTTTCCCAGATAAACAGAGGCTATGGGGAGGCCAAGGCCTGGGAAACTAGCAAAGGCTGTTCAACCCCTCATTTTGGAAACACACAGCTTGCCAATGTTAATTTTCCATTTAGAAGCTGAAGAAAGGCAGAAGTGAATTTAAGGGAAGATCCATGAATCCCAGAGTAGCCAGACAGCTGGCCCTGTAATGAAGTAGTTTTGTGGATCTAGGATCTATGGTTAATAGCAAAGGCTTTCCAAGCTAGCTAGCTTGGTAGGAGAAACACTGAAAAATCATTTTCAAAATTCGTCTTTAAGGATCTTTTCTGTATTTCTTATTCTCAGGAGTTCCCTAAGGGAATGGGACTGGAAAGCCCTAGCAGGATTTTGCTACTTGGCAATACTCCCACCTGCTGTCCAAGAGGAAAATTAGCATTCATTAGGTCTTGTATCCCCAAACAGAACTCCTGAAGTCAGGATTCTGGAACAAAGTGTTTGTCTTGGTTGGCTCCAGTTAGATTGGAACATACAGATTGTTCTCTGACGCTGCACTTGTGGCTTTCTCAGCCCCTGCAGAATATCACTGAGCAAAAATTTGGCATTTTTAAAAATTTATATCAGTTAATTTAATACATTCTGTCTGTATTTAGTTAAGTTCTCCCTTTAACTGGGGTTCCCTCAGGATCAAAATAATCGTGTCACAGAAACCAGATCAGATTCAGGACCTATGTGAACCATACACATGCAGAAATTATTCTTAACATCAACTGTTATTCAGATGTGAGCATTTATTTCCAAATAGGTCTAAAAACCTGCATTTAGAAAGAGGAATGTTTCATCCACAGGTTTTTAAATGCCAGGATTAGTGGCCATATTTTTAAAAGCAACAGGAGATTCCAAGTGGAAGGTATTGATTTTTTTGAAAACACTAAAACTTAGTCCTTAGGGGTTTTTAAACGCTTGAATTGAAATTCCCATTTATCCTCCTATTTATTTTAACTAATGAATTTTGCTGCATGTCCTTTGATTCAGGCTGAAATCTGTGGAGGCCAAATTAGAAGAAATTTTATTTTTGAGATTAGATGACTTTGGAAATTTCCTGCCATAGCAACAGATTTTGTTTGTTGGGTTTTTCTTTGTTTGTTTTGTTTTAGGAAACACCAACTTGTAAGGAAAGGCCTTTGGAAATACAGAATGGTTTTCTGCACGGTAAGGCTGCATGTCAGCGGACTCGCAGTAACTCCACCAGTAAGTTGCAGAGAAATAATCTGTTTTCTTGTAACTCAGGGAGTGCAAAGCACAGCATCCCATCGTGTGATGGTACTGTGGTGCTAAAAGAAATGTTGTCCAACTTTATTCTGGGACCCTTAGCTAAGAATTGCTGATGCATAAAATCATCAGCTTGTGTATTCACAACATCCTGCAGCCAGGTTTTGTGCATTTTATGGTTTGGGGCTTTTTTTTAATTGTGTATTCTAAATGGGCCAATAGTTTTTTCAGTAGGGAATGCTTCCTTTTTACTACATTTAACATTAATGGCTATCTCCAAAGTGACAGCTGAAAGCATCAACCACTTCACAGACAGATTTACAAAGGGAAGAACATTCCTAAGTAACATTTACGCGATGAAATGACTGTGCAGAGGCGTCCAACCCTCGTGAAGTGACACAGCTCTCTCCCTACACCTGGCAGGTGCCAGCCCGTTCTGGGCTGGGGATGTGGAGGGTCCAGCACCCCGCAGAGCCGCGCCCCTCAGGGACCGACTGCCCCACGCCCTCCACGCCAGCCGAAAATCGCTCTCCCAGCAGCTGGACTGCCCCGCAGGGAGGGCCCCGGTAAGTGCTGCAGGAGCCACCTCAAAAACACACAGCACCATCCCCAGCAGGGCTCTCTGGATGACCGTGGCAGACACTGTCCTGCCAGGACCCATCAGCCCTTCAGGCCCTGCCAGGGACCATGGTCACTCTGCCCCCTCTGCTTTCCACCCCCAGCACCTCCTCTGTGAGGAACAGGAAAGGCTCCGTGCCAGCAAAACCCCAATTTCTCCAGGCTCTCCCTCCCACTGCCCAGCAGGTTTTGTGGTGTGTCTAAACCCCCAAGGGTGGTTCACACCTCCCCACCCCGAGCCCCAGTGCCACCAGGCTCCCCAGTCACCTGCACTGGCTGGAGGTGTTCCATCTTTACCTCTTAATCCTGTTCCCAATCCCATGGTGAATAGATAATCTGGTCTTCACGTCAAAATTGAGACTTACTTCCTCACATATGCAGAAACCAAAATTTTGGCTGATTTTCCACACTCTTCAACACCTGCTAGTTTCACTTTGCTGCATTAAAAAAAAAAAGGCGCTGAACCCTCTCGGATGTATAATGAGTGCAATTAACTCTGACCCTGCTGAACTTCATGCATAGTTAGCTTTGGGTAATGACTTCTGTCAGTGCTTAAATTATCTTGTAATACCCAATTCCATGTTGAAATAGGAGGTTTTCATTAAACATTTCACTAAATATTTCATTAAAAGTTCATTAAAATGGGATAAATCTCAGAGGCTGAATTTAGGAAATCCAGCACAAATTCATATTTTGGGGCAAATGCTGATGACAGGTTTGGTGCGTCCCAAGATAAAGCTTTTCAGTCACAAGACGAAGGAAAGATTTTGAATGTCTTGATTCTAGTTCAGATCTTAAAGACAAAAATTATAATACTTATTTATGTCCCCTAATGACCACAGATTGGGTTTTGGCATGGGGAATCGAGTGAGAGCACAAATATATCTTTCTACACCATTAACCACTTCAAGGACCAACATCGTGATTTTTCTCCAATTTAGTCCCTACAGGACAAATTCAGTGAGCAGTGATTTTCTGAGTAACAAATGGCTTATGAATTAGAAATAATTTTAAAAAAAAATTTAGTACCAGCAGTTCTAAGGAAGAAAATTTGAAATAAACAAGTTACTGCAATGTATGTTCAAGTATTTCTGCTTATGCATTAAAAAAAAAGTGAGGTTTGTTGGGTTTTTTTTAATGTTCACAGGCAATTTCGAGGCCGTCTAGATCCCTAAGTACAGCACAGCTAGTGCACACATCCTNACTTCCCAAAAAATGACACTGAAAGACAGATTGAAGCTGAGATGAGTCATAAGTGACTTTTACACCTGCACCCATTTCTGCATTTGCAAGCCTCCTTTTGAGTGCATGTATCACGTAACTTATTGTACAATACAGTAATAGTGATGTAATCTTTTCTCTTTCAAAACAGGTGATGAAATCCTGGAACTGAATGGAGAATCCATGCATGGATTAACACATTATGATGCTTTACAGAAATTCAAGGTTATGTACTCTCCTTCCAGAACAAGCTCTGCTTTTAGACACAATGTACATGCGAGCTCAACCCATTGTCTGTTTTTTCCAGCAGGCCAAAAAGGGTCTTCTGACACTTACAGTCAGGACAAGCTTCAGCACACCTCATTCTGCTTCCAGCTGTCAGTCACCCCTCTGGTGTCAGTCACTGAGCTCCAGCACATGCATAACCAAAGAAAACAGCTCTTTCAGTTCAGAAAATGCAGCATTCTCGTTAAATCCTACCAAGCCCAATGACAGGGTCATAATGGAAGTTACCCTAAACAAAGGTAAGTGTTGACATTAACTGAGGGCTGCCAACAAAGCATTGACTGACAAACGACTGTTCATTTGCTCTCTGAATGTCTTTCCTCACTAACCTGACTCTTTTCCTGAACTAAGTTTTTTTTAATACAACAAATTAGATTTTGGTGCCTGTTGGTGCTAACAAGTATCTGTCAACAGCAGGATTTTGAACACCATCTGTCCTCAAGAGCCAATCACTGAGGTTTTTTCCACTCAAGCATCAGAGTCACATCCATATCCTTGACATGAAAAAGTAAATCTCTTGTCAACAACTGCCACTTATTAAGCAGACTCTTAACTCTTATCCATAATTACTCAAGCAGTTAATTTTAGTCTTGAAAAGGCTCAAAACCAAAAAAAAAAAAAATCTATATCTTCTTGTAGTTCTTTTACCTCCTCTCCAGCATCATCTATTTAAAAACAACCACTGGCAGAATGAAATACACTTTTAAATATGGGAGCATCAGAGCAACAAACAAAGCAAAGCCTCTGTGAGGCACCTGTGACTTACCAAACACACAGTATGGGATCTAACATCCAGTGGTTGTGCAGAGAGTGTAAACTCACAGAAGGGTTAAGCTGTGTCACATAAAACAGAAAGAGGACTGAAATGATATAGCTAACAATAGCCATATATCCTTAATTTTAGCTTGTTTTCCCCTTAATTTTGGCTCCTTTTTTTTTTCTGTTCTGTCTCCTTGTAGAGTAATTTGAATTCTTCTGTAACGACAGATATTTTGCAAAATAAACCTACACTGCATTGTGTCTGTGACACTTTAATCATGAGAGGGACAAAATCCCCCATAATAACCCCACAATAAAACAATAGAAAGGACTAGAAGAAAGCAGTGGAAGCAGCAATGAATGCTGAATGTGCAACATTCATGAACACAAGACTTTGGTTCTGGTTTGTACAGAAAAAGGAATTAAATTTAATTAATTTTTAAAGAGGCTCTTCAATGGTTTGCTTTGACTGTTTCTTATGCCTTTTTTTAAATTATTATTGATTCTTTCAGAGCCAGGTGTTGGCCTTGGAATTGGGTTATGCAGCATCCCTTACTTCCAGTGTATTTCAGGGATCTTTATCCACACCCTCTCGCCAGGCTCAGTGGCACACATGGATGGGAGACTCAGGTAGGATGAGAAAGGCTGTTTGTCTTTTGCCACGAGTTTTTCATTGCTCTGTTTTATGGATTTATTCTTGACCTGTTTGGGCAGGAAGGAATATTGATTTCTGGGAATTTGGGGTTTAAAGCAGTTGGGTTTAAAGCCTTTAACTTTGAAAGTCTTAGACAAGCTTGTATCACTGCTACTGGAGGAGATTTCCAAATAGAAAGTATTTGGAAAAACCTAAACATATGGCTTAACTTGGCTTGTTTGAGCACTAGATTTTTTTCTGATACAAGCTCCTCAAATTCATTCCTGATAGAAAAACAGATTTGCTCAAATGAGCTTTAGTGGGAGTGTAGAAATTCACTTTCAGAGATTTTTTTTACCAGCTATTAGTGTTGAACACACTGAGAACTGAACAGAAAACAGCAGTTTCAGTGAAGTCTTTCTGATTTAAATTTAGATGTCCTGTAACCCTCCTCTCTAATACTATAGCTGAAAGAACTGTAGTCTTAAATTATTTGAATATTTGTATGATACAAATCAGTGCCTTCAGTCAACCCTTAACGTGTGTGGGCACTAGAGCAGGGCAAGGCAGTCTCAGTTTCTATGTGAGCCAAATTTGTATTTCACCTAGAAAGATCCAGTTTAGCAGATTTTGATAGTTTGTTACTAGAATTTTTATTTTAACAAGTTATTCACATATGTAGCAGAAACATAACATCCTTTCTGACCTTAAAGAGCACTAACATAATCTAAAGACATGAAAAGTGAAGTGTTAACTTGAAAGGAAGGAAGATGTAGGTGGAAGCAGCAGCTGAGCTGCAGACAGCAGAAAGGTCACAAAGTGTGCATGGCTGAACATGCAGAAAGCTCAGAGGCTGCATGGAACATGGCAGATCAAAACCCTGTGACATGCAACTCATCCCTGTTCTATTTTCAGGACAGAAAGACAGATTTAATCTGTAATCAAATTAGAGGTTGACTTTATGAATTTGCTTTTTGTGTGTTTTCACATGGGTGAGACAAGGTCAGGAGAAAATCTCTTTTGCTTACATCCTCTCTTTTTTTTTTTAATATCTCTCTAGGTGTGGAGATGAAATCCTTGAAATTAATGAAACTTCAGTGCAAAATACAACTCTTAATGAAGTTTATGCAGTGCTAAGCCATTGTGATCCCGGTGCAGTACAAATCATTATTAGCAGACACCCTGAACCACAGGTAGCACACTTTGTATTCTTTCTGACTTTCAATACAGCACATATTGAAAACTGAGAGGGAGCAAGTGCTGACCTGAAACAGGTGGAAAAATGTTGACTGCAAAAATGCTGATCTCTTTATGATTATTGCTGCACCCAAAAAAATCTGAGATATGCATTCCTTTAAATAGAATCATTCAAGATTTGAAGATCACTGGTGACAATCTTACATGAGGTTCTGTGCAGTGAATAAGGAAACTGCAGAATTAATATTTCAAGATAAACCCAAAATATAGTTCTTATGTAAGAAAGAATTGACAATAATAAGTAAATTGAAAGAGGGTACATACCTCCCCAAAAAGAATTAAATGTTTATACACTTGTCTTTCAGTAATTAAAATTTAGGTCTTGCCCAGCCAAAATTTATAATTAAATTAATATTGAATATTTTATTCTTGCAAGGTTTTTCTACAAAATGCTTCCTAACATCAAATACTGTATAAATGATTATCAAGTTTAAATTGTTACATAAATTATGCTGTATTAAGTTACCTTATACTGGTAAATCCAGGACTCCACTTCTAGTGAAATCTGCAAAAGAATGTTTATCTTTGAAAGATCCCATTTTACCTACACAGCACATCCATAGATATGCTTCATATGTACTGGGATATATACAAATATAATGGTGTGCAGTTAACTCACCTCATGAGAGTAAAATGGCATGATATTTCCTAGGTGTCTGAGCAACAGCTGAAAGAAGCTGTTGCACAAGCTGTGGAAAGCAACAGATTCGGAAAGGAGAGACACCAGTGGAGTACTGAAGGTAAGGGAATAAATGCATTCACTGAGAAATGGTAATTTTGACTTAAAAGATGTCAAGGATGAGTACATGCTGTATTAGAGTCATTGGGAACAATCACATAACCTAGAGCAGAAAAGAGGAGGAAACCTCACAGGACAGCCCTCCTAACATGTCTCCAATGGCATGTTACCAGAGCGATGAGAACAGACCAAATCTGTCTGATCACCAACAAAAATGCTTTGTGCAAACTTCCCCTCACAGTTGCTCATCCTTTCCAGTTCACAACCTCTGCTTAGAGCCTTTCAAACTGCCTGTAGGTGACAGGACTGTGACAACAAGGAACTGCACAACCAAGGGTGATGTCCTAGGGGCAAACCTGGTTAATCCCTCATTTGTGAGGAAACGTGCAGCCATGGCTGGAGCTATTTGCCCAGCTCAGGTACGGCATCCTCTCACAGTAAAGTGTTGGAGTGATACTCCTTTGAGTGTCTTCTAAAGGAACAATAGGTAACAGAGTCATCATCAGTAAAACTACACTGCTGACGTACCTCTGTATATAGGGAGAATGTTATTTTGGTGTCCAGGAACTTGGCTGCTGACTCTTCACCCTCCAAGGCAATGCGTAAATCACACCTTTGCACCCACCAAGGGTGACATTCAGCTGCAGGCTCCATCAGCTGGATCTCAGAAGCGAGCGCTTTGCGTGTACTGAGCAGGCTTTTCCAACGTGTTCCTGGTGCAGGTGTCAGGAGACTGGACACGAGCTGGCACGGGAGGCAGCCCTGTGAGAAGCACATGGACGGGGTTCTGGGGTACTGCGGCCGCAGGGCGCAGCGGCTCATGGCCCGCTCCAGCAGCGACAGCAGCTACAACCCGCGGGGCTCCTGCGCCGCCGCTGCCGTGCAGCACCTCACCGACCTGAAAGCACGAGTGCACAGCGTGGATGTACCAATCACCAGGCAACCCGGCCTGCTGTGCTCGTTCTCTGCCAGTAACTCAGAGAGAAATTCCCCTCCGACCTGCGGCGAGGCCTTGCAAAACACCAAGAAGTCATCGGAGATCCTCGTTAGGAAACCCAAATCGTCGAAGCCCAAACCTCCACCGAGGAAATACTTCAAGCAGGACTGCACGTGTGGTGAGCAGGGTAACGCAGTTAGAAAAGAAAAGGTTGTGTCAGAAGTGGCTGAATCACCTTCTGCAAGGGTTCAGGTAAAGTAAAATTTACAGCATTTTTCTTGTGCCTGCATATTCGTGAGGCGGGGGAAAGAGGAAGGCAAAGCGACTTTGCACGATAGCAGGAAGAAGGGTGGGAGAGAAAGACAAAATGTATACACATGAGAATTGGGGGAAGAAGACGAAGCTCTTCTGTTTTGAAAACAAGGTATCTTAGTGAAGCCAGTTTAGCACAAAATGTCATGTTCAAAGTAAGGTCAGAAGGCAGAGAAGTGTCTGAAGAAAATCATCTTCCATCCCAAGGTATCTGAGTTAAAATCCCAGTGAAAGCGGCAGCAAGAATGAATCTGAGTCCCTGCCATTCCCTATGAGCATCACCCACAGGGTCAAATCATTTATGAAGTAGTCATGAAACAATTTCTTTGCTTCAGCAGTGGATTTTTGTTGGAAGAAAGCACGAACATTATGCACAGCAGAAAATCTTGGCCTCAGATACATTTCTTGAGACCAGGAGGTATTAAATAAACCCATTTAAATTGTGGTGCACATACCTATTTGTTGATGAGCTACAGTACTTGAAAACAGTATACTTTTGTACATTGCTAAATTTCAGTTCCCTCTCTTATCTAAGACAACAGAGTGTTTCACTTTTGCATTAGTGTGAAGGATTGTGAGATCTGTGTGTTGAAACAAAATCGTGGTTTGTTTAAAACTGAAACCTCTTTTCCCCAGGTTTAGTAATATGGCAGTAGAAATGAACTGCTCTCAATGCAATGCAAAGGAGAAAAAGCAAAGAAAAAACCCCACAAAAGCCCCCCAAACAGTTCCCAAGCTGCAAAGATCAATGCAAAATTATATAGAGCAGACTGAAGTCCACATATAATGTTAATATCTAAGAAAATTTTCGTTAAGCACCTTATGTAAAGTCACTTTTACCATCCCCTAAGTAGAAACCACTGCTAGAAAAACAACTTTCAGAAGTAAAATTGAGAGAAATAAGTACTTGTTGAACTCATCACTCCTTCCAACTTCTTATTCTTCAGCACTTAGTCATTCTAAATAACAGTAAGAGAAAACTAAATATTAAGATCAATAGAATGCATGAAAAATCAAGGTCTGTTCAGGAAGACAACTTCCTCTATTCAGATAGTCTCTATATATCTGTATACACCCAAGAGAGAGGGTTTCTTGTCACAATGTATTTCTGATCATTACGAGAAGGTTTTATTACTGCTTTTAAATTTTTTTTTGACCTTTACTCGCCCCAAATGTTGTATTAGTCAGTCTGAGGTCTGCATACCACAGTTTTATACAGGGTTTCTGGTTTTTTCCAGATTCATATATCTTTTCAGACTTCTTTTCAGATTCATATAGAGTGTGGTTTGCATAACTACATTCTGACACACTTCTCTTTCCTGTTTGTTCAGCAGGAAGTTGGAGAACCAATGCTAGAGGGACATCAAACTGATGTAACCCACGGTGTCTTCACCACTTCTCCTACAGCATATGATAAGGAACACACAGCTGCTGCTCCAGTGGGCAGAGATCAAGAAAGCAAGCAAAAATCAGGTATGTTTAATTCCACGAACTTTTTTTTCCCAGCTAAATATGTAGTATTTAATTTGGATTCCAAAATGGGTATTGAGCTGACTTCACTTTCTCTTTAAATGTAGTCTTCAAACTGCGTCTGTAAATGTTGGGGTGAACAGATGAAATTCCAAATTACTGATTAATCTTTGTAAAGAAAGGGAAAGTAGATCAAAAGCAGCATAAGAGATGATTTATTGTAAAAATTATTAAAGGAAAGGTACAATATTGCTGTACTGCCTCAGATGAAACTGCTTAGTTACACTGAATGTTTGATATTAAAGGTTAGTTTTAGCATTTCTAAAGGACATTTTTATGCACAGTTTCAAGGCTCTGGTGTTGCAATGGTACAAACCACTGATAAGTTAGTTTTCTGCTGTGCTAGTTAGAATTAAGGAAACTTGGTGTTAAGGGAACAAGACACCCTCAAGAGGTCTCTTACAACATAAAAGCTTACGTAATTGTGCAAGCTATGGCTCAGATCATTAAAAAAAGTAAAAATGTTGCCTTAAAGAAAAGTTGACACTGAAGCAGACAACAGTATCTGTGCACAACAAGAAATTTGCTGCCATTCAGCTCCACCATGTCTAACATTAAAATGCTTAATTTTTCTGTGATGCAAAAAATATTCCCATATTAGAATCAAGTTTTTACTTATCAGAAAAATCAGCTGGAAATGCCTGCAGAAATTTAAGGAAGTGTAAATATCAAATGTTTTCCTATGAGAGCCTTTTTAGAGTAGGATAAACTTATAAATGTAGAAAAGAAAAAAATGTTTTTAAAAGGAATTTATTGTAGCATCAGCTTTTTCTCCAGGCTGCAAACAACATTACAATTTTAACCTTCTCTTTTAGCTGTTATAGCCTGTATCAAGATTTCAGCATCCCAAAATTTCGGTATTTGTAAACCCTTTAAAAAGTGAACTCATATGTAAGCATGCAAGAGCCTTTTTTTTCCAGTTAATTTCAGTGTCCAGATTCAGAACTTGTAGACCAAGAGTTACGAATTTTTAAAAAGTTTAAACTTTTTAGAAACTTTAAAAAAAAAATCTATCAGAGGCTTGAATGAAATTCAAATTTAATTAATTAATAATGATGCAGCGAGATGGGATGGAGAAGTAGAAGGATGTTTGTTTATAATTGATGTCTCTTTATTACAGGGACTCCACTTTCATCAATACAAAGGCCTGTACTTAAAAGACAAGCACGGGTAGATTATAGTCTTGATACACCAGAAGACCCCTGGGTTAAAATTTCTGACTGCATAAAAAGCTTATTTAATCCCACCATGAGTGAAAACAATGTCCACTTAGATTTGCAACCTGGCATCGACAAAACCAAAGACAATCAAAATCGAAGCAGCTCAGAGACAGCTCTGAAGAAATCAGAGTCAGAATTAGTCGGTTCCAAAGTGCTAAAATCAGATGAAAGTGACAGTGTGAAAAAGGGTCCTCCTGTGGCACCTAAGCCCACCTGGTTCCGCCAAAGCCTGAAAGGATTGAGGAAAGCAAATTCAGACCAAAAACCACAGGCAGATCAGAGTCCTCCCAACCATGACGGTACTTCCAGCAAAAAACTGCAATCCAGCTTGTCACGTGTGTCTCCTGGAGGATCATCAATAAAACAAAGAATAAGCTCATTTGAATCCCTGAGTGCCCCACAGTCACCTGAAAAAACCCCCCGAAGGTTGAGCCTGAAACCATCGCTCCAGAAAGAGCCTTCTCCCACTGCAGCAGGGGCAGAGGCAGCTCCAGTCTGCTCAAACCAACCCTGTGAGAACAGCCAACAACAGCCACCCCTGGCCATGGCTACAAAGAGCCTGGACAGACCTTCCTCTCGCAGGGAGGGTGTTGCAACCAGCTCAGAGAAAAGCAGCAATGCCAGCACCGAAAACTCCTCAAGTCTCCTAACTCCAGGAGCCATTGCAAACTCCCATCTCGTGTCGGTAGCGAAAGCACACAGCCTAAGGTCACGAAGCTTCCCGCTCACTGCTGCCCAGGCTTGTGAGATAATGAAGCCCTATGACGAGAAGTGTAGCAAAATCTATTCCATCAGCAGCCAGGTGTCATCTGCTTTAATGAAATCATTGCTTTGCCTCCCTCAGTCCCCAGCCTCCTCCGGAAACAGCACATGGGAAACTCTGGACACAGCGTCTCAGTCCTCCATGGAGGAGGATGGGAAATCTGTCTCACCTGCAACTGAGAATCACCACCTGGACACTGGGTTTTCCCTAAAGTAAGATACCATATTGAAAACTCGGATTTACAGATCAGCACTGGTGAGCAGCTGTGCTGATCTGCTGACAGATTAGAGTTCTAAGGGAGCAGCACAAAAGTAAAGCACAGACTAAGTTAAGAACTTTTTAGAGCACGAAGGTTAAATGACTCACATGAATGTTAATTTTGTTTTTAATTTGTATTATATATGCACATTCATATTTCAAGCATCCTCCTATTTAAAGAGCAGTATTTCTAGTATCTCCGTGATAAAGCAGATTTAAGTGTCTTTGCCTGAGGCCATGAGATCCTTATTCTTTTATGCAATGGATTCTACTTCTTTTAAGTTAACACGATTAATTTCCATTTGCCCATATTCATAATAGCTGTAGGAGTTACCACCCCATTTACATGCTAAAAAGATGACTGCTCCAAAACTGCCTTTTGCTTTAGTGGTTGGGTTCTTTCATAGCTCAACGTTTCCTTTTTGTTCTTGTCACAATGGGACAGCCTCTCTGAGCTGAGAGAATACACGGTGAGCCTTGCAGACAAAGGCAGGGAGGAAGACAAACAGGAACACGGCTCACCCCGAGCATCCGGCGTGTCAGGGCAGTCAGTCATCTCTCTGCTTTCCCCTGAGGAGCTGGCAAAGCTTATAGAGGAAGTTAAAGCCCTAGACGAAGAAACCCTAAAGGTAAACCTGCTTTTTCTTCTTGTGCATGGTTTTCAGAAATTTCAGAGTGAATGGGTGTGGTTTATCTTTGCAACTTAATATTATGCTTATGCCGCTAAGTCTCATTATAAAATGCACAATAGAGAAAAAGAAAACATGCTGAATTTCCAATCATTGTGACATACCTTTTGGGTAGTTCTTGACTTTGTTCCTTTCTCTGCCTAGGAGTTTGATGATATTCATGTTACAGTTTTGCATAAAGAAGAAGATACTGGGCTTGGATTCAGCGTGGCAGGGGGCACTGATCTAGAAAACAAAGTGGTAACAGTAAGTAGCATCTTAAAAAATACTCCCAAATCAACACTCTTTCTAAAAATATTTACCTTACTGGTTTTCTACTACAGTGTTTGGCTTTCAGATAATCAAAGCAGGCAGCTGCATTGATAGGGTTGGAAGGACTACAGTCTTAATAGGTGAAAACAGGTTCCTTCTGCACTGAGCTGCCTCTCCAGGTGTCTGGCAGCAGTGTTCTGCTTCCTTGGGCACCTCCTCCCCAGCAGCTCTGAAAGCCGAGGCAGAACACACAGCCCTCTGCAGGAAATAAATATATTACATGCTCACAGAAGGCCATGCAGGGTGGTCTGGAGGAATGGGGTGGGTGAATACATGTCGGGGGTCTGGAAGTTAGGGATAAAGCTTCACACCTCCTTCCTCCCACGGGCAGAGCAGCGAGAGGGTCTGGAAACAGCACATGCAAGGTGCACACCACGGGCAGCACGGCTTTAGCCATCTGGTACCAGGGCCAGACTGCTTCCCTGGCTGCTTGAGGAGGGATGTGCCCAGGAAAACTTCCCTGTGAAAATTTAGTCAGTCCTCAGTCCTGAAACGTGATAGAAGCACTTTGTTCCTGGCAAAGAATGAGAAATGCACATGGTGTAAAGTATTAACTAAGGGATTTAGTGATTTGCCCTTTTTTTCCTCTTCCCTTGTGTGTGTGTGTGTGGTGACTGGGCTCTTCAATAGGTTCACAAAGTATTTCCCAATGGACTGGCCTATCAGGAAGGAACTATTCAGAAAGGAGATGAAGTGCTCTCCATTAATGGAAAGTCTCTCAAAGGTGCGACTCACAGTGACGCCTCGGCGATCATGCGACAGGCACGACAACCCAGACAAGCTGTTGTTGTCACCAGAAAACCTAAAGATGGAGAAAGAAACCTCAGTGTTTCAATCAGCTCTAGTACATCTTCGGTAGCAAGTGATGTCTCACAAGAGTCTGGTAAGTTTAGTGGCATTATCCTGCAGCCCCCACCTGATGAGTGTTTACTCATCACCTGAAATCCAGGTGTTCACAAAACCAGCATTGGCTGCATAAATCTGTGAGCCATGATTAAAGACAGCACAGCTAATAAAACATTCCTGAAACAGACATTTAAAATAACTTTATTGAAAAGGGAAAGAATTAATGGATTTCTAAAATAAAAGAACTCTCCCAAAAACCCCCAAGCAATTGTGATTCTCTATGTGAATTTCTGTAGAAGTACAAAGATGGTTATTGTAGCAGTACATCTAATTGAAGGTATAATGACAACTCAGTGAACAGTGATTCTTTATTCTGATATTGTTACAAGACTTGTTCTCCATGAAAGAGAATTTCAGTTCAAGCAAACAATGTGCTATTGTTTGATATAGCAGGTGGCTACATCTGAAACACAGCAAGGTCAGAGTTTTGCAGAATATTTCACTTTCAGAATAGTTTTGTGTTTTGCTTTGGTTTTGGTCTTTTTTCTAAAGCATGATCTGGAGATCTGTAGCTTTATTTCCATACTGCAAATTAGCAGCCTTGCAGTCAATAAAAGCTTCATAACTAACATGAAGTGAAATATTTACCTTAGATTTTGTTCATTTAACAGATTTTTATAATTCTAGAAAATGTCTTATGTTTCCATTATCCCATTAATTCAAACACAACTTTCTTTCCCCAGCTTCCAAGAGGGCCTTAAAATGACAAAATGAGAAATCAAAAGTTTTCGTTTTCTCTATTATTTAGCAGTTTCTAGGACCTTTGCAAACAATCCAAAAGCTAATTTTTTGTCACAGATGTTTTAGCTTTTCAGACTGTGTGCTGTCCATGTGCTAACTTTCCATTTGTTTCCAGCCACTGGAGATACAATCTGCACTGTAACTCTAGAAAAAACACCTGCTGGTTTAGGATTCAGCCTGGAAGGAGGGAAGGGCTCTATTCAGGGAGATAAACCCATCATCATCAACAGGATATTTAAAGGTAAACACACTTCACATGTTCCCAACTCAGGCAGACTTGTGGGGTTCACAGCCGACTGCTGATTTATAACTATGGAAATGTTAATTTTTCAAATGCAGCATTATCTTGTTTGGTGCCAGTAATTTGTTGCCTGCTGGGACCAGATGGTTTGCACCAAACATGCTGGTGATCCATTCACCAAGTGAAAGATCCATCAAAGTTCCCTCCACAGAAAGAATTAAAGGAAATTCCTTGTCTCTCCCCAGGGACTGCACTGGAACAGAGCAGCCCTGTCCAGCCTGGCGATGAGCTCTTACAAGTGCACACCACTGCCATGCAAGGACTCACTCGTTTCGAGGCGTGGAATGTCATCAAGGCATTACCTGACGGGCCCATCACAGCCATCATCAGGAGGAAGAATCGCAGCTCTGTTACCACCAAGTCATCCGAAACTCTGTGAGAGGAGGGATTAGACTACTGCCACTATTCAAACAAAGGATTTTGTTACTTGCAGGCACTTGGCTGGCACAGCAAGATACTCAGAAAGCACCCACGAAGAGTACACTGGATCTCACTGCCAGTTACAGAGAAAGCTGTCTGGGATGAACTAAAATCTGCAGGAAATGGGCATGATTTTTATCTCAACATTCAGAAACAGATGTTACAAAGTGTGTAATTATAAAAGAATGACTTTGTTAATAACGTACTGGTTGTAATAAAATACGTGACAGCTATAGTACTCTCCTATTTTAAGCCATTAACTTAACAAGTATCAGAAGCACATCCTGTGTTAAGTTTTCACTGCTTCTCTCCAAGTCCTGTTCCCTACCTTACCTTCCCAGGAACAAAAAATGTGTCTACGAGCCTACAACTAAACACTGCCTTAGGGAATGTGTAGGGCAGAGAAAGGGGGTTGCAGTTTTGCGTGTCAAAACAACGTTCCCTAGAAAATTCCAGCTTTTCTGTCAAAAACACAGAACATCCAGAGCAGCCAAAACCTGTAAAAGTAACTTACTACTAGCAGTTGACAGAGCCATCTCAACTGCAGCAGGCAAACACAGCATGGGAAGGAGTTCTCAGGGTATTCCAAGTGGGAGGCAGGAAGCTGTGGGTAATGTAGTGGAAGTTCTCCTAACCTTCCTCTGGCCAGAGGTCTCAAGAGGACTACAGCAAGGAGAATAACAAGGCCATTCAGAACAAAATCCTACTTTCTAACCACACTTTTTTTCTTTTACATGTCCCTGTTAATTTTGCAAGGGAAAGTACCAGTGAGAGTACTTGTGAATCCAAGTACTTCTGAACTGAAATGTTTATTCAAGAAAGGCTAAATAACTTGGAGACAAATCTATGCTTCAAACACTGCTTCCTACGTGCACTGTATGGAATTCTACCAGCAGCACATGTATCTATGGCAAGATGATCTTGTGCACCCACTTGATCTTCTCCAACCTGCTTCATCAAAGGGAGGGAGAGATGCAAGGGCAGGATGGAAGTAGTGACTCCTCAGCTGAGAGCCAGATGGCTGCACTGGTTATTGTCCTTGGCTGTTCACCTTCCCAGCAATGGGAATTTTCTGTACCCTTCTCCGGTTACTCCATTTCACCAGGAAGAAATGTAGGAGCTCAGAAGCTGTTTTCCACACACTTAACTCAGTGTTTCAAAACCAGCAATTAAGGGAAAGGGAAGTAGGATAGGCAGGAGAAGGTATTAATTAAATCCAGGCATCAAACTTGCTGTGGCCTTTTCTCACAAGGCAACTGTAAATTAATCCTTGAAAGAACATTCTTGACAAGCCATCTGCCCCCACACTTCCAAACACACGCTCAGTTGAGCTGTCTCCCAAAATCTAATCTCTATCTCAAAAGAAAAATTTCATTAGTTGGGTAGCAACCAAAATAGGAGAAAAATGTGAGAGCGTATCTTTTTATACTTTTTTGAACTGGTACCTACATAAAAATCTTTGCCAAGACATTTCCAACTCCAATTTGGCAGGGCAGAAGGCTGAATGAGAAGGCCCTTAATTCCTGCATAGAAGGTGTTAAGCACTCAGAAAAGGGACTGTTAAATTATTCCAATGAAGAGTCTCACCACCTTTATTGCTCAGAGCAATAAAAAAAAAAATAGCCAATAAGAAGCCACATTGTCTGCAAAAAATCATTTGCATTACTTATAATTATAGTGGGGACCTCAGCTGTGCTTCTTGAACTTTCTGCTAATTAAATTCATGATAATCCTAGAAAGACTTGCCAAAATATTGTAATTCATGCCTAACAACTTCAGTACACTTACAAAAATATGTATAAGCCTCTGTAATATCAAGGCCCACATCTCTTCTCAGTGAACTTGTTACTCTTCCTAAGTATAGAAAGCAGCAATTGGAAATAAGGACCAGCCAAGGGCAAGTACCTGTGAGGGTGCGTTCTCACCAAAACACCTCTTCCCTCATATGCACACCATCATCAGGGAAGGCTTTTTCCCTCTTTTTGCCTTAAATTCAGAGACATGCTGGAGGTCTAAGCAGCTCTTAGGCTTCCTTGATGGCAGAACAAGTATATGAGGAACCATTTCAAAGGATGATTCAGGATAAACAGTAAGATGTAGCAGAAAAAATATTTATTTCACCACACTCACACAAGCTTTTACATCTTTGTATACAAAGGAGACTGGACTAAAAACTGTTTCCTTGAAAAACTATTCCACAGGGTGAAGTTTACAGTGGGAAACTTAGTGTGCAAGTCCATGCCCTATATATATAAAAATATAAAAAAATACAGGGACAGAAAGCAGAGCATATTAACCTCGTTAAATAATCGAGTTACCACATTAAAATCACAACCTGCGTTTAACTTCCTCATTCAGCAATTATTTTTACCTTTGTAATTATATGTAATCCATAATAATGTCTGACGTTCCTGCAGCAACCATCATCATAGCTATCTCCTAAAGATGGACACATCTTGGCACACAAAATCAGGTGCTGATTTCCCAATGCAATGCTGGGAGGCAAACCAGTCTTAGAAAAAAGCAACGCCCTTTATGGCCTGTCAAGGCAAAGCTACTGAAAAGATTATTTACCCGTTCAAACCTCTCACCACAGGCAACCAAAAAACATTCAAACACAGTTCAAAATGGTCATTTCACGTGCCATTTAAAAAAATGGCAAGTAAAGTGCTTAATCCTCTTCATGTATTGCCTCTGTGTCGGTTCAGTTTGTATCATGACACTGAAACCACTGGTTTTGGTACAGAGAGGGGAAAGGGAGAGTTTATTTGCCAGCCCACACACCTGTGCATTGATTAGCACTGCTGGACCTTGACTTACAAAAAAGCACTTAAGGCATATTTACCATCAATATTGCTGTCTGCTGGAGCAAACCAGTGACATCCTCTACATAATCTCATTTGTTCTGGCTTTCACCCTTTGCTGGCTTGGACCCACTGAAGCATCTTAGCAGCTCTAGGAGTGCTGGCAGCAGGAGAGATAAATCTTCTTTTGGGGGAGAACCATTGATCCACAGGAATCTCCAGGGAGCTTTGGAGGCCAAATAGAGCTGACCTGCACCTGGCTGTGGGGCTCAGTGGATTTTAGCAATGCTTCACCTCACAGACTCTGACAAAGAGTGGCCAAGAACAGATCCAGTATGTGCATCTTCTCCCTGCACACAGTCACCACTGCTGCCACCAGGATTCTTCCAGCCTCTGGTGTGGTATTTTTCTAATCATTGAAGTGAAGAATTTCATATTACATAAGAATGCATTGTTCTGCATGGAGTCAGGTAACAAACACTGTTTTAAAAATTTATTGTACTCAGTTCATTGTTTCATGTCACCTTTCTTAAGTACCTTAGCTGATAGGCAAGTCCTGAGGCCAACTTTATATTTTTGCCCAAGAGGTGACAGGTTGTTTCCTACCCTCAGCTGGTGATGCCAGCACCTCGTCTTGTCATGCTTTTAATGCCTTAACAGCTTTGGCCAGGTTGCTGTAAAATCCAGATATGCTAGATGGAAAAAAGGAATCCACCACTGTCTGGGGAAGATAGCCACCAAGATCCGTCTGAAAGAAAGTGAGGAGCTCAGTCCTGTCTGGCTCCCTGCAAAGACAAAGGAAGTGATTTTATAGCCAGTGGTTTAAGAGCATTAAGAACTTTTCAATGACTCTTGTATTAGAATAGGTATTTCCAAGAGCTTTCTTTTTTTTAAACAAACACACAAATTTCAGTGAATGTAGCTATGAAATTACAGTTTATTTAGGCCCTAATTAGCTACACAACTCTGTCTATAAATTATGGCAATTCAACCAGATACTCATTCACCAAAAATTAAGACCATACTCGTATATTTTGCTGAATCTCTGCTCAAGAGGTCAGGGAGAATTTTACCATTATAACAGTTCCTGTAACATTAAAGCCTTCCCTCTAGGAAATGAAGAGAAACTAATTCATTGCACAAAAATGAGAACAAGAAGGGCACTCAGTCATAAAGATTACTGACAAGACAGAAACATGCCATTGCCAAGAGGTTACAGGTCACATAAACACACCACACAATGGATAAGGAGGGCTTTAGAATTTCTAACATTCAAACAGGTTGTTTCTTACCCTGGAACAGGTATGCAGAAACAGCCACAGGGATAATTAAAACCTCTCACAAAATTTGGTTGAGGAGGACACAGCGGGTGCTCCACATTGGTGGCTGAAAGAAAAAGCATTGAAGGAAAGTGTCATTCTTCCAGAAGATGGGAAAGAAGCTTTGGTACTCAAAGCTCCAGATGGGAAGCAAACTCACTATTCAAAACGTATTTAAAAAAACTGCAGTGCAATCTTTTCAGTGTAGGGCTGACAAGTGGTCATAAGAGATCGTTAAAAGGAACCACTCTGGCCTTAGAATGGGGAAATCAAAGTGTTGAATTTAGAAGCAACTGTTACTGAGCTCTGAAGGAGGAAGCACCGACAATTTGACACAGTTTCATTGTGCCCGTGTTATGTGAGGGCACTGCATTTCTTGAGAGGTCATTTGGGTTACTTCCAACAAATCCACGTCACACACATACATCACTTGGCTGCTGAAAAGCTGCACTCTAGCAAGTGTATCAATTCCTGGCAAAGCTTTTCTGAACAGGATGGGAAAATGGGACACCTGAACCCCGGGGCAATAAAAGCTCTGACTTAACAGTTAAACAACAGAACAAAAGTGAAACAGTAAATTAACAGTAAATTAAACACTTATTCAATCTCAAAAGCATAGCAAGGGAACAAACCATAGGCCAACAGTATGATCACCATCTGAGTGTTACGATGATTTATATACTCTGGGAACAACAATGTAAAGAAATGACTACTATTTTCTCTTCTGATCAATTTCAGGTCAACAACTACTGAACAACACGTTACTTTTTTATTTTTAATTTTGTGTTTATTTCTGATAGCTTTTATTTTATAGTTGTTCCCAGTAGCTGTTGGTTATCTCCAAATGTAACATGAACGTGCTGAGAACACAAGTGCCTTACCAGCAGACAGCATCATCCCATCTTCAAATTGCTTCATTACTACTACATCCACAAATTCCCTTGGTGAAATAATCCTCATGCAAGCTGAAGGGGTTGTGGTTCTGCACACAGACACAGTCTGGAAATCACAGAACAGAGTTATGCCAGTTGATGTTTTCAAAAGTACAGCAGAAAAATCCCTGTACTTTCTGATACTTTTTTTGTTATACTTTCTAAACTCCATCAAGGAGTTCTGCTACATCCTTTGTTGAACGAAATGTAAATCAGCACAGTCAAAAGGCACTACCATGAACAATCAAGGGCAGGAGAAAAACAGTGACAAGGTGTTGCTTCCATTTTCAGAGAGGACAGATACCAGAAGGGATGCTGAAATGCAAATCTGGCACATCTGTGCTCATAGGACAGTTAAAACCCTTGTCCTCCCCACGACACTAGCAAAGATAACTTCTTTGTGTAGTATATACAGGATACAACTTGATAACCCAGTTCATTACACTGCACAAACATTAACACTACCATCTGCTTCTGTGATTGGCTCCCAAAACCAGAAGTTTCTACCACACTGGTATGTGCTGGCAAGTCTGTGAATTTCAAGTGGCAGGCTGCAGCATTCCTGAAGTTGGCTATAATGAATACTAAATGCCTATAGGATTCCCCCAAGAAAAATAAACTTCCTGGAACTTCCACAAACATTTCTGGGACTGGCTGTGTTTCCACCTGGCTGCCCCCAAACACATACATCCACTTCAGATTTAGGGATCTAAATCCAATACCCTTTTAATTTTCCAACATGCTTTTAAAAAAAAGCAATTAGACTGTAAAAGCATGGCAGCACAAGCTGCTGCTCATACACAGCCCTGCTCATCTGTCTGCTCAAAGTGCAGCATCTCCATTTTAATGACAGACGCAAAGCACTGGGTGCCGAGGCCAGTTAAAGCAGGGTGTGATGTGATGTGCAGGGCAGAGCGTCGCTGCTGCCATGGTGAAAGGTGGGGCCTGAACTGATGGCTGATGACGTGAACGCTTCACTGCTTAGCTAAGTCTGTGTACTCTCTAAACCTCCTCTTGCGCCACACTGAGCTTGCTAAAAACAATCATGCTTAGCTTGATTTGCAGCATTAACAGCAATGTACCGCAGGAATCTTTAATGTTACATAGTTAATGTTATACATATATATATGTTATATATTTGCATACTTTAAATACAAAGTATTTAGACAAGAATGTTTTTCCTTTCCTTTCAGAAAGATAAGTAATTATTTATATACATATATATGTTAATAAAATGTATAATGCTTATGGAAAAGGAAAAAGAAAGAAAACAAAACCAAAGCAAAAAAAGGTTTCTTATCCCAGCATCGTCCAGCTGATCCGGTCAGAAACACAGTACAACTCAAGACTCTCTACCTCCCTGCACATAACATCGGCTGTCTCATAAGGCCCAACGCTGCATTAATCTCACAGGAACAGTTTTTAAGGAACTTACATCGCTGATGGCTTCGATGACCTCAAAGTCCTTGACGTTTTGGTCCCACGTGGTGCGGAGCCCGCCGGCCACAGGCTTGATGCACTCCCAGACATGCCGCGGGCTGGCGGGCAGGATCCCCTCTCCCTTGTACCTGCGGGGGACGAAACGAAACCGCACCGCGCTGCTCCACCCTGCCCGGCCCCGGCACCCGCGGCAGCACCGCGGGCAGCACCCGGCGCCCCGGGAACCAGCCGTACTCACAGGTNCATGGGGACCGGGGGCCCGGACAGCGGGGATGGGACAGCGGGGATAGGGACGGGCGGCCCGGACAGCGGGGACGGGACAGCGGGAAGCTGGGAACATGGGAACGTGTGTGGGATGGGAGGCGGAGCAGAGCGTCCTTAGGGATGGGGCCGCCCCGCGCTCGTCACTGGTTTAGTCCCGATCCCGGTGACACGGGGAGAAACGAGCGAGAAAGCGACCAACCAAACCTCGGTGTCTGGAGGAAGTGCGGAATTGCAGCGGTGTGTGAAAAACGGGATAGAATTTAGAAATTACGGGTACTGATGTGAGTCTTTTAAAGGCCACGGATCGAAAGTTTTCCGCTGAGAAGCTTACCAGGCTGGTCTGAGGCTCACCAGAAAATTCATGGAGGATCTNCAACCAGCCGTCCTCACAGGTTGCCAACGAACTCCGTCGAGGGTCTCCACGACACTGCGACTTCCCCCTGAGGGACGGGAAGCGTTCAGCCCCCGGGCCGGGCCGGGCAGGGCCGGGCCGGGACNCGGGGAGAAACGAGCGAAAAACCCACCGACCAAACCTCTGTGTCTGGAGGAAGTGCGGAATTGCAGCGGTGTGTGAAAAACGGGATAGAATTTAGAAATTACGGGTACTGATGTGAGTCTTTTAAAGGCCACGGATCGAAAGTTTTCCGCTGAGAAGCTTACCAGGCTGGTCTGAGGCTCACCAGAAAATTCATGGAGGATCTAGGATTTAACCTAGAAGTCTCACGTTGCTACAATCAAATAACTCCACTGCCCGTGTGATACACTCTACAGAAACTCACTATTCTCTCTAATTAACCTTTTTTCCTGATTTTTTTGGGCCATAATATATTCAAATAAGGTACATCAAGATCTACTCTAAGCAGCAACTCTGTTTGCAGGAAGCTGATTCCCTACTGAATTTATTCAGGAAGCATCTTCAGCTCTGGCTGTGTCAGATAAAAAGAGTCTCACCTGATGTATTTTTGTACTGGTTTAATTGAAGTGCCCCGGGTACATGGCTTTTGATTTTCCAGTAGGCAGAGATTTGGGACAGCATAACAGTAAGGAATAAATTGCAATAACCTGCTTTTCTAAAATTTGTGACGTATCAGTTGTGATATTAAAGCAAGGTACAATAAAGAGTAAAACACAAAGCTTTTCCCACCTTGAGTGGCTGCATACACTGTTGTTACAAAAACTATGTCGCAGTTACTCTGACAGACCTCAAACAGCAAGTAAAGTACAACTGCACGTACACCTGCTCAAAACACAACGAGGCTGGGGCACTTTCTCAGACGTTTGAGCACACCAATTCATTAGGCTCAGACATACTTAGATCAAGACTGTTTTTTGTTTTCTTTTTGGTGAGTTTTGTCCCAGCTTTTGGATACTTGTCCTTGCTATGAATGACCTGGATGTACTGGTCATTGCTGCTGGTTTGTGGATCACTGCTGGATTCAATGGAAATGGAGTCAGATTCTGTTAGAGATTGCTCCAGCTTTTGCTTTGATTTTGGTTTCACACGTGGCTCAGGATAGTTCAGGTGCACTTTCTTGTAAGCATATGGAGGCCTGTCCAGGTCCAGCTCAAAACCATCATCCCAGGATTTGTAATGCACTCTGGCTAGGTCTTTGCTCATTAGAATGTGTCCATCGGCATGTTCCCCGATGTAAAACCGTGGTGCCGGGCGAAGGTCGGACATTGAGCGAGGGCGATGGGATCTGTTCATGAATTCTCGCTCGAGTTCTTCTTCGTCTTCCTCATCCTCACTGGGATGGGGGGAATACATCTGGTGTGGTGTTCGAACCACGTATCTTCTGACGTGGCGTGGGTACAACTCGATAATGTCTCCCGATTCCTCCTTTCTGAAATGCCTCTGGAGTCGGGAGGTGGAACGCAGCGATTTTTTGCGGGACTCGTTTTCATTAACCAGAAAATACCTGGTAGCATATGGTCTACATCCCAAAAACACAGGAGCCCCTGCCCCAAGGGCATCCGAATTTACCTGCCGAATGGCTTTTCTGAAGAGAGGGTCAGAATGAACGTCTTCAGTGTGCTTTTTGAAAGTCACTGGTGTGTAGGGCTTTGTTTTGCACAGCTCACTTGCACTCCTATGAACAACGCTTGGGTATCTTTAGGAGGGAAGAAAAAGAGAGGAAATGTTGATACACTTATCAATTAATGGAATTGAAACATATAAAAGAATTCACTGCTCTGGAAGTCAAACGTTAGGTTGAAAGAGTGGAGCTCATCATATCTCCACTGTTCCACATTTTTAGAACCATTTTGAGAAGCATACCCTAGAAATTAGGAGATATATTTGTTCTTCTCTAGGAAAAGGTAACACAACTCCTCTCAAGTTTAATTCCCTTTCTTTTTTCTTATTGTTCTGAGAATTGTTCTTTATCCACTTGGAAGAAAACCCCAACAGATAGCTTAAAGCATCCATCTACTGATATCCCAAACTCATTGTTCTACAACTAAACCTGCACAGACATTCTGCAGAGAGTTCCTTCACTCTGTGTTTGTTTTGTTCATGGAGATGGTATCCTGCACAAACTATTTTAGTTATGTGTCTGAGGGCAAGTCTAGTATTTACCTTTGCTTGAGCTGTGTGTAAGCTTCATCAGCTACCTCATTTCGAGGGGTTTGTAATCCCATCTCAATTAAGGTAGAGTTAAGGAGGTGGTGTCACCAGCAATATCAACAGTACCCATGAATGAATCTGCTCTAAAAAAATTCCTCTGCTGTCTTACAGCTCCAGACAGTCTGAATACACTGCTGATTTGTAAATAAACAGATATGGCATGGAGCTGCTGGAAAAAAAATGCCCTTTTAGAACCAGAGCAGTCTTACCTGTTTGTGATATGATCATTTCTTGGTTTCTGTACGCTTGACATGGAGGGAGCTGGTGTTAAAGAGGTCGAAGTTGTGGGAGTTGCATTGGCAGGTCTTGCAACATCAGTTGATGGCACAGTTTGGGGCACAGACTGGGAAATGGTTTGTATTCTGGTGCCTTTGCTCACGGGAGATTCAAAGTTCAAGACACTGCCATTCTTTCGGGGTGTTGAGGACCGAACAGAAGACTCTTGGCTGATAATATCAGTTTCTTGCTCTGGTCTTTTGTCATTAGCATCCAGATTTTGGATTCTGGCTAGAAAACAAATTATTACAGGAACTGTCAAGGTCTCTAAATTTAGAAACTGCTGTAGAAATGTAGTGGCTCGAATTCCCCCTTCAGTCAGGGATCCAAGGCCAACAGAACCCCCTGTGTTCAGAAAAGAGAAACTGCTGTCACACTGGGAGGCTTGCTGCCACAGGGGTGGATCTTCATGCTGCAGTATATGGCAGATGGAGTACTGGGGACACAGAAAAAACACTGGATATTGCACTGCAGGATTCCAAAATGGGCAAAAAGCCAATTTTTCTTCTGCCTACCAGCCTCTGAATTGCATGCAAGTTCTGAGATTATTTGAATCCCCAGAGATGCCTCTCAGGTTCTGCCCTGTTGGTGATAAGAGCAGGAAAATACCCAGTCCAAAGATTCCAGGTGAATTCAGGTTTAAACTGCGCACCATGTCTTTCAGTGTTGCCATGATTAAGGCAAACTGAGGTCAGAAACCATAGAAAAGGAGGATTCTACAGGAAATACAGTTTTAAAAAATGTAGTTGTACTTCCCTGTATGTATGAGAAATCCAAATGGGTTTATGTCCAAATGCTTTATTAATAGTGGCATTTCTAAAGGTCACCAGCTTACCTACTGCCATCTGAACCACCTTTTTCTTATCTTCAGTTCTTTCCTAAAATACATGCAGAAGAATGAGAAACCGTAAATTATTATGGATGAGAGAGTAAATCCCCTGCTGTGTAAGGATGAAAAATACAGGATTTGTTTTGCATTGTGAAACACTAGAAGTGACTTCAGAGATTTAATTAGCCTCGTACTTTACTGAAGACCCACCAAATTGCACGTAAAAGTGCTTTGCACCGTACTTACTGTTTGTATCTTCATTCTCAGTTGATTGTTGGTGAATTTTAATGATCTTGCAATACTTTGTAGGTAGTAGATTAGCATGCTAGAAGTGAGAGGGGTGATATGAGTCACTTCAGACATTCTCGACAGTTTCTTTTTGAGGGTTTGTAAGTCAAAAAGATGTACAAGTTCAGCTGCAGCTTTGTAGCATTTCCTTGTACTGTAATGGATTAAAGCCTGCTTTCAAGCAAACATGCATGATAAAAGAAATGCCACTGAAAACAGATTTAGCAGCAGTTCTAATTTTACCTGTGTTTTTTGCAGGTCTTTTTGTTGTGCATGTAACCTGGGATGCATTTCTAGTTGTTTTTTGCTTTTTTTTTTTTTTTAAATTCTGGGCACATCATTTTGATGGGTATTGTCTTGACTTTTTTTCCCAGTCCAGGGTTACAGAACAGAGACACCAGAGTTACAGCTGGGTTTGCATAACCATACCAATGCAATTTTGTTGGCTGGCTGAAATAACACCTTGTTTACCCTGGCATGGCCGAGGTCAGATCCTGGCAGATTATGGCCTGACCTAATGGATTGCACTGGCTTTCAGACAAAGTCTTACAGCTAGACTTCATACCACAAACAATTACATGTGTGCTTAGCTGTCAGTTTGAAGCAGTCAATAGGAATACTTCAATTTGTAAATATTACATGGCTGGGACCTTAGAGGAAAAAGTTACATATAAAAGCGTTGCCTTGGTCTTTCTGATTTGACTGAAAAGCTGCCGGTGGGACAAACTCTGCCTTTGTCTGCAGTTTACACAGGAAAAAAATGGTACAAAGGTACATGCAAAACAAAATAGAACATTTCATAGAAGCAAAGTGAATTTCAAACAGCCCAAAGTTAATGTTATTTCCCAACTGTGAACAATTATTTATAACGCAAGTAAGAAAAGACTTCCACTGGAGAGTCTGCAGCAAGTTATATTACGTTAACACTTAAGAGCAGACTGTTGTAATTGATTTATCTTGTCAGAAATCAGGATGACTGAGTAGCTTCTTTAAATAACAGACTGAGTCCTGTTCACTGTCATAAACTGAACTAATGTCCGTGAAGAAATGGAAAATTTATTTCTGAGGAACTCTTTAGAGGGAAGATGGTTCTTAAACTTCCTGAAACCACCATCACTGCGAGCCTTGACACAATACAGTGAACTTGCTCTAATAAAGTATCCCAGAACAAGAAATTCCTTTTGGCAGTCTTTTTAACATACTTTCATTCCTGTCTGATCCATATACCACATATTCAGTGAGGTGTTGGAATTGCCTATTCAGTTATGCTTGATAAAACTGCAACAATGCAGTGTTTGTTCCTCAGTATCTACATTTGACTGTCCAGAGATAAGGCCAGTATTAATACACTCAATTTAACCTGCCTACAAAAACCAAAGTACTTACAATAACAGTAGTAGTGCAGGGAGGACAACCACAGGACTGCTGATGTAAGTAATCACTGTGTTGAACCATGTGGGAAAATCATTCTGAATCGTTTCAGAAACAATATCATATATTTTTTCTTGACCACTATAAGAGGTGTGGGAGGGAAAAAAGGTAAAATTAAGTTGTAAGGAATCCTGAATATATTTGTTAAGCAGTGTTGCACTGAATAAAAAACAAGCTTGGAGGGTGCTTGAATTGAGACACAAGACGGTGTTTGAGAGATTGCTCAGTGGCACATTGCATTATGTAAATATAAATTAAATAAATTATGTATACAAAGCAAATCAACTCAGAACGTTATTAAACCTTATTAAATCTTAAACTTTAAAATATTGGTAGCAGAAAAGCATTGTCCTAGCAACTTTTTTTAAGTTTATATCTGTAATTTGTGGATTATGAAACATGATAAGTTTATTGTAAGAGGGGGGAATAAAATCTTTGCAATTTTCATTAGTCCATTATACCTTACCTGAAGGGGCCGCAGCTTAAGGATGGCTTATATCGGGCAATGGCAAAAATTGTTGGCAACATGCACAAGAACAGCATAAACAGCAACATGGCCAAGTAGAAATTATTGGATCTGCAAGAAGGTGTAACATGTTTCAGATTATACTAATCAGAGGGAAAACCAGAGGCAACATAAAAGGTGCAAGTCTGAATCTACCTATCCAGTTCAAGATCAACATGTCTGAAAGATTGCAATCATTCTGCTATAATTAGAAAGTCTGAACAGAGCTGGTTTAAACAGACTCTTAATGAAGAGACTGTTATTTGCACGGCTTTCCAGATACCACTGCTGCAGCCAGAGAACTGGTTACTGCACCCTTTGACAAAAGCTGCCCTTACTGCCCAGTTGTGCTGGGGGAGAAAAAGAGCAGTGGCAGAAGTCAATTAATCTTAAAAAAATATGCTAGAAATAGCTGGTTGTTAAGAATTAAAGATGCCCTAAATTATTTCTATTTTGAATAAACAATTAAGATATTGTCATGATAAAAGAAAAATGAGGAAATCTTTTGTGCAGTGCAAAAGCCAAAAGCAGATATTGCAGAACTTTTAAAGAGATAGGGCTTGCAACAGTTAACACATATAGTTATTGTGCTCTGTCAGATTTGTATGGAAATAAAGCATTTATATTAGGCCATAATAACTATCTAAGAATATTCCTCGACATATTTTTTAGTTCTGGCACAACTTCAACTATCCTGCTCCACAAACCCTCCAGTTTCTCAGTGATTATGTTTTTTTCCACAGACCTTTGCTATCAGTGTCAGTGTGAAATCTGACTGTCAACTTGTAGAGCTAAAATCTCCTGTAATTTTCTTCATGTGCACGAAAGACATTTCCTGCATTTGATGTATTCCTTATCTTTCGTTCTTGTTTTGACTCACCGAGATGCTCTGAAAACCTGCTGATGTGGTACATTGCACGTCAACACAGCCCAGCTCCTCAGGTACATGAGTCCAATCAACTTGAGTACATTGAATGCTGGTAAGCAAGGTGAAAAGAAAGCTCCCATCCTGGAAAAATCACATCATGTCAGTGCTCAGTGTTGCCAGGAGCCATTTTGATAGCAATAGAATATACTAAAAGAATCCCCAAACCCCACACCAGGTAAACAAGCAGTCACTATTAATGGATGATCTCTTAATATAAAAGACTACACTGCCAATAGCCTACTTAAATAGGTTTCATTTAAATCATTAGATTGATGCAGCAATCAGCCAACAAGGGACAAGAAAAATCACATAAGGACTACATACCAGATCATTCCTTGGTTGTAGACCAAATGCAATACATTCTCTGCAATTTTGAATTCTCCATATTCTGGCTACAAGAAACACAGTGTAAGATGAATACCTTTGACTTAATCTCGTTTTCAGACCATTTATTAGAAGCATTTGACTGATTCAGTTTGCAGACAGCACATAGCCTGAAATATCCAGATCAAGTACCAACTTCTGGCAGGCAGTGGGACCACAGCAAAACCTACCCTGCAGCCAGGGATTAAATGAACTAATTCCTCTCTAGTTTACTTCACATCTTTAAGGACAAAGAACAGTCCTCAGCCTTTCATGCCAACAGCTTCTTGCTAACCAAGTATTTATTACCCACTGTAATTTTCTTACAGGGCTGTGTGCTGTTGGTTACTGTTTCTTGGACCACTGTCTACGTTAGGTAAAGATGTTAGAGCTGCAGAAAAGAGGATGTGGGGAACAATTACGTGCCCTCTGTGTCACCTCAGACTGTGGGAACTGCTTGATGTTCTCATTTTGTGAAAACCAAAAATTTTTTCACCAGAGCCACATGAGTAGGCTTGAGAAAAACAATAAATGTCAACATTTAGCCTGTGCCCTCCAATTTAAACTTAGTGTGAGCTGTGCCTTTATAGATGTGTGCTACCAAGAAATTATTCATCTGTGGAAAGACTTTGAGGACATTTAGTACTGAGGGAAGGAGCCTACCCAACTTCAACATCTTAGCTTGATAAAATAAGGGCTGTACTTACAAACTTGCTTTCTAGATCCCAGCACCAGCAATCACTCAAGTATCGGACACACAGTCCACGGAAAAAATCAATTAGCAGGATGCTTGCGACTGTGAAAATCATGTCGATAATTGAAAGCTTCAGCATCTCCTGAAATACACATTGTTCACACACACTGAGTCATTCTGAAAGCAAATGATCTGCATATGGCTCTTTTCCATTTGTACTTGTGATTTTGGTTCAAGCTTAGTATTCTCATAAAATATGAATTGAGTGTATAAATAACTTCCTTTTAAGCTTTTCCTGTTTGAGTTGTCCCTTACTTGTCTTTGTTCTGTTAAAGAGAATAAATATAATCAAGCTTCCAGGGTGCCTTTTATTGCTTGCAGCAATAAAATTCTGGTTGTGATGGTATCAAACTTTCTTTTTAATGTTCTAAAAATGTATCTAGCTAAATTGAAATGGGTTGTTTTTTTCTATTGCACCCAATCTTTTATTAAGCTGACTCTTGGAATGCATATTTACAAAGTGCTTCACAATGAGAAAAATATTATTCAGACAAACCCACAACCCAATGGCATAGGATCATCAAGCCATAAAAGACAGTTGTTTAGTGCTTACAAAAGAATGGGGTTATCCTATATTTAATTGAGCTTTAAAAAGATACAATTAAATAGGAAAAAAAATCAGTTCCATACATCTCTAGGCCATTCTGGGGAAAAAAGCAAACATTCAAACCCCTCTATGAGACTGTGCAAAAGGGAGAAGGATATACAAGAATAGAAGTCAGGCTAGGAGGGGTCTTTTGCTCCCAATAATCAGAAAAAACCTTTAATATTCCTCACTCTGGAACAAGAAGCTCATCAAGTCAGAAGCACCCTAACATCATTAATCCAGTGTCCTAGGCATGAGTGTGACACCAACAGAGACCAAAGTCTCAAATGGATCAGTGACATCTTTTGCATTTCTGTGGATAAAATTTCTCTCTGAAGGTATTAGTGCCCCTGGAAGTCACAAGTAATGTACCCCTCACCTGCAGGGAAGCAAAAGGTGTCATATTAAATCTGCAGATTTTCTGCACCCCAACTGTGGGAACATGGCACTGCCATCCCCACTGTCCCCATCCCTACAAACTGATGGTATTTTAAAACCTTTTGTTGTTGTCCTCTCTCCCTCTGAAAACATGAAGAGCACTTGATTCTCTAGAGATTTATTATGGCAGAATGAATAGAGACTTCAGATACTGTACAAAGGACCAAGAGCACAATCTCGTGCTTGTTTCAGGTCTGCATCTCCATCTCTTGAGGCAGCAGTCTGAATCTGCACCGAGTGCACGTTGCTGCTCATGTGTCTTTATAGTCTTGTTTCTCTAGAAGATTGCTGAAGACAGAGACCAAAGCCTGGCAAAAGAACATCTGAACAACACTAAACATACTGCAGATACTGAACAAAACCCAAATCTTGTATCTGTGACCATATCACATTGCAGTGTTTTTACTTTTCCTACACCATCCTTAGCTAAATTCTGGAATTTATACAAAGAAAAGTTCTAAAATTGAACACAGCACAACATAATTTAATTTTTTTGTCAAATGTGGATTAGGGGTAAGTTGATGACATAACAAAACAGTTACATACTTGACCAACATACGTCTCCCAGCACTGATCCTGTGGGTTCTGGGTGTTAAAGGAAATGGTTTGGTTAACCAGTGAGTCAGAGACTGTCAGGCCTCGGCTGCGATGCTCTTCCGATGTGACAAAGCCATTTCTCTTCATTTGTACATTAGGAATGGTTAAATTGTCATCCTTGGAAAGAGTTTTGGTTGCTAAGGAGGTGGTAGAATTACTTGCATTGTTGTTCACGTCAGAGTCCTGAAATAATAAAGGTCCCAAAAGCTGCTTTTTAACTGTACATAGGTGCAGATGTCTGTACCTCTTACAGAATACAAACACACACAGACATTTCTTCATATGTTTTCAAGCAGCAGTTAGGCAACTGTGAAACAGCTGTCAATGGACAGAGTCAGATGGAACACCAAAGGGAAGGACTTAAAGCTGATTTAGGTAGGCAGAAATATTTGACCTACAGTGATGACTTTTTTTTAAAATAGTTTAGCAATGCACAGAAATCTATTTATCTTGTTACGTCAGCAATCGAATGGATCCACTTATCTTAGAAGACTAATTAAAAAAACCCCTGTAAGTAGTTGTAAATGAACATTGTTATCTAAACTTAACTCTACAATCCTATCAAACTGTAGTATTTTAATCAATTTCAAATAAATTTTCACATTACTTCATATATTTCACAATAAAGAGAATTCTGTCTATGATGTCTACTGGCTTTACACATCAGAAAACATCAAGTTAAACTTACAGTGACACTCATACTGTCTACTTTATCCAGGAGAGCAATGATTAAACTGTAGAGGTTGCCCAGGTATAGGACAAGAACCCTGAAAAGAGAATAAAATACAGGTTACCAGCATTGGTAACCATTGGCTTCTCATACATTCTCTGGTTTGGCTGCACTAAAACATGAACCAGAGCTCACCTCTCCTGTTCCTCCTTTACTCCACACATATTTTCTACACTGCATAATGCCCATACCTGGCGAGCTGGAAGCGAAGAGTGGTCCTTGGATGATACATCTCCAGAGCTGCCACGAGTTCAAAAGCAGAGGGTGCGATCATGGTGATCAGTGACACAACTACGCTCACCTATGGAACAGAAACATGCAGCATTTTTGTAGTGTTTGATGGAGATCTTCTGTGGAATCTCAAGTGCTGATTGAAATACTGCTGAGGCACGTGCTTTGGTGGCTGCTTTTCTTGGAGGAGATACTTTAAAAAGTTATTATTGATATTAGTAAGAACAGTAGCTATGATCCAGAATTATAGATCTGGAATACCACTCATGAGTCTTTACTCCAGATATTGTAGCTTCAAAGTTTATTGGTTGCAATTAGAACTTAACATGTAGGAAATATGAAGCTAACATATTCCTCTGAAATGGGTGAGTGGCTTCTCCATACGTATTCAATTCCTACTCTCACTCATTCCTCTGAATGGAAATATTCACAGAACATTCAGTATCCCCTGATGCTGAATCAATCACTGTTATCAAAGTCAATTCCTTTCTAGTCCATCAGCCCAGTGTTTGCTCACCTCAGTCCTGGGTGTAAAAGTAGATTTGTAAGTGATGGGAGAGATTAAGCTTTGTCCTCACAAAACAGGGACCTGCTGGAACTGCAGTCTCTGTGAAAGGAGGAGCTGGATCCCGCTCTGCCCAGTTCAGCTGCACTAACACGTGGCTGCAGAGCTGAGGGAGCGAGTGAGCCAAGGCAGATCCAGGTCTGCCCACTCATTCCTCATTTCCCCTGGCTCATCTCGTGCTGTTTACACCTCTGTGCACAATATTGCTACAGAAAGCCCCCCAGACAGCAATCCTGCTTCTAACACAGAGGTGGCATAAAGACAGTGTACCTCATTTTTTTCCCAAAGAGTCAATTCCTTTTTGGTGCGCTCTAACCTTTGGGATCGATCCACGACAAAGTAGATGATGTAAATACTTCCAGCAAGGGAGAGAAGCACGAGGATGTTTGCAATAATTCTTAAGCTTATGGTCACTGCCCTGGGAGAAAAAGAAAGATACAACCAATGCAGCAGGTTGGGGGTCGTTTCTAACATGGTTTAGAAGTAAAAGACAAGCAGATTAGCACTGATAGCTGCATCAAAACAGTGCTTTGAAAAGTATCTCTTATCTTATATACATACAGGTTCTTGCTTTTCTTCTTTTCCTGCTCTTCCAATATAGCTTCCTTGAAAGAAACACAGCATTACCATTTTAATAATGTTCAGCAAAAATAATGCACATATCTGTCACAGAAATTAAAATACGCTAATAAAAAACCATCGCACCCTGGAGGTGCAAGCAGATAAATATCACTGTCCTCATTGATTTGTGACACTGATATGTGATATTAAAAAGTGATGGAGATTTCTGAGAAACAAATATACAGTAAGCAGATACTCATGCACTTTCAGTCATGCATGTTCCAGGAGGTATAACCAGAGGGTTACGCTTCCAGATTTTTTGGCAGGATGTGCCTTTAAAATCTGGGTGTCAATTATATAATACAGTACTGTCAGAAGTTATCCTCAGTCACTGAAATAACTAAATATCATAGCTTGTAATTTACCCTTGGCACAATTTGAAGTAATTTTTTTTTCAATGACAATGAGAATACACCAAATTTGGGAAATAAATTACTTTTGATAAAACCACATATGCTTTTAAATTCTAAATGCACAACATCTCTATTTTTCACAGTTTCCTTACATTGAGAGACCTGTAAGTTGTCCCTCCATTTGTTACAGAGAGATGAAATAACCCACAGAATCATAGAATATCTCAAGTTGGAAAGGACCCATAAAGACCATTGAGTCCAACTCCCTGCTGCTCAGAGGAATACTTAGAACTAAACAATTTGACTAAAAGCATCATCCAGATGCTCCTTGAACTCCAACAGGCTTGATGCCATGACCACTTCCCTGGGGAGCCTGATTAATAGCTGATAAAATAAAGAAGAAAGAGCCATAAATTGTGTGCAGGAAGTTATAAACCAAAGAGAGAGATATAAAACTTATTGTCATGTAAAAAAGCATCTTGTAAAACATGAGGTGTTCTGCTTCTCCACCTGGATTCCCTGAGGCATAAAACACTTCCTTTGCATAAAAACAATTATACATTCTATAAATTTGTTTATTTTCCTGCCAAATCAATTGTTAACACAAATTTGATTCCAACACTCAGTGAAATTTCATCACAAGCAAATTTGTTTCTAGTTATCTAACTTCTTGTCACACATACAGGGGCATTAAATGAAACTCTCCCAAGGAAGGACACAATGGCCTTGCCAGGACAGAACGTCAGCAAATATGATGTGCCTGCAATACCACACAGATGTGATACCAGCCCTCCCCTAGGCAAACAGATCTGTAAATAAATACAAAAACCCAATAGGAAGTGCAAGGGGATGAGGGGAAAGACTTGCATGGCTTACAGATTAACGAGTAAATCAACTTGAAATAATTGGAAGGTCAGTTGCTCACCCTGATGCTGTTGACTATGGCAGCAGCTTTGCTCTCTGCAGCCTCAGGGTTCCCTATCAGATAGTCCCAAGCACAGAACAGCCTCCAGCAGAAAGTGTAATTTTCATCAGAGGCACTTGCTAAACTCATTCTTGAGTTCTTTGCCATTCTGTAGAAAAATAACAGATATTTAACTTCTCTAGTGTGTGAAGATGGTAGTGAAGGAAGTCACTGGTTTGGTTCATGGTTTTCAGATGTTTACATATTTAGAGCTACCAAAGGCTTGCAGAAGTCAGTATCACTGTCAGCAGCCTTCTGAAGGACATAAAACTGGGTGAGGTGCAGCTCATGAACTTCACTTTACATCTAGTGCAGAAATGACTCACTGTGGAAGAGCATTTCAATATTTACAGTCTTTATAACTGACAAATAAAGCAAATAAATCTCACTAGAACTGTGGACTTACACCTATTTCAGTTTTACAACCTCTAGGTAGGATCTAGCTGGAATATACCATCACTAAGATCACTGTTACAGGAATTAAATCTAGTTTGGCATATAACTATTGATTCTGCACAAGATCTGTTTGTTTGCTGTGTTGTTTTAACCCTCAAAATATATGTTATCATCAAATAGAAACCCAGTGCCATTTTACAGACCTTGGGAGAAAGAAAGAAAACTCCTCCTACTCATGTCAGGTAGGCAAGGTGGCAGAATATTGCAAAGCATAGGAAATGAAATGAAGATTAATAGCTTGTGAAAGAAAAGGTCTCTGAAAGGACAATGTTAAAGGGGAGCTGTTCACAGCTAAGCAAAGAGTCACTGAGCTAACTCAGGAGAAGAGCTGACCATACCCAGAAACTGCAGATGTGTAGATCAGTGTCACATATACCAGTGACCCTTGGCACAAAGCAGCAGGTAGAATAAAAATAAACGAAAAGGGAAGGTTTGACCTCAAAACTGAGAGCTATTACAGGCAGCACTGAAAACGTCCCTGGACTGCACTGTGCCAGATAAATAGGCATCCAGAAGGGAAGAGAAAGCAAATCAGGAAAGGATAGAGTGACCTTGCCCCTTCTCCAAGCACTGCACATCCCTGGATTTATGGTCAGCACTTGTCTTGCTCTCTCTGCAAAGTAACTCCTACTCCTGGCCCTTCCACAGCAAAGAAATTCAGCTTACATTCCAGTGGGATGCCACGTACCCACTAGAGCAATGCAAATGATATTACACCTAGGATGGAGTTTTTACATTTGTATTTCGATAGAGGGGAATAATAATAACGCTGAAAGCATTACACTTCAAATATAAATTTCTGTGATAGCAATATTTATAACAGAAAGGAGGAGAAGGGAAAGGACTTCCACAGGTGTCAGGCCTTAAACTGCACAAACACAAAGCACTCAGATCATCTGTGCTGGCCTCCTTTTATAGGCTGGGAAATGGAACAGAGAGTGACAATGATAACAAGATAAAGGGCAATCTAGGGTTGAACTCAGTCTGCCTCCCTGACACTAGCAGAGCTGAGCATGTTAATAGAGCTAAACAGAATAAATGCAGAGGAAGTGGAGTAAATACCACTGCTGACTGCCTGAACACACAAGTTTATGAACAGCAGTAAATGGGCAGTCTTACTTTTTCAGAAGAATGATGAAGCTGTAAGCAAACACAGCCATTCCAACCAGGAAGTAGGCAAGAGGCAGCCGGTATCCAGCTTTCCCAATCTTCCTGTCACGACCGTAATAGCCATAAAACAGAACAGAGTACTGGAGGTAGCCCTGCAAAGACCAGAGCCCGTCAGTAAGAGCAGTAACCAACAACAGTCACAAGAGAACAGTGACAACAAAATAATAATGAGTGGTTTGAGTCTTGCCCCCAGTGACCAGATGGTGTCCAGGTCTTGAGCAGATGCAATGTGCTCCTTGGGAATGGTCTTGCTGACCGTGCTGCCGAACGGTGCTCCGGCCAGGAGCTGCGGGAGAGAGAGGAGGTCTCAGGAGATGGGGAATGGAGAGGAGATCTCAGGAGATGGGGGAGAGAGAGGAGGTCTCAGGAGCTGCGGGAGAGAGAGGAGGTCTCAGGAGATGGGGAAGAGAGAGGAGGTCTCAGGAGATGGGGAAGAGAGAGGAGGTCTCAGGAGATGGGGAAGAGAGAGGAGGTCTCAGGAGACAGGGAAGAGAGAGGAGGTCTCAGGAGACAGGGAAGAGAGAGGAGGTCTCAGAAGGTGGGGGAGAGAGACGAGGTCTCAGGAGATGGGGGAGAGAGAGGAGGTCTCAGGAGATGGGGAAGAGAGAGGAGGTCTCAGGAGATGGGGAAGAGAGAGGAGGTCTCAGGAGATGGGGAAGAGAGAGGAGGTCTCAGGAGATGGGGAAGAGAGAGGAGGTCTCAGGAGACAGGGAAGAGAGAGGAGGTCTCAGGAGACAGGGAAGAGAGAGGAGGTCTCAGAAGGTGGGGGAGAGAGACGAGGTCTCAGGAGATGGGGGAGAGAGAGGAGGTCTCAGGAGATGGGGAAGAGAGAGGAGGTCTCAGGAGATGGGGAAGAGAGAGGAGGTCTCAGGAGATGGGGAAGAGAGAGGAGGTCTCAGGAGATGGGGAAGAGAGAGGAGGTCTCAGGAGACAGGGAAGAGAGAGGAGGTCTCAGGAGACAGGGAAGAGAGAGGAGGTCTCAGAAGGTGGGGGAGAGAGACGAGGTCTCAGGAGATGGGGGAGAGAGAGGAGGTCTCAGGAGATGGGGAAGAGAGAGGAGGTCTCAGGAGATGGGGAATGGAGAGGAGGTCTCAGGAGATGGGGAAGAGAGAGGAGGTCTCAGAAGGTGGGGAAGAGAGAGAAGGTCTCAGGAGCTGCACGAGCCCATCTGAGCCAGAGCTACACAGTGGAACCATCCCCCAGAGCTGCCCCCATGGGTGGTACTCCCAGGGTAGCAAGCACTGTGCCAGCTTTAAAAACCATGCTTTTTAATGTGAGCATTTTTAAATTAAATGTGGCAGTGTTTGATCTCAAAATGGTATTTCAGGATTACATTTACTTTTCCTTAAAAATTAAAAAATGAAAGCGAATATATTTTTTTTTCCAGTTTACTTTTTATTTGTTTGAGGGGTATTTACATTTTTTTTTTTACTTTGCACAGTGAGAATAAAATCAGATATTCCCATGTTTTCTGATAACGTTATTAAAGCACAGGGTAGGTGAGGCAAAATAATATTTATGAATAATTTAACAAAGTTAACAAATTGCCTTACTTGCATGCAAGAACTAAACAAAGTTGTGGCTATTCAGAACTTCTAGGAAATGCTTTCTAATGGACAATAAACCAGTGTGGACAGGGATGCTCTTTTTTTCCTCCCTGTAAATGACACTAACAGGACTTGAATGTACTCAACACTCACTAAGTCTTTTAAGAATGAGTTCTCTATTTTAGCAATCAGATAAAAACATATTCTCTAAAAGCATCAATAGCATGTTGACAAAATACCACCTCTAACACTAATAGCAAAAAATCTGTTATCCTTTAGCAGAGAAAAACCTCTTAATAGGGGAATTTATTTTAAATAATTCATTTTACATTGTACGTTTCAAAGTGATGCATGACCTTAAGTGTGGTGTTTGTTCCATTCAGAAAGGGAAGTGCAACAGTGAGCATTTCTCTGTGAATATTAACTGTGTGTTCTTACCTCTGGCAGGACTACAAATGCTCCAGTCATTATGGTAAGGACAATATTGATCCCAAACAGCCATCTCAAGAAGATGAAGTAAGAGGCAACTCCAGACCCAAAGTGACCTTAAACCACAAAAAAAACCAGTTACCTGACCTGCACAGTCTATAAAAGCTCATGTAATTTATCAGTGAAGTATTGCTTGAATAACAGGCCAAAAGAAAAACCTCTCTTATGCAGGGCATTCAGCAAACTGAGGAATTTTTTCATTTGCAGAATCCCAGTGAGACAAATTTTACTTTTCCAAAATTTCCCCCCTCCCTGTCCCCAACTAACACCATCAATGAGAACTGTTCTGTTTCTAAAGCACCAGGAAAAGAAGAAAAATCAAAGTTGTAAATAAAGCATTTACTGCTGAAAATTTGCATTTAACTCCCTCCCAAATATTATTTAATTCAGTACATTAAAAAAATACACTGTAAGAGTCAGCATTCTAACACGTGTTTTACTACTCAATACTATTAAATCTTCATACTTACTCTCAATTTTCTTTATTCTCATTTCCCAAGGAATAAAGATTACCACAAAATTATATGCAAGTCGAATAAACTTCCTCCAAAGCTGAGAATAAAGCAGAGAAATGAGAAATATGACACTTCTCTACATGAAAAAAAAAAATTAAAAAAGAAGTGCTGAGTATTTTTGCTCATGTCTTANGTGACGTAGTGCTTGTTTTGCTGTGCTGCAATTTTTGTCTCCTCGGTCACCCTGCTATTTTGTAAGAAAATATGTGGAAAAAATATCTCTCCCAGTTAAAAAAAACCAAACAAACAANTGAGTATTTTTGCTCATGTCTTATCTTTTATCACAAGAATTGTTACAATTTTATCACATGAACATGTGGGAGAAGAAACAAATCCACCTGTGCAAAAGTGAGTGCAGTTTTTGATTTGTTGAGTTAGAGCTATAACTTTACAGTATCAACAGAAAAAAAAAAGATTGTGTTCCAGGCATTATAAAATATTTTTAGTACAGCTACATATTAAAATCCCACCTATATTTTAGGCATTTTTAATATCAGTGTCGATATTGTATCATGTAATCTAATCTCCTAAAATTAAAGAGGAGTAAATAACATTTTAATTACTGAAAATATAATCAATCTCTTTGGCCAAAGTTAATTAATATTTATGGTGATATGGGTATTTGATTGCATGGATGGGAAGTATTTTAATTAAACAAAGAGATTGTAGATGCTGGGAACTGCATGGGAATTGTTGGGATTGCAACTTTCAGTTGAAAAGAGTTCACAGGACTGAGAAATGACTCAAGCAGCTTGTGCCAGCTGCACTACAGATTTATAAAGAATACAAATGCATCCACAGTGAAGTAATATTGGCTAAAATTACAATTTGATAGCTATAATCTCTTTTTCTCCCTACTACGTATCTGAATAGATAATTTATACTCTTTGAATCCACAGTATGGGCATCTGGCTTTAATTGGGAAAAAAAACCCAAAAAAAACCTACAAAGCAAGTGTAAAATAACTGAATTGAAAAAAGAAAATTGCTTTCAACGTCAAGATTGTAAAAGTGTGTTTTAACTTCAATTTTCATAAATAATAGCATGAGTGGATTGTCCAATCATGAACAGTATATATTTTGCAAATTAAAAAACCTTATGTAAATACATATACACTTAGCAGCTGGATTTTGTTCTTAGCACATGTTCTTAAGTTCAGTTCTTAATTTTGATGATGTAGTGCTTGTTTTGCTGTGCTACAATTTTTGTCTCCTTGGTCACCCTGCTATTTTCTAAGAAAATATGTGGAAAAAAAATCTCTTCCAGTTAAAAAAACAAACAAACAAAAAACCCACACCAAAAAAAGGCAGCTCATTCTGTTGCCATTGCTGAATTTAGCCCTAATGTAAAGGCTGCACTCCCTAATCTGTGCTATGATGAAAGAATACAGATCCCCTACACGTAATGAGTGGTGCTAATTAACTGCTGAATTACATCCCTGTGCTGAATGTCTTCAAGCAAATACAATAGAGGCAATTAGATTAGACACAAACTTTTATTCACTGTGAATTCCAAGATGAAAGCTTCTGGTTTTGTACAGGAGAATGATATGAACAATACCGAGCCCAATCTCTGATTTACTGAAGTTCTGATTTAGCACTTCCCTTTCCAGCTAAAGTCCTAGTTCTGCTCAAATCAAAGGCTATAAATAGTGTTTATTTTAGCAGCATTTTTACTTCCACTGCATTTGCCACCCACGCAAAGGCAGAACAAGGAAAACTTACTTTTTCTACATTGGAAAATGCACATTGCCTGTGGGGGCCAACATCACAGAGCAACAGATACATAAGCAGCCCTCCTCTTGTTCACATGAATAAAATGCTTGGTGTTCTATTTGTACAACCCTGCCTTTCTGAATTAAGATAAATTAGTAATTAAAAGTCTACTTGTTATGATGACAAAAATATTCCTAACTGCTTAGATGACAAAAGAACTCTTCTCTTGGTTGCTTATTAAATACAATTTCCTGCATATTATAAATTCCCAGAAACTCAGGCCAGAGTCTATTTTCAGTGGTGTAAATAGATTTGCTAAGATTTGATTCAAATTCTCTGAGTATTATGCAATCAAAAACCCTTCTTTAATAATGCATTTCCCATAAGCTATTGTGGGATTGTCTTCCAAACTAAAAGCTAGACACATTTTTCATACTAAGCTATTGAACTGTGGCCCCAGTTTGTTGAAACAGCTCTTCAGAGAATACTGCATCGTGTTGTTGTTATCCCATTCGCATCACCCCTTCTAGCAGGCATCAATATTTGCAGGCTGTCTGAAAAGAAAGCTTATACTGCATTAACAGAAGGACATTCATCCCTCAGCACATGAAATTCATCTGCAAAAATGTAATTACTAGAATTAAAATGGAGGGGGAAAAAAAAGAATGAAAAATTAAAGAAGCTTTGAACTGCTTTTTCCTCTCTCTGCAGAGTTCCCAAGCTGGAGAGTCACTGCACAGCAAACACACACTTCTCTGAATCAGAACTGCAAATGGCTGTTTGTAGGGACAAGAAATTTGGGAGATTTAAGAGAAAGCAGCCGTACCTCTGCCCCAGCAGCCTGGTAACCTCTTGTTCTCGTGAGCCTCCCTTCGTACTTGAGCACGATCTCCTTCGCCTGCCTGCACGAGAGGGTGGAGGGTCAGTCTCTGCATCGATCCCGTGGCTCAGGTCTCTTTTGCTGCACAAGCAGCAACTACCACAGTGGTCAAATGCTCTGAAATACAGCCATGGGCTGTCTCACCATCAGCCCTTAATCCAGGCATTGCTTTTTTCCTCTGACTATTGAGCTTTTTGCTGGTACTTTACTCAGAATTTTGTCTGAGACAACTCAGCATTCAAGAGATTGACTGCAGGGGGGAGTTTTCTGTTCCTCTAATTTCCCCGTCCTTTTGTTTCAAAGTCTTTCTTTTAAAATGGCAGAACCCAAATGAGCAAAATGCCAAGATCCCCTTCACAGTCTGGTAATCTCCTGTGGATGCTGACACCTTTTCTGCAGGTATGGGGTAGCTCTCTGGTGAGATGGGAAGAGGTGCACATTCATCTGGTCATACACAGCCTTTGACCTCAGGAGAAGGTGGATGGGGACCACCAAGATCTGATCAACAGGAACAGGAAAGCAGCAAGTCACAGACTCTGCCCAAGGGAGAAAAACCTCTCTTTGCTTCCCAGATTACACAAGGACTCTGCTGCTGGTAGGGATTTCTCATGGCTGCATTGCCATCTTAGAACCATCCAGGGTTTTGAGAGAAAATGCCAGATGAAAAGGGAAAAAAAACCTCAAACAGGTCATGAGGTGAAAGACCTGACACATTTTAGACAGGTGGCCCAAAGAGTTAGTCACATGCTCTTTCACTGTAAATTTGGAGTTATAACAACTGAAATCCTAAACTGTGAAACATTTTCTTACTACACTGACCATACTTTTTAAACCTACAATTGTCCAGTATTTAACTTAAAAATATATTATGGAGCATTACCAACAGCCTTTCTTTAGACCACTGAAGAGCTGAAACTCTCTTTTAATAGTTAATAGCCAAAGCATGCTTTCTTGCTCTCTTTTGTTCTGTGACTCTCTAAAGGGAGCCACAGGCACGCACCAGAAAAAACTTCACTTGCAGACTGTCCACCTGGAGGCTGCTGCCTTCAGCCAGCTCTCAGCTCTTCCCAGAGCATCCTCATGGCACGCTTTCCTAGCAGCTCTTAATCATTCCCGTGCACAAACCCTTCCAGCTAACACTGAGAAGCTCCCGAGGCTGGAAGCACTGTCACAGTCAGTGAGCCTGAAAAACCTCTGTGCAGGCACCTTTACCTGAGCGCCCTCAGCTTCTGCCTCATCGGCCACGGCCGGCAGCGGATGTTGGACATAATCTCCTTCTGGTACTGGATGTTCTGGAAGATCTGCTCTGGGTCATGGCTCTCAGCCTTTTCTTCACCAACATCGTCGTCCGAGTTGCTGGCAGCCCAGCACACACCCCACGAGAGGAAAGAGAAGACAAGTTATTCCCGTGAGGATTCCCAGCAAGGTGTTGATTTGCACAGGATCCAGCCTGTTAGAGCATTGTGAGAACAGGCATCTAGGGGACTCACATGACCTTATTGTTTAAAAGTTGATTAATAATTGGGATGATTTTCCCATCTCCAGGACATGCCTCTTTCCCTCCCCACCAGTTGCTGGTCAGTCACAAATTATCCCCACTCCTGACCACGAATCCCAGCCTTTCCTCTCCAAGCATTTCCAGCCATTCAGCTTGTACATCATGCTAGCAAGACTCTCTGGATATTTTTCTGGAACAAACTGCTGTCTAAACATTTCTGGCAAGAACACGTAACATTCATTTATTAATCACACCTATTATTTTGATTTTAATAATGATAAAATATTTTCTTGTTAGAAGAGGGGGAACAGGGGATTCAGTCGTGGTCACCATTTAATCCTATTCCCTGCTGACAGGGACAGGGATGTGGGACCCCACATACCAAGAATTATTTCTCCCTCTAAAGAGATTTATGTGCTTGGATGCAGATTTCTGTGGATGATTATTAAATCATCTTTTCTGATGCTGTCACCACATTTGCTAAGCTACAGCTCTTGCAATTCCCTGTTGGTCTACGAAACAGCAGCAATATTCATTCTTGCAGAGGCTTAGGTCTAAAAGCCTGTGGTGACTGTTTCTCCCTGAATGACATGAAGGGGTCTGAAGTACTGCAACAGCCACCAGCCAGGAAGTTTCTCAGTTGTATTGCTATGTACTTGTTGGGAAAGTTACCTGCAATTTTGCTGAAGAAGCAGCCTTTTAAACCCTTAGAAATAAATCACAACCTAAACCATGCCACGGACTAATACTTGAGGGACATACTTCGTCAGACCACTAATCCATTGGGCTGCAGTCCTGTCCCTTCAGTCACAGGGGACATTCAAGGGAAATTTTTATTTACACAGGAAAAGAATAAGAGACTTCTTACTGTGCTATATATTGAACTCATTGGAGTTACTTTGCTTTATGTACAGTGTTTATGTTTCAGCATGAAACGTGACTTCGGCAAAATAATAAAAAAGGGGTTTGAAATTTATCTTAAAATGAAGAGAAGGATTTTTCTCATGCTCATTTCCACGCTACCACGCTGTTACTCGAAACAGGCTGCCTTTTCCAGTCTCTGACACACACTCTGCCTAAAGGAGAGAGAAAAGACAAGATCCCACTGCCGTGCTGGGTAAAGCAGACTCGCCCTTGAGGAGAGAGGAGCTCCCTTACCTGTGGGGTGGCTCCTGGTAGGTGTAGATGCCGGTCTGCCTCTTCACCGTGCGCTGCTTCTTGCAGGACTTGGCCGCTCTGAGTGCAGGGGAGCCCGGCGCTGCTGCCATGGTGGCAGGTGGGACTCTGCCGCGCTGGGAGGCAGCTTGGAGCTCGCTGCTCAGACGTCTCAGCAGCAGCCAAATGTTATTAAGCAGAGAGCAGCGAGTGCTGCGAGCCCCGTGGAGCAGAGGATCATCGCCTGGTGCTCCAGCGCCTGGGGAAAGCTGCTGCTGCCTGGCAGCGCCTTAAAGCCGCAGCACACGGCAGCCCCACCGCGGCCCCTCGAAGCCCAGATCAAGGTGGGAAGCAGAGCTCAGAGGTGGCCCAGCTGCCACCCTTAATTCACAGCCAAATTCCCCTTGTTGTGGATGAGGGATGTCCCTCCAAGCTCCATCTCAGAGCACCGCGCTGGCCCGCTCTGGGTGGTGTTTCCAATAATGCTCTGTTGGTGTTTCTGCTTCCTGTGCTTGAGAGAAGGTTCTTGCTTAGGAAAAGCGAGGTGCGTTTGCGTTTTGGCCTTTACTAGAAGAGAAACATGAATGTCACTCTCCCACAGGGCTTCCAGTTTTGATGGTGGAGAGCCCCCTGACACCCTTTCTGTGGTCAGCACCAAGACCACCTCTGTCAGCGTCTCTGTGATACTGGGCTTGGTTGACAGGACAAAATAAACTGCTCCAGGTTCTGCTGGGGCCAGGGAAGTGAATTTTCAGTGCTTTTCTGCATCATAGAAGTTACAGATATTCTGGTCTCATTATTAAAACGCAGCAAAATAGACCAAAAATGGTTGATATTACTAGCTCCAGCAACCATAATTTGATGCTCAGAAAGTGGGAGTGAAAGTGAGTTTGCAGAGAGTTTTCACTTGTTCCTAACTTGGTATTTTCTCTCCTTAATAGCTCTGCACACAGTGCAGCAAGGATTTTGATTGCATAAATCAGTGGCCTGTTGGAGCTAACTTTTGTTTGCAGCGTGGGACAAAAAGAACATTAAGTTCTCTCTTCTATATTTCCTGTAGAGAATAGCACAGGCTGCTTTTTCCCTCTGTCCTGAATTAATCTGAAATATTGCCGTTTTACTTTTTTACTGTCTCTTGTCCTGGACTTAGCTAAATAACTAAAGGGCTAAGTAGTCACAAGCTTTATCTTTTGTTACAGTATTGAAAGAGTACGTCCATTTGGTGTTAATTCACTTAATTTCTGAGATGACAAGTAAGGACCTGATAAATATGATTCTGCATTTCCAAAATGTATCTCACAATAAAGCCCAGAGTTCTCATGCTGGGTCTGGTTTGAAGCTCCCCCAGAAAACTGGGAGTTCCATTAGAACAAAGCAGAAGAGCCCCAGAATTGTAAAGAAATGCCCCTATTCAGAGTTCAGCTGTACTCTACACCACAGAATGTGCCATAGGCATGACTGTTAAAGCCTGCTAAAACCCAGTTACTGCGTGGGGCTTTTTCTGTGGACTGAACTCTCCAGTCCCAGCTTCACTCTGAGCATCTCTTGCACCCACCTCCTTCAACCACAACAGAGACTAAAGCTTCTGGACTCCAGTTTCCAGCTTACCATGGATGCACCACAAACATTTTTACTTTTTTCTGTACTGTATTTTATTATTTTTCATTTGAAGTCTGCAAAGCAGAGGCTGTCAGAGCTTTGACATCTCAGTCTTTCTGTCCCATTCCTAAACCCGCAAACCTCTGAATGGCTTTCCTGTTTGGCTTCCAGTTCACAGGACAAAAGAAGCATCCTACTACCCTCTCTGTGTCAGGGGTTCAAGTGAAAGCAAACAGAAGGAATAGGTATCAGCCCATAAGCCCATCTCCATTAAAAGTCTTATCACCTCTTCCCAGCTGGAAAAACAAAAGAACTATTCTGAATGCCAGGAACGCCCTTTAAAACTTTGATGCTCAGAGTACTGCAAACACACCCACATCACCACTTTTTTTGACATGCCACGAGATACATTTTCAATGATATAATTTAAAAGCAGGAATATGTTAATTCAAATGTACTTCTTTGGCTGTTGTTATTGTCCTTTGCACCTCAGTCAGTGGCACAGCACTGGGGGCTGGGTTCTGCTGCCTTAGATCATGAGAATAAGTGCCCCCCTAGCCAGGCCAGCCTACCACAGCCCATTAACTCCTTGCTTATTCCAGTTATGTGCACAAACATTAATCTCATGTTGCAAATAGACACTCACCAAGGAAATGCCCCAGAAGGCAGGTTTTGACACAATAACATCCTGAATTCCCCAGAGGACATAAGCTAGATCTCCAAAAACTGCAGGAGAGAAACACAGCTGTTTCTCCTTCTGTATTACCATTCCTGCTTCACACTTATCCTTGAGATTTTAGATGTCCTGCTTTTCCTCTGGAGGATCCACAGTGGAGAGATTAAAATCTAACATCATCTATAGTTCCTAGAGATTACTCTATTTCACAAATAAAGCAGTATCCTTTAATATGATGGTGTTATAGCACTACCAAAACCATTAAAACACCAGCATTACTGATTTACATAGATTTAATTGGCTAGTGCATCTTAACGTGTCAACGAGGCAGATAAATTTAGTTTCCCTGTGTTAGAAGAAAGCTTAGAGTCTAAAAAAAAAACCAAAGGGACAATTTAAGCCTGGCATTTATACAGCTCTAATAGATGCCAGTGCTTGAGGCACATACATCATAAGAAGTTAGTACCAAACACTAAAAGCACAATGAGCAGCAAGAGACTCATGAATTCCAAGCCCATCTGACAGAAGGATGCAGGGAAAACAGAAAGCAGGCTTCAAGAGCTTAGCCCTGAAAGTTGGCAACATCCTCTGCTGCCCATGATCCCTGCAATAGCCCCTTTAGAGAATTCAGGCGTTAACTCAGATCACAAAGAGGGTTTTGGTCTTGCTTTTCAGCTCAGCCAGCAGTTCAGCAACCAGAACACCCAGCTGCCCATTTCAATATGCTCTATTGAATCCAGAAACCTGCTTGGGCTTGTTTTAGTCTGAGTGAATACTACCGGGGTTATAGATTTGATTTCAATTGCCATTAACTGGATGTAAAACAGGACATTAGCCTTTTACTGCAAAACTTTCAGCTCTCTGTGTGTAATAGGAAGACTCACATTTGATCCATAGGATCATTTTGCATTTTCAAACACTTATCCAGGAAAGAGCTGGGCTGGTGAGCTCTGCAAACTGAAAACTCAAGGAAACAGTAGGCTTTATTCTTTCCCATATACTCTATTCCCATACAGGTACAGTTTAAATTTTACCCATCGTTCCAGCACTGCAGTTCAGCTCGGGACCTTTTCAACATCTCCCTGCTTGGGAGGTTCACAACATCTCTGATCTCAGTTTCAAGGCAAAAAAAAAAAAAAAAGAAATGGACAAGTTTTCCAGTCATCTTTGTAACAAAAAGAGAATGTTATCCCTCCAGATCCTTAAGTACAAAAAACAAATGGGGGGAAAAGCATTTGGAAACACTGACCAAGACAACTTGTGTATCTTTAAGTGAACTAATTTTCAGAAGTGCTGAAAACATTCACAGAGCCCAGTGATAGGTAATGATGCTGTAGAGCATCCAAGTTGGTGTGAAAATACTGAAGCTCCTCTTAGAGGACCTTTACTTTTAGAGCTGAAAGAACTAAGATCAAAAGACACCCCAGTTAGACTTGAAAGAAAGACATTTCATTCTCAAATTGCAATCTCAGTTTACCTGTTCAGTCCCCAGAGGTAACACAGATGTGCAGCTGGACATAAGAGCAGTTATGGGATTTCTGAGATAACAATGCCAAAGCCATCTTTTTCACTTACTGACAATAAAAGTGATCTACTGAGCTCTGGTAAATCATTCTCTCACCCATAAGATTGTTTGGACAGTCTAATTTCATGCAGTAGGTTCTGCTCTTCAATTTCAGCGTGTTCATAACTCTTGCTGGCGTTTATCACACTTGGATCAAGGGGAATACTCCCATTGTAGTTGAATTTTCTTTGTGAATTCACATCCCACATAAAAAAAGTATTCCATTTAAAAAGCTCCTCCTGTGCATTTAACTGATCTTACAGCATCATGAGATGACTATTTTTATTCTTGGATGAGTATCATGACTATTAAAATATAGATTTCTGTGGCAGTACTACTCACAAGAGAATATTTTGAAACCAGGATGTTTTCAGGAGTGTTTTAGAGACCTAAAGACAGAGGTTAAGGAAAGAAAATGAGGAAGCAAAGGGGCTGAAGACAAACAAACAGCCCCATGCCAAGCCAAGCCCTGATGGTGGGGCAGAACAGGTCTCAACAACTTCTTCAGCCACTTCAGCTGATGCCCTGGCTTGCAGCACTGCCCTGGCCTGCCTGGCTCACTGTCCCTGGGACCTGAGGCTCTCTACTTTCAGGTGGCAAAAAAGTAATTAGACACCATCAGAAACTGATTTTTCAAGGAAAATACATAAGCTGAGGCTACTTCTGCTATGAGGAAATCAGTATTTTGTGCAGCTTTGCCTACCCAGCAGCATGATGTGCATCCCACAGACATGTGTATGTCACCAGAGACCTTTCTGAAAGCACTGTAACCAAATTATTTTCCAGACTTACGTGAGTCGTCACAAGCCAGACCTAGGAGTCAGTGAAAATGAAGAAGATAATTTTAAAACATTTAATAAATAAATAAATAAAAAGAAATTTCACATTTCAGAAGAAAAGAGGAAGAGTTCCAGGAACTGACAGTGGGAGAAAGTAACTGAATAGCCAGGGCTTTCCAGAGTGATGATACCTGGGACAACCTTGCTAGTCAAAAGCCTGACTAAAAATAAAAATCTCCATAAGAATCTATTTCTAATTTCCTTGCTTTTTGTAACATCCACTCAATTTCCCAGGCTAAAATTGCACCCTAATTTTAGAGGGTTTGGCATTGGAGTAGTAAGATCAGTTCACCTACATTTATTGACTAACATCTTCACAAAGGAGGAGTTCATAAAAAATGGGCGAGGAAATTCAGATGAGCTTAATTCACTGCATAAGGAATGTTAATAATTCTTTTACAAGCTAGGAGGTTGCTTAGGTACACAATACTTAACTCATTAGCAAACAGCAATCATCATTTGTCCAAGAAAAAACCACAAATGCAGCTACTCAAATTACTGTCTGCAAAGAGATGAGCTTATTCCTCTTGCTCTCCAGGATATTGCATCAACACTGTCCTTGGGAAAGCTGGGGGTACCAGGCTGTGGATACATGATCACCTGAATTCAGCACCTAACACATTAATTAGAAAAAAATAGATGTAGAAATAGATCAAGAAACTGCCAAGGGAAAACCCTGAAAGTGTATCAAAACAAAAAAGAAAAACTTTGGAGGCTTCAAAATATTACACCCTTGCACAAAACTTTTTTTAATATTCTTCACACAAAGTGTGGCTAAATGCTGCAGTAACTCAATGCAATAAAATTGGACAGTTCTTCTTACCCTTCCCCAAAGACACACCTCTGCAGCTAAGAATAATGATCTTCAGACTGATGTTTAATAAAAAGTAAGCAAAATGGTTTTAATTTTGTACAGTCTCAGAAGCACTGTGGTGCCTGAGCTTGCCGAATATCAGATGACCTTGAAAGCGCCTGAGTCACGGGCAGTTCAAGCTGCAACCTAAACAACCATCTTAAATCTCATACCTTGTCACATACTCATTATCTGGACTTTGTACTTTCCTACCACTGAGGGATTTTCACATAAATTACACAGGAAATGAAGCAAAATGCAATTACAGTCTCCAACAGCTCCGAGGCAGATAGATAGCAAAGGCATGCAGCACAGTTCAAGAGTCAGCTTTCAACAAATGTCACCTATTAGGAAGAATCCAAATGAAACATATATCACTGAGCCACCCACTTCTAAATTATATCATTATCTCATCACTAGAATAAGCAGTTATAAGGTTACAGCGATTTCAGATAATCAGCTTTCAAACAGATTTCTCAAAGGGACTTTTCATCTTTGCTTTTACACATCACCATTTGGACTTTCACATATACTAGAAAATTCTATTACACTGTATTAAATTGAGTTATCCCAATGAAAACATGGCTAGTAAGGTTAACCCAGACACTTCATAATCCATTAGCACCTTCACTTTTTCAACATAACAAATTTTCTCATAATAGCTTTTCAGTCTCAAAAGGAAAAGACACAGCTATAGAACTTCTGAGTGTTCTGAACTGATGGGATTCAGCTGAACAGTGGGAACACTGCAATGATGAATAAAATCATATTTTTGCCCCTGCCTCTAGTGGATGGGAAGTCAGCCCCATAGCCTTTGCATTAACTGCTCATAGCCCAGTTCCTAGGAGAGCACGTGGAACATTCACCTCTTCAAGGGAGGATCCTTTCTTAGACCATTTTTTAAAGTGAGGATCTTGGAATTTTTTTACTCCTTGCATTTGGGGGGCTTTTGTGTGTGCTGCCCTCAGTGCAAAAGAAGTATAAAAACAATACAAAATGCAGCTTACAAACATTAGGTAAACACTAATGAAATCTAAATACATATATTTAAAATAGTCCTTTCTTTTCATGATCTCACCATGCAAATACCTTTACCTGCTGCTGAATTAATGATCATTGAGGCTATGGACATCAAGCCTTTGAGCCCAAAAGTTACACAAAAAGCCTGAAATCATATAAGCAGTGAAGAGACTTTCTCAGTTACTGTGGTAATGATCTCCTTCCTGCCAGCACACATTAAACACACGCTGGTTTTTGTAAGTTCATCCGTTGTGTTCACTGGTCTCATGGTACGTTTTATATCCTCTGTAGGTGGAATGTTTTGAGAAAGCTCTTTAATAGCCAGCATGGGCTTTGCTAAATTAACCCATCTAAGATTTGAGATGTGCTATGAAGATGAATATGGGCAGCCTCTAAGGCTCTGCTTGAGCAAAACAGTTTGAATCTTAATAAGAAAATTATGACTCACTACCTATCATTAATATTTAGCTTTTCATTAATATTGCACAACAAACTTAGTCTGATTTCTTTTTTTTCACTCCCCTTTCCTGTATTTCCTGCCTATGGTATAATCATTATGTTCCCACTTTTAAACAGCCCCATATATTCTTCTCAAGGTTTTGAGATGTGCAGTTCTTTTCACAATTTAAATATGTTTCTAAGGTGACACTTAAATGCAAAAAATATATCAACAGAATTAAATCAATTTTTTTAGGTTTAATTAAACGAATACAATCTCTTCTCAACTTGTAAATCATCTTAGCTGTAACTAATACTGATTTGTTTAATTGGGTAACTGGTTTAAATGCTTAAATAATTAAACTAAACCAACTCCAAGGTAGGAAGTTATTTGATTCAGCCTGTGAAGACCTTTGGATTTGTATTGTAATTCAAAGCACATGAAGGTGAACAAGAAAACAGAAGTACTGAAAGTACTGGTGTATGGTTTAATTTGTTCTTTCAGGATGTGTATTCATTTCTATGGATAATGTATCTGTCAATAGGAAAGAAAAAGTGATGAAAGTAGTGACATGTGGAAAAAACCCCACAGAACATCAGTGAAAGTTCTTATAAAAAGTCTTACTTTTTGTGAGTAAAAGGATTTTCCTTTGAGGCTCCGTTTTTATTATCACACAATGAATCTTCTGCCATCACAAACACAGATGTTCCCTTAAGTCTGCACAAATGCCAAAAGCCCTTTGTCTTAATATCCACTCTGGAAGGGCTTCTTTGCTAATGAGGATGTATTAGCAATTTATTAAGTAATGTTCCTGCATCTGCTGCTGGTCCTTAGCCTTCCCCTTCCATGTGATCCAAGTCAAGCTCTGCACAGGATGAGCCTGGAGGAAGGCAAAGCAAATAATGAGCTTTGTGGGCAGCAGTCCCGTGGGGGACCAGGGTGAGGACAGCATCCTGCTTTTATCTGTGACATAAATGTGCATGTGTGAGGAATTTGGTGCATCCAGGGGTGATCAGCAGGATGAGAACCCCTTCACCTGCGTGTGGACAGGTGATGCTGAAGGTAAACTGAATTTGCTGGCCTGAATTAAAGACATTGATAATTAATTTCATCATTAGATGCTGTTTCCAGACCTGGGCAGGAGCAAAAGCCATTCCCACCTCTTATTAGATGTATAACCATAAATCACCATAAATATCAGTTCTTCCAGAACTTAGAGGACTTGCAACACCCCTCTCTGCTGGAGGATGCTGGCAGGCAGGCAGCTTTTGGAGCGTTTTTCCCTGCAGAGAGAGACGAACGCTCCACCGTGTGGCCAAGCTGCTCCCTTGTACACGGCTGCTCTCAGCCTTAACGGGTCCCTTTGGTAAAGAAAACTTAGATGAACTCTTGGGAAAGAAGGAAAACATCAAAAAGGTGTCTTCAGCCAAAAAAAAAGGTCAAATAAATGCTCCAGATACAGTCACATATATGTGGTTTAATTGCAGAGCATAGGATGGCAGTGGGGAGCTGAGATAAACCCAAGAGCACCAAAGTCACAGGAAACTGATATAAAAGTCTAGAAACAATTAGATCCCCACTCGAAGTCCAGATCAGTGTTTAGAACTCAAAGGCCAATCTTTTGATCTTTTAATAAGGAGTGAGCAATTAATTAGGGAAAAAATCCCCTATATAATATGCGAAATGTTTTTATTATCCCTCTTCCTCTTTGGGATATGTAAACTGCACCACTTTTTCACTTAGGTTTGGGGCCTTTTTTCTCTACTTTTTAGTATCAGAAACATTAAGAATTGAATGTTTTTTTACTTTAACCTTTTTGCTTAATTCTTCAATGAACTTCTTAGGCACTACTTCTTCAGTTTAACATAAATATCCAGTGCCACATTAAGTGTTTAATATCTGCAGCTGACTAGAAAAATATTATTGTTTTTAACATTTATCAACAGGAAATCTAAATGAAGGGATATTTAGGCTCCCATTCAGAGCCTACTGAAGGTTTTCAGTCCTTTTTCCAGTGCTTGCTAAGGGCTTTGAAAATGCTCCAGTGCAACCGAGGATTCCAGCCATATAAACCTTAGAAATATTGTTTATAGGACAAGGACTCCACCTTCCATTCATTGGGAATCATGGAGCAGGTGAAAATGCAGAGATGCAATAACAGCTTTGTTCAAAGGTTGGTCCCGCACCCTCTGACCTAGAAAAATGAATACTTTTAGAGAAATAATATCTCCTGCTGAAAGGTGAAGTTCTCATAAGTAATTAGATGGTTTTGATACAAAAGAGAAGCATTGGATTCTGATGAGTAATGTTTCCTAGAAACGTGACTCCATTGTCTAATTTTCGTAAAACTAATTTCTTTCTTCTCATAATGGTGAATAATAAAATCAATATATTGCAAGTGCCAGAGCATAAAACAAGCTTGGAGTGCAGAACACGTGATCTGTCACATTCATAGTCCTTTTTGAAGAAGGCAAATGAAACTTACAGTTGAAACAGCACTGACATTTCAACTACCAGAGCACACTTCTGAAAATTACTGTCTCAGATTATTAATATAATCCACTGTTTACTTATTGTGAAAAGTGTCCTTGAAATAAAATTAAGGGTGATGCATTCAATACTGAGTGCTCTGCTCCTTCTGAACACCCAAAGCAGACAAATTCTGTAAAACATAAGTTTTTAAGTACCAGGTCCAGACATTTAAGTGTTCTGTTTAAGCACAAGAAGCTAATCTGATTTTCTTGTAACCTGATTTGAAATTTGTAACATGATCTAAAACGAAGACACCAGATCAATGAGATTAGGAACCTGTACTTCTCTGAGGGGAAAAAAAGCCAACAGAATAAATCCACAGACATGCAGAGAGACAAAACAACTGGAATCTGAGAAGAATGTAGCTAAACAAGATTCTATCATTTGAGATGACACACACACTGATTTCCTGGAACATTTAACATCAATGTGCTTTTCTGTAGATCAATTGGAAACTAAGAAAACCTGAAAGGGACAGGTTCAAGTCACTGGATCATAAATCTCCACTTTAGAAGGTAAAAATTCTCAAGCACCCATTCCTGATGGTCATATTCTCCCTGTGGCCAGTGCAGCACCTCACAGCTATTTCCAGTGAAACGAGCATCCTTTCTTTCACTGATTTGCAGAGCAAAAAACTGCCAAGAAGACACGGAGAGGAAGACAGTAAAACAGTTGTGAAAAAGGAAATACCGTCACAAGTTGGATTTGGCTGGTTGAGTTGGCAGGATGGGATCAGTAAGGGTATAATCAGAGAGAACAGAAAAACAGAAGGCATCTGAGTTGACAGGAGGAGGAAACAGAAATAGATTGTTCAGCCTTGCAGCCTATTGGTGCTGCTGTCAAACACAGCCAAGCCTTCCAAGCTCCTTTGGGAAGTCGTGTGCTCTGCCAGGACACAAAGATGTAGCTTCAGCACGAAAGGGACCTTCAGCTGCTTTGCAGCCCCAGGCTCTGCAGGCTTACTCCTAGAGTAAGTCTGTGAAGATTAGGGATGGGGGAAAAGCCCAGGATTTGGATGTAAATGAGAAATCACCTACCACTGTTTACAACCATACTCGCTGGCAGGTGCTGTAGGACTCTGCTTACTCTGCCCCAGTAAAAATTTGTAGTGACAAGGAAGCAAAGCCTGGAGATGAGCCTGTCCCAGCCAGGCTGTGCTGCTGACCAGCTCAGTGTCCCAGCCAGGCTGTGCTGCTGACCAGCTCGATGTCCCAGCCTGGCTCTGCTGCTGACCCGCTCGGTGTCCCAGCCAGGCTGTGCTGCTGACCAGCTCGGTGTCCCAGCCTGGCTCTCCTCGGTGACCAGGCACCGTGTCCCCACGAGATGGCTGCAGAGGCTGTGGCATCGCAGTGAGCCTGCAGAGCCCTCAGCTAAAGGGCTCGAAGTACCTCCGATGCATGAGGCCACTCCAAGAAGCTGCTTCTTTCAAAAATGCAAATCATTGTGACATTTGTCAAAACATCATTAAAATGGATTTTAAAAAAATAAATTAATAATTCCCCTAGTTTTTTCAGCTTTTTTTTCCCTTCCTGTTTTGCATTTTTGTTCTGCTCAGTTTTTGGTTGTATGCTCCACACAATTCAAATCATCAGCATCAGATGATTTTTTTTTTTTCTGCTTTTTTGAAATCAATCTTTTTTTGGAAGTTCTTTTGAAGCCTCTGCATCTCTGTTTTGTGCAATTAGGCTTTTTGTGCTAATTACACCGATTGTCAAACCTTCCATCTTTCCCCATGCTTGGCTGCCATTCACTGCTCACGGTGCCTGGTCACTACACCACCCACTCCTTTTCATTTTGGATTCTTTGGTAGCTGGCCATGCCATGTCCTAGCTTGACACCAGCTGTGGGTCTTAATCTCCAGTTCAGCCAAGGAACACATGCATAATTCTAAACACAAGCTCGAGCAGGAGAAGCTTGGCTGGTCACCTAGCCCTGCAAATGCTGCCCTGACAAGGAAGATCAACAGCACCTAAACAGCAATTTCAGCCAAGGACTCCCACTCTGAGTGTGAACAGCTGAAATCCAAGTTCTACCTCATCTGTCTGAAACAGTTTCAGTGTGGGTAACACAAACACTTCAGTCCAGGGATCTCTACATGCCCTTATGATAACTGTAATTTTCTGAGGGTCTGAAGGACATAGCGTTGGTTTTAGCCTGGAAACCTCTTTTGCAACAGATATTAAATGACAAACAACCCAGAATCCCCTTTCTAGCCTTAACAGCCTTAGTTTGGAAAGTCCCACAGGGAAAACCTATATATGATTTCTCCAAAATCCATCTCTATCCCACTCTTGGTTGAAGCCTGGCTCTTTCTCAGGTTTCTCTGCCGCTCAGAACTGCTACAGAACTTTTACAAATCCATTAATTATGCCAATATTGGAGCAAAGTTTTGGCTAAGCAGTAAAGCAAAGTCTACCTATTTCTACCCAGACAGGCTTTGGACATGGTTACTTACAGATTTACATCCCCTTCTTACCATGCACCTTCTTACCATGCATTTTTCAGACTGATTCTTCTGAAGTTTAAACAATTGATGCCAGCCTCAGCCACAACCTCAGCATAGAAGCCAACAACTTTTGCTGCTGTCAATTTTAATTTTCATCTAGGTCTAATAACATATCCTATTTTATCCTTTAAATATGCCCAACCATCAACCAAAAAGAAAAAAGAAATCTACCATCACACATATATTTAGTACATTTGGGTTTTTTACATCCTTTTTTCTGCCCCAAGAGGGAACAAAAATTATTCAGTGTCAGACTCCACAGACCTTGTTCATCAGGAAAAAAAAAAAGCTCTGGTCTAAATTTCGACCATGAATAAACCTTCATGGCCTCATCTAAACCCAGTCCCTTAATTTTCATTATTACAGTGTATGCAAAGTATGTGAGTCACACAGATATCCCCTTTGGACAAGGCCACAAAGACTCTGTTCTAAGCCCTCAGTGTGCACATTTAACCTTCTGAAATCAATTCACACAGCCATTACTAGCTGTTGTTTCATGCTTGTGGATTTGAGGCTTGGCTCTTATTGGAGGGTTGATTGATTAATTTCAACATTGCAAAAGCCTCATTTAGCCAGGGGGACATTTCTGGAGTTCAATTTTCTGACTGAAAACCACCCATAAGAGTACATTAAAATTATCTCATTTTGAACCTCTGAACCTTTTCATGAGAACTTTTGTATGGACATCTTTCACATTTATTTTTTAAAAATACTGTCAGTCCTTGTGTCACTGAAATTAGACATGTGTATGATTTTCTCCCCCTATTTCTTATTATAGAATCTGAAGGGGATTCTCTTGTAGCTTGCTTGCAATTTACAGCCTCTAAAAAGTGTGACAATTAGGACAGAGAGTTAAGAGACCCCAAAACAAGGTCCAGAACACGCCATGTGTAGGCTGAGGTTCTAGAACTGGGCATAAATACATGAGATAAACGCTAAACCAGGCAAAACTGTTTATTTTAGAAAGATCTCATTACTGAAGCAGAAAGGACAGTTAATCACTTTACTTCTGTTTCCCTGGGAAACTGTTCCATTAATGGAATTTCCCACCAAGAAAAGTTAGCACTTTATTAATATTTTATTTGAAATTAAATCANCATATACAGACATACATATATATATACACACATATAAATATAAATATAAATATGAATAATATAAATATAAAGTACATAGCAAGCATTTTCAAATCAGAGATGAACCCTAATTTTTTTGGAATGTTTTACATTCTGAAGTAGGATTTCTTTTCCAAATCATGGCACATGGATTTTAAATATTAGTAGTAAATTATTATCAAAATATATTATGAATATAAACATTATCTTTATATCCATTTGTTTCAATCCATAAACAATCGTGCATGTATTTCATTTTTCTAAGTGTGACATTAATATTAATATACCTGTATAGCGTATAAAATTATGGAAATAACTGGAATATTAAGATTGCTGTGAAATTGTATGTGTTCATACCTCTTACATCTGCTGTCTGAAAGGGCTGTGTCAGATATTNATCCATTAATTATGCCAATATTGGAGCAAAGTTTTGGCTAAGCAGTAAAGCAAAGTCTACCTATTTCTACCCAGCCAGGCTTTAGGCATGATTACTTACAGATTTACATCCCCTTCTTACCATGCACCTTCTTACCATGCATTTTTCAGACTGATTCTTCTAAAGTTTAAACAAACAATTGATGCCAGCCTCAAACACAACCTCAGCATGGAAGCCAACAACTTTTGCTGCTGTCAATTTTAATTTTCATCTAGGTCTAATAACATATCCTATTTTATCCTTTAAATATGCCCAACCATCAACCAAAAACAAAAGGAAGAAATCTACCATCACACATATATTTAGTACATTTGGGTTTTTTACATCCTTTTTTCTGCCCCAAGAGGGAACAAAAATTATTCAGTGTCAGACTCCACAGACCTTGTTCATCAGGAAAAAAAAAAAAGCTCTGGTCTAAATTTCGACCATGAATAAACCTTCATGGCCTCATCTAAACCCAGTCCCTTAATTTTCATTATTACAGTGTATGCAAAGTATGTGAGTCACACAGATATCCCCTTTGGACAAGGCCACAAAGACTCTGTTCTAAGCCCTCAATGTGCACATTTAACCTTCTGAAATCAATTCACACAGCCATTACTAGCTGTTGTTTCATGTTTGTGGATTTGAGGCTTGGCTCTTATTGGAGGGTTGATTGATTAATTTCAACATTGCAAAAGCCTCATTTAGCCAGGGGGACATTTCTGGAGTTCAATTTTCTGACTGAAAACCACCCATAAGAGTACATTAAAATTATCTCATTTTGAACCTCTGAACCTTTTCATGAGAACTTTTGTATGGACATCTTTCACATTTGTTTTTTAAAAATACTGTCAGTCCTTGTGTCACTGAAATTAGACATGTGTATGATTTTCTCCCCCTATTTCTTATTATAGAATCTGAAGGGGATTCTCTTGTAGCTTGCTTGCAATTTACAGCCTCTAAAAAGTGTGACAATTAGGACAGAGAGTTAAGAGACCCCAAAACAAGGTCCAGAACACGCCATGTGTAGGCTGAGGTTCTAGAACTGGGCATAAATACATGAGATAAATGCTAAACCAGGCAAAACTGTTTATTTTAGAAAGATCTCATTACTGAAGCAGAAAGGACAGTTAATCACTTTGCTTCTGTTTCCCTGGGAAACTGTTCCATTAATGGAATTTCCCACCAAGAAAAGTTAGCACTTTATTAATATTTTATTTGAAATTAAATCAAATTATGATCATTTGAAGAAAGTAATGCAATGGCAATTTAATCTCTTTTCCATTTTCCCTTCTAATTTAATTCAATATATGATGAAGAGTGTGAAAATCAGAGAGGGTGGATTTTTATATCTATACTTCTTGGTTGTGAGAAAAGAGTGGGTAGTAGTAAATATTTGGGGAAATTTAAATCTTAAAAAAACCAACACGAAAACTTGTAACACTTTTATGTGCAATTCACAAATCAGCCTTTGAGGTGAAACAAAGTGCATGGCAACATTCTAAGGTTTTTCAAAAGTATTTATAATTTTTATCTAGGCTTGGGAACAAAGGAAGCTGCAAAAGAAAGAGTTCTCAATAAACACACAGATACGAAGAAATTGTAACAACAGATGTCATGTGAGAAAAGAGTTACCTCCCCTGCTCAAAAAAATTACTATTTTCTGCCTTTCACAGAAGTCCTGTAATGGTTGACTGCAGAGTTTAAATAATCCTGCTAAGAAACAATTTTATTATATATACATATACAGACATACATATATATATACACACATATAAATATAAATATAAATATGAATAATATAAATATAAAGTACATAGCAAGCATTTTCAAATCAGAGATGAACCCTAANCTGTGTCAGATATTCTTAGCAGATTAATCAAGTGCTGTAGGCTTTCTGGTTATCTCTTTTTCCAGACATTACTGGAGTCATTACAAGTGACACAACAAACTAAGCACTGAACAAAAGACAATGCTTGGACTGAAAATAAATCCTGTCTGGTTGGAAAAACGTACACACTGAGAGTAATTCCTTCTCAGGGACAGAACTGTGAACTGATTTCCAGACAAGGAGCAGTCTCGGGAATCTCAGTCTTGGGGGAATCCTGGGAGGGCAGCGGTGTTATGGGTGAGGAGCAGGGGATGTGCTCCACGGCAGTTATCTCCTCTTAATGTTGTCTAAGAAAGCAACATCTGTCTCTTCCTCTGACATGGACAGCAGTGCCCTGGAGGAGGTTAACTCATAGGATCCAAGAAATATCTGTGCATGAAAGAGAAATGCGCTCCGTCCCTTATTTGGCTAATTAAGCAGAAAACCAGCATTGGCAGTTTTGAGAAAATCCAAGACAAATTTAAGCATCTGGTATTTTCCACTCATCTCTTCGTTTGGGCTTTCTTGGCATACGAGCTGTGTTTTTGGCTGATTTCCACTACAAGCAGAGAAGAGAAGAAGTCAAGAAGTGTCCTCACTTTCCCACCATTCATCTTCACTCTTTCCCAAAAAGCCAGTGATAAGGCCAGAGTAATCTCTATGGGCATCCCAGGCAGAGTGGGACATCTGACTTTCTTCTAAAACATTTATACTATATACAGTTGCAGTATTTTTGACATATTTTCTCTACACATCAAATTACTTGGAGAGCCTTGACGGCTCTTTTGGCAACTCCTTTTCTTGCTGCCTCCTCAGCTACAAAAGGCTGTTTTTTCTTGTCAACCATAGTTCCATTTGCAAAAAAACCCAAAAAAAAAACCAAAAAAAAAAACCCCAGGAGATTGCCAACAAATCAGCAAAAGAATAAAAATCTTCTCCCTTCCTCTACAAATATTTTTGTGTATCTACATTATGTACAAATAACTGTATGTTCCCACGTTTAACCAGGAGTTGCAATCATTGCTGAAAAAGAAAAATTTCATGCTATTCATCCTCAAAATGATGGTGTGTGAGAAACATTCAGCCTCTTGACAGAGCTCGTTTGACTTCACTTTATCAGGAACACAATTTTGCAACAGCTGATGACCGAAATAAATAAAGCCTGTTTCTTGCACGTGAGGAACACAGGTCTTGCACACATTCCCTTTAAACAGTTCAGCTTCAGTCAAGCAAGACCACAGTGAAATGCAGTTTGGGGTCTCATGTTTAACACCACCAGAAGAAATCACAGCAATATAAATTACAGTTTGATCTCCAACACAGACAGTTTAATAGGCCATGATTTAGCAAAGCATTTAAGCAAATGTTTAAATCCCATTGATTTAAGTGGGATTTAAGTACATATTAAGTACTTAGTTGAATTGAGGCCATACTGTGAAGGGACTCTTAGAACAAGGAAAGCACAGTAGGCTTTAGGGATCTTTATTTACAGCTCAGATGTTTAACTTTGCAAATTTGGCTTAGGAACCTGTATAATGCAAAAAGGAGCCAAGGACAGACTGCAAGAACATTTGGCTGCCCAGGGTCACTTCAGGATAATGCAACACACCAATATGGGATTTAGTTTCTAGAATACTTTTATCCTGAAATTTACCACAAGTAGTTTATAATTAAGCTGATTTTCCTTAATGTGTCATTCAGCACTTCATTGTACATACAGATTTCTGATGCTGCCAAATTTCTTGTGCTCTCATTTATTCCTCTCCCATTTTTCCCCTCTCACTTTTAACCCCAACCTTCTGGTTGCAGGGTGAGGAGGAGGCATATGGCATTTGCTGTTTGTCAATCAACTCTCACTGCAGAACCAGAAACATAAAAAGCTAAAAGCAACAAGTGTTTCATCCTGGAACATGAGAATGTGTTTCCCCAAAAGGGGATCAAAACAGATATTTCTTTGCACTTAAAGGAGCTCTGTTAAAATGATATAATTTCTTTCATAGGTGTATCCAAACTGCGTTGTATCTACATGAACTTTGCTAAATACTGGAGCTGTAACAAAATATTATATTGCCTATGGGGTAACTTTCAGTTATTTATCTTCTCTTCTTGACCCCAGATATTATACAACTTATCTAACTCTACTGACACTATTGCAGAAGACTGAACTATTTCTATTTATCTTGCAGAGTAGGAGCTTGCTTTTGGGGACATTAATAACTCTTGCTGTCAGTTTCTCTTTTTGGGAATGAGCCTATTTCCGGAGAGGTCTGGGAAGCTTGGCTTTCTTGGTCTAATTACAATCAACAGGAAACAGACCATTATATCATGTCCAAGCACTGCATTTTGAAGGGAAATAAAGACTCAAGGTTCTATGGAATCACCAAAACATATATTAAAACAGATTACTTTTGAGAGAAGTTCTTGTTTAGCAGTATACCCTTAGACTTATTAGAAACCTTCTTCTTGGTACTATTTTTATGGCAGGTCCAAATAACAACATGATCAAATTTTAGACATCTGAAAAAAAAAATCCCTTTAATTTCACTGCTCAGGCTTGGCTTATTTCTAATAAACATCTAGTTATATAGATAACACTGTAGAAATCAATAATATTCATAATTCCATAAATAAATAATAAGGAGTATTTTCTGTGAGTTAAGAAGGATAAGCAATGTTTTCAAGGCATTTAATTTGCTGTGGGGGAAGTATCCTAGCAAAACTAATCCCCGATTTATAAATTCCAATTTCGGATTTGTGCTGAACAAGTTTGTGATGATGCTACAAGTTAATCTCACCCTTTCCTGACTCCCACCAGGTGGTGAATTTTCAGAAAAACATGTTTCATTCCAGAGAAGATACAGAGATCCACTTACAGTACAGCCACTACAAAGTACATACAAATACTCACCCAGCTCAAAACCATCCAAGTGCAAGGCCAATTTAACCACATGACAAACTGACTTTTCTGTCACTGTGTGCACTTTTCCTGGTAATTAAACCCTGCTGGGGAAGTTGTATCAACCAGTGAGAATCCTGACCTCTGTGGGTGCCTGTGGAGGTGAGTACACACAAACCATCAGCCCCACTTGCTCTCACCTGAGTGTGTGCAAAATGCTCTAATTCCATCACACAGACTTGCTCTGGATTTCTTAGCACTGTGCTAATCCCAGCTTGAAACCCAGGACACAGCAGTCTCTGAGTTGAGGCCAAATGTGCTTCTAATGATTAGCAGATAAATGAGGGAAATACTGAGCCTATTAAAATGAACATACTCAGGAATGTAATTGGATAGTGAATTAAATCATTCCTTTCACACTGATTAAACCAATAAAACAGGATGAAGGGTTCGTGCTCTGAAAGTGTATTACCTGACATTTCATCATGCAATCTTTCAGAAAACAAAGAAGAAAGAGTAGCTAAGCTTTAGCAGCAACATTCAGAACATCACGGCTATTTAAAGAACAGTCGGTGTTTCCACTGTAAATACTTACCTCAAAGTAAATTTTTACACTACACCTAGCAGGTAAATATTTACAGTGGAAAGAAGCTTAATTTTTCCTCTATCTCAGTCATGACAAAACACATTGGTCTCATTTACCTCCTCAGCTGAATCAAATCTTTTTGATAGCAGTATAATATGGCTACAAAAATCTACTTTGGGAAAAGATTTCAGTAAACAACTAAAGAGGATTACTTTTTCAGTAAATACACTGGAGGTTTCCAACACTTTTTGTTTTCATTTGCAGTCTCTCCAGTCTAAACTCCCAAGCAGTAGAAAGCAAATAGCCTGTGTTGCACAGTAAAACAGTGGTTCTGTGCTGGAGGGGGGAAAATTCTCAATTTTTCAGTAAACTTTCTGCTCAGTATATTACGACATTGAGCCAGTGTCAGTTTTATTCCAAATTTGTGTCACAAGTTGTGTATCTCAACAAAATAAATGCCAAAGAGGGGCTGTTCTCATTCAGAAAACACAAATCCATATCCAATTTCAATTAACTGTGAATCTCAGGAATTACAGTCGGTGTGAGAATCTCGTGCCTGCGGAGTTAAAATAATCTCAGCAGTCACACCCCAAACGTCTTTGGGTTTTGTTTGTTTGTTTAAATTACCATCTAAGAGCTCAATGATTTAGGAGACCTGTCAGTGTCTCTGTTCTGGAGGGTGAAATGTGGGACTGATGAGCTCTAACCAGGGCAGCTGCACTTGGTTTGAGTCCCGTGAAGAGGCTCAGTAAAAAGGAAAAATCTCAGCCACGGCGATCTGGCGCTGCATCCTGCGCCCTGCTCGCCGCGGCGCTGCCAGCGCTGCGAGCGGAGAACTGAAGCAGCATCTGTAGGATGTGTCTTTCTTCAGACCACAGGAATCCTCAAGCACTCGAGCTAATGCTCCACAGGCCTGCTCGAGCCTTGGAAGCCGTCCAGCAGTCGCAGTGGAGAGATCAGGAGAGATTAATTTCATCTACTGCTTGACTCAAGTATTCTGCTTCGGGGTAAAACAGCACTTTTTGACCTCACCCTGGTAAGATTAGACTGTTGCTGGTACCAGAGTTATTCTAACGCAGAGAGAAAGGCTTCATTGCGGGTTTCAGAGCAGGCTGGCTGCTCTTTTTGGTTTCCTTGGGTTGGTGACTGTCAGTTTGTCACCTCATTTGTGTCACAGCAGCACGGCACGAGGGACGAGGCAGCTCTCGGTGTGGCAGAACATCTAACCCCCCCCCACACACACACACNATCTTTATTGATACACACAATTCGATTCGTGACACTCGGTGCAGGGTCACCACCCCACGCTGTGCCACACTGAGACGTGGACTGGGACTCACCCAGCGATGGGACTTTTAAAGCAATCTTTAAAAAGATTCCTGAAAACCCAACCTGGCCTAGGAAATTGATCAAGGAACCATCCCAGACGAGAAGGGAGTTTACTGAAGGAATTACCCAAAGGGGGCTGGAAGGCTCTGAGCAATGTAATATGTTGTTTATTTCCAGCGTCTAGGGGATGTATTATCCCTCAGATAAAAACTAAACCCATAAGAGAGGAAAGTTATTTGGTGAAACCACCACAACAAACCAGAAAGAGTCACTGGATCTTCAAAAGCAAAGCTATTTTCAGGCCAACACAGACAAGGATTTTGAATTCTCTGCTATAAATACTCAAAATATTCCAAGAAGCACTTTGAGAACCCCTTAGACATGGCCAAAAGCACAGGCCTTACACCTATTCCTGTTTCTGTGACATTGGCATCAGGTGTTTTTCTACAATTTTCCACAGAAACCTTTGCCTTGTCCTCCACATCTCATGACCTGTGTAAGGTTAGTGAGAAACAACACCACAGACAACAGTTTTCCCTGTAGCTTTCCTCCATTTTTATAGGTTATGCTTTATGGTTTGAGTGTACTGAAGTAGACTTAAGAGGCAATTATTTCTTTCAATGTCCTACAAGTTTTATACCAGAGCTATGTTTCTATTACACAGACACTTCTGCTCATCTCAGTGCAAGTTGTAGTTTACTTGCAGATGTCACAGTGTGACCATCTGAATTCCTGCTAATAGTCACTTGAGAATGTAAAGCAACTAAATTAAACAACTATCCTTACCATCAAACTGACAATAATCTCTATAATTAGCTCTTTTTATTTTTTTTCTTTTTTCCATAATAGAACAGCAAAAGATCAGGACTTCTCAGACACTAACAAGAATCAAGAACAGAAAATAAGATCAAATATCTTTGTTTCACCAACAGTTTTTAGGCTCAGAGACCAGCAAGTCTGTGGAAAAGTCAATACACAGACTTGTGGGCACCATTATATAATTTCCTGTTGCTTTTCCAAGAATCCCATGATCATTTAATGTGGCACTTGCAGGAAATACATAAAAAGGAGTATTGAAGACAGAACTGCAGCGGTGGGATGACATCAATACAAATGCAAATACACACCATTCAGAGATTATTCCAAGAATGTTATTAAAAATAATCAGCTCTGTGAATTCTGAGAGCCCGGGATGGGTGTGCCAAAGCACCTCTTTGGAAGGCCATTGCCAGCAGAGTGCAGAAGGCAGAATCCAACAAATGAGGCCATTCTTTTGAAGAAATGCTGAGGTTGATACATTACCAGTACCTGAAGAACCACCCAGGCCCTAGGAGGGCAAAGCAAGGACTGAAATGAGTACAAAACCACATGGCTTGAGGTTCCCAGAGGCCTTTGGAGACACCCATTTCTTCAAAAGCAGCCAGCCCAAAATGTTCTAAAAAACACCCAATTTTCCTTTGTGTAAAACACCTTCACAGTTTTACTTGCACTGGGGCACTGAGGAATGGCACCTCTATCTCACCCCAGCCCCAGCAAGGGGGGTCTAGAAGCTCTCTGTGCCAGCCTGGCACTGCAGAAAGTCCCAGGCCAGCAAACCAAGAGGGAGGACCAATATTTGCTGCCTTAGGGCAGCAGCAGAAAGCAGGGTGGAAAATCCAGCTCGGGCTGTTTTCATCAGGGTTTAATTTAACCCTGTGCTAGTACAGTTCAAACTGTCTTAATGTCAGCTGCTACTCTGGGATTTATTAAAAAGGATGTAAATGGCACCTTAAAACACTGTTTGGAAGAGGAAAGTACTTGGGATTGCTAATATTACCCCCAAATACACTCAAAACTCTAAAACAGGCTATGGACAGTAGATTTTATTAGAATCAAGTTTTAGCAACTTATTTTTAGTCTGTGTCAAGCACTCAGTAGAGGGGAAGAGATCCCCCACCAAGTATTCAATTAGTAACAATGATGTCACAATTGTATTCCTGCTGCCTGGGACACTTACTACTCATAAAATACTGAGCTCTGAATACTGGCTGAAAAACACTGCTACCAAGTGTGAAATAAGGCAGTGGGAGAGAATAGGGAATAATAATAATAATAAAAATAAAAATAAAGACTTCTAAAAGTAATAAACCAATAAAAAGGAGTCTGAACATTACAAGGTAGAAAGCAGGAGGTGTTAAGAGAAATGCCCACATAGGAAAGGCCTCAGGCATCTACTTTAGGATGCCACCTATCCCAAAGAACTTGGAAATCCATAGGTTTTCTTTAATATGTAGTAACTACACACCAAAATATCATGGGATGTGTTGGGTGCTGCAGTTCCCATCCTACTGATTTTCAGAGGAAGGTGAGAAATTTGTGAAGGGCAGTTACAGGACAAAGAGAATGGCATCAAAACATCTGCATAGGAGGAAGGGCAGTCCTTGCAGAATTTTACAATCCACCTGCAAATGCACTCTAAACTCTTACCAGCTCCTCTGACAGCCACTGCCAGAGGTGTCTGCAGGATGCACATATCCAGGAATTCCCCGTGGGCCCTAAGCTCAGCTGCTTTCCAAGAACCTCCTTCTGCAACCCCTTAGAACAAATGTGCACTGACACCACACTGCCCTGGCACTTCCCTTCAGCTCTCCCTACCGTGTGTCACAGTGTGCACAACCTCAATTAAAGTAAATAACGTTGTTTCTCTCACACTTGATGACTTTCACCTAAAAACTGGAGAGGGCTCTGGTCATCAAGACTGGAAATCTATTTTCCCTTTGTCTCTGCCTGTGTTACACCCCAATTTGTTTTTTTCTGTTGAAGGCAGTCAGGGACTCAAGATGGCAATAGAGAGCTGGAAAACGCACGTTCCAGGAGAGTGCTATAAATATCCCTTTTGTTGCTTAATGTGTTGTTAAACCTCTTGCTAGAGAGGCCTTTAGTGTTAATCTGCCCATCAGTCTCTGAAAAAAATTGCCATCTAAAATTATCAACAAATAGTTTGGTCAGTAGAGAACGTTTATTTGCAGTTGCACAACTCTCAGTTTGCAGAATATTATCTGCTTAAAACATAAGCAAACAGCCACAGTCTAGGAAAACCAGGACTGTGAAAATTGATTCATAACCTTCTTTTGTAGTAAATTCAGTGTTAGGAGATTTAGCAACGTTTAGCATCCTTTGGATATATCCTGTGCCTTACAGGCAAATATTGTATTATATTTTTTTTTTCAATGGCTATCAGTAAGAAATGTGATTTTAGACAGCAAACATGCATTTTTGTAAAGAAGAGGTTTCCAGTTCCCCTTGTGTGGAACCACCCTACGACACAAACTGGGTGCAGGGTTTCTGGCTTGGCTTTGAGGCTGCTGTGGAGAACTGCTGAGTGCTCCCTGCCAGCTGCTGCCTTCCATCCCAAAGGTGGCAGCCTGGAAATGATGAATGAACTAATTCATGCAGTCTGCAGCTATCTGAGTGTCAGAGATATACCTAAAATGCTTTACATATGTCTAGATATAAGGACACAAACTGAATTTGGGTTACTAGCACTGAAAAGCCAAGGAACTGTACAATTATCACTTACCAGTCTTTCCCATGTTAAATACATCCAAAAAAGGTAATATTTTCTACAAGATTATCCTTAATTAGTCTTTGTTCCTTGAAGATCTTGTAATAGTTTACTTCTTTCAGCCTAAGTGACTCTACTGGCCAGAGAATGTGCTGTGTGAAGGGCTGGGCCAGAGCTGATAAGGGTTTATCTCTTTACTTCTGTGGACTTCATATCAAGCCTCCTGTTGGGGGAGGAAAAAAATGTTTTTTTAAATAGAAAAGGCTAATTTATGCCTAAGCTCCTGTTTCTGATCAGAGTAAACGCTGAAAGCTTTAAAGCTGATTACAAATTAAAATATCTGTGTCCCCAAATGCTTGCCTAACTTCAAACAATTGGCTGCTGGGCGGGGGCTTGCAGGGACAGGTGTGCTGAGGACTGACAACACCTATTTCAACATCAGAAGAGGGCACTAGGGCTTAAGTTATACTCAGCATAATCCCAGACAAAGAGAGAAGGGGGAATAAAACCAGTGAAAAGTGTCAGAAATAGTCTTTTGTTATTCCACTGCTGTGCTCTCTCATAAAGTGAGAAAACAGGCGGGGCTGGAGGCCCGTGGGACCAGGATCTGTGGCAGCTCCAGCACAGCTCAAGGGGCAAGTCCTGTCACAAACATTCACAGCAGAGCCTCCAAAGCGTGGGACCTCATCCCCCAGCACAGCCTCCCCTCCACCACGCCCTGCTCGGGTGAGCCTTCGCGTGTTGTTCCTCTGCTGGGCTCTGTGCTGGCAGCAACGGCGAAGCCACCACGATGGCAGCTGCTCACAGGGACAAAGAGCTGCCCATCCACCCTGCTGAGCGCCAGGAAGGGTCAGGAGATGCCCCTCGTGGGCGTAAGAGAAACAGGGAATTTCACACTGCAGCTTAACGGTGATGAAAAGCCACACACCCCCCCAACAAAACCCCTTTGTGCCTTGTTCTCCTCATAGCCACGGAACAGAGTAATTGCATTATGATTGTTACTAGCTGTTAAATCTGATGTGGTACTTTGAAGCAGCATAAAATGAATTTTCACTACACGGGACTTTGCCACGGGTTGTGCATGTCCTGTGTTAAGGGGGTGCGTTCAGTGGTGGTGTGGAAACCACTCGACACAGTGCAGTTTGTATCAGCTAGCTCAGCTGCTTTATCTCCCCCTGCTATCAGTGCAGGGAGGAGTACCTGGACAAAGAGAACCCAAGGTTTCTCTGAAACGCCTGCTCTGTGAATATTTTTCTCCCCTTTGGCTCCTAAAGGGGATTTAGGAAGAACTGCACCACATAGTAGTTAAAACAGGCATGTGAATATCCACTATGAATCAATAAATCCATGTAAATCCAAGTTGCAAGACATACAAAGAGCTGTACCAGTTGAAGCCAAATTATCCAGTGTGATAGATACAGAAGACTGTAATGGGAGAGTAATCAACACTTTTCCAGGTGTCCTCTTCCAACTCCCAGCAATTTCTGGCTCAGGGACTTCAAGTCAGATGTTTTCTTTTTTAAATATCCCTTGGTCGATTTTTCATGCATGAATTTCCTCCATCTTTAACAAAGACCCAGAAGGAAGCAGTGAATTGATTTTCCCAACATTCATTTCTGTTGTCACCAAAAAGCCCAGCCCCAGGACTCGTCCTTACCCCACACAGAAGTCAGCCCATGCAAGGCTGCTGAGGAAGAACCTCTTGGCTATGACGAGCTGAGAGACATGAGCATTGTGTCCATTCCTTGCTGCTGAATATGAAACACACGTGACCATCCCTCCTGAAAGTCCATATCCACCTAAACCACCCTAATGGGGACATTTGGCGTCAGTCTTCCAGGACTTGGAGAAATCAGATGCCAGAAAGCCCTTTCACAGAAGAGAAAACTCTTTAAAAAGGAGCACCTTGAACACAATCGCTGTTTAAAAAGACATTTACAGCTTGTTAAAATGGAGAAGTCAAGTTATTTAGTGTGTATTCCTCTGTAAGCTGGAGGGAAAAAGAAATTTGGCTTATGCCTGGGAAAAAAAAGACATTCTGAACCCACCGAGAATAACTCAAATTGCATTTTGTAAGAAGAAATTATGGGTACAAGCGACCATCTGTCTTTGGTTTTCTAAATGGTGCCTTTCAAAATGCAAGATCCCTAGCCTGAGTCTATTTGCTATTTAAAAAATAATTATTATTGTGTTTTACTAAAAATTGAGTGAGGAAAGCTGAACTCCTCATGCTATTTCTAAGATAGACAGGAACAGAAGGGGACTGGCACATTTGTGTGTAAATCAGGAGTGACTTTATCAAAGGAATTATTAATTTGGGTAGAATGCAGAAAAAAATATTAAAAATCAGAGAACAAAACATCTGGATTTCTGAAGCAGCCTGTGTAACAGCACCTCCCCACAGACTGACCCTAACAAAGCTTGGCAATGTGGTTTCCCCATGTGTTTGAGGGTAGAAGGTCTCTGTAACTAAAGTCAGATCTTCTGAGATGAATTGATATTGCTCTGGTCTCTTCCTTGGACCAAGACTTTTAAATCTCACTCTGCAGCTTTTAGATCACCTTGCCAACTCAGAGCAGTGTCTCCTCTGTTCCAGTGAGGAGGTGCTAACACTTGTCTTCTCAAACCTTAGAAGGAGATCCACATCTGTGCCACAAATATCAGCACACGAGGAATCCACACGAACCTGGCAGGAAAGGGCTGGAAAGGCTGAATTACAGGCAGGTGAAGCTGCTGTGCATTGGGCTTTCCCAGGAGACCTAGGCAACCTCTGCTGTTCACCTGGTAGAAATGTGTGTGGATGTAGGATATCAGTTACAAATCAACAACAGAACACGCAGAATTTCTAAAATATAAATTTGGTTAGCATGGGAGACCTTGTCAGAACTTTTTTTAACTCCTCACAATTGAATCACGACACCACTGAGGTTTTCTTGACCACTATCCCAGACTGGCTATCACTTCTCTCCAAAACAATCTCCTTTTGGTTGTCCTTGCTTTTCAAACTCAAACAGTTGAGTGAAGAACCTAAAAATGCAGATTATCAGAGAAACACAAACTATGTTGTCTTTCATGCAGTCCATCCCATGCTTACAGAACACATGCCATTATATATATAAAATAAGAGCCCATATCTAGCCTGAGTCTCCTTGTTGCCAGTACTCCCACCTCAGAATTAGTCAGGTCACACGAACACAGCACTGAAATAAATTGTCTTACTGGACAATTGATTCTTTGCATGCACAGTCACAGTCACGGCAGCACAGGAGATTCTGCGTGCACGGATTAAAGGTATGATCTCCCACAGAGATCTAAAAAAGGCAACAACACCCACCAGAAATTTACTACAGTTATGATTCAGGATTCTGCCACCAACGTCTTGGAATGTCTGGATATTTTAGCAGAGACATTTCAGGGGGCATACACTGTCAGAAATATCCAAAGGATTTCCATTAGCCAAGAAAAAGGAAGGAAATACTTAGGGAGGGTATATTCCTGACTGCAGTCAAAATTATACTGATGTAGTTCCTAGAATTTTGAAATTGGTCTCCCTACTCCACTGGTGTAAGGCCAGCCAGGAGAGAAGGATTCTTGATGGCACTTTGGGAGAAATGGAAGCTGAATTTCAAATGAAGTGGCTAATTTATGGCTAATGCCTGCTAATGATGGCAGCAAAAGTGTGTGTTTATTGCAAACATTTAAAACTCTGAGGGCAGACATTTACAAAGGTGAGAGTCAATAGTGCCTTCATAAAGCTGGGAAGTAAAAAGGCATAAATGAGCATTAATGTTCTTTTTAAAAGGGAAAGGACCAAAGTTATACTAATGCAGATGTAGAATAAGAAACACAGAAATTGAAAAAATAATTAGTAAAAAGTCTGGCAGCTTAGTGGGATTGATTTGCTCTTTGAAAGTCAATAATAAAAAATCACTGCTTTGAAAAGGAAGGACAGGTTCACTAAAAGGCAAATGCTCATTACTTTTATCTTAAAAAGCATGCAAAATAAAGAGGAAATGTTGAAAGCTAGGAAGGTATTTTGGGGGAATATGTCATACCCTAGACATTAAATAGGAATAAAACCACATACCCTAGACATTAAATAGGAATAAAAACACATGATTTCAAACTAGGACTTTTAGAGACATGAGATACATATTATATATCTCTTGGAAAAGGGACAGTGATTTTATAGATCTTCCTTTAAATTTAGACCTTTGGTATTTTCAAGTATTGAATATACCATCAGGAAAGGTTAGGAGCAATGTGCCAGCTTCACTGATATCATCCATTTCTATCTGATCAAGCCAGTAACAGATTGGACACAGATTGATCAGGATAAATTTGTTTGGAGTTCAGCTCTCCCTGGAAGAAAGCACTACATGAAGTTAAACATGGTTTCATGGTATTAGGAAGAAATGATGAAAACAGAACAGAAAAGCAGAGAAATGCTTTGAGGCAGTCAGCATTTGTAAACAAAGGAAGTGATAAAAATGGCACAGGCATTGCCCTGACACCTGGCACTGAACATTTTGGGCATCCTCTGCTCCCAGGGAGGACACTTCTGTACTGATGGCTGCAGGACAGCTGGACATGCACCTATCACTATTCCCCAGGAAATCATCCCAGCTCTTATTAGAGCCAGCACAGGGGACATGAGGACATGAGGACATGACATGCTCCTTTTGGTGTGAGTTGCCTCTCAGAGCACAGTGGGGATCTGGACTGAGGGTTTAATTTAGTGCCAGCTTGCCCACAGCTCTCCCTAATAACCATCCAAGTGACCAGAGCATCCCAGGACAGTGCCTTTTTAATTATAAAAGATGCTTTTCCATAGACAAAAGAACTACCACCACCCACCCATCCCAAAATCCAAAACAGACTAGAACCTTGGAGAATTTACAATGAAATAAAACCATAGCTAATTTTTAACAGATCAGTGCTCTATCTTTTCAAGCTTTATGTAGCAACACATCATTCACTTCACCTTAATTTCACTATTATATTATAGTTTGCACCACTGTAATTGTCTCTCTGAAAAGAGATCCCAAAAAGATTCAGAAAGGCATCTCTTTACCCAGTGTACTGACTGTGCTTATTGATGTGAGTGGTAGAATAATTTGCATGACAGCTATTAAGAAATTCTACAGCCAATTTATAATCCTCTGTTTTCATGGTATAGATAGCAAACATCTTCACCAAAGAAGGCTGACTTATTTGACTGCGTGGATTTTTAACTGGGGGGATGACAACTTTCCTTTTTAAAATATCAAATGAAGACATCTGCAGACCTCAAAAAAAAAAAAAAAGGAGAGAAAAACCCTCACAACTTCTGTTTCTCTGTGGAGGATGTTGAGAGCTATCACATTTACACTGCAGTCACAAGTGTGCAGCCCTGCTCCTCATGCACAGCGTACACAAACCAGCATCGGAGGTGATTGAACGGAAGAGTGCTCAGGCTTGCTCAATATGCTCCCTCCTTTAACCACAGAATTCACTGCTTGCAGCAACAGCTAAGAAAAATTTAAATTGTGGTTTTTGCTGAAGTGCACCGCTAACCAACAATTCTGCCGTGAGAAAAACTGGTTACGTAGAGCCATAAAGCATGGCAGCATAACAATGTACATAATTAAGAAATTAAGAAGTAGTTAGGAAATCTTACCAAGGCCTTGGTGGAATTAAGATAAAATTTTACAAGTTGAGGAGCTGGCACTGAGACTGGAACAGCTTTCAGAGGGAGGGCAGTGTGTAGGGTTGGGTTTTGTAAGGCAGTGCTCATCCATAACTCAGGAAATGTTTTTGGTGAGCTTCATGGGGCAGAGACAGCTCCTTCCACCCTGCAGGCCACAAGTCTCAAGTTTCACACACTGTGCACAATAACCATAAAGGACACTGTTAATAAAAAATTTAAAAAAAAAGAAGCAGCTCTTTTTCCACCTCATATATTCCTGCAGTAACCCCCACAGTTCTGAGGGCATGGAAGAAGTGCTAGTTTCCTACAGGAGAAACCTAATGGGTTAAAATAATGTAGCACAGATAATGACAACTTTCTCCTTAGCTAAATACAAACATTTCCCCGCAGCCCCACGAGAGGCTGGCAACAGCTGTGCAAGTCAAACATCAAAACTTGGAAAAAGTCACCACATGTTTGGTCCCTAGAAGGAAGAGTCACCTTTTGAGAAAGGCAACTGGTCTTGCTTTACTGTGGTGGGTCTTTTTGATGCTGGTAAACAGAACATGAAAAATGCTCCAGCAAGGCAAACCTCCTGAAGGTGCAAACCACTGCTAGACTAAACTGGAGCTGTCTGCGTGGCACTTGGGTTGATGTTTGCAAGGAGATACTGTGAAAACACAAGTGAACTTGACCTTGCCCTTATCTTTGGACTTGCAAAACGATCTCTGCTGGAAACTTCCTCGCCTTTCCTTTCATGTGCCAGATCAAGACTGAGACCAATCAGATAGAGCAGCGTGCCTTGAAGGCCTGGCTCGCAGCTGTCCGGACAGTTAACCTTAGCCGTGGAAGAAAGAAAATAATCAAACAATCTGTTTTCTTTTCCAGCCCTACGACTGCTGCATCACATGATGTGACACTAATTTCCCCACAGTGTATGCTTTGAAGCTGACAAGTGCTAAGCTGTGATTAAAAATTCCGAGTGAATGTGAGTACCTGTCACTCAGATGGGTCCCTCAGCTGCAGTGGTGGCCACGGGAGAACAACCAGGAATCCACCTGCCCATTTATGTAGGAGGAAGGTGCTGCAGAGACTTAATTAGAGGGTGCATCAGTTAACTTCCACAGCAGATACAGACTTGACTCACAATCAGCCTAAATGAAAAGCAGTTAGTTATTTTGCCTTTATGATCAAGGATTAGACAGTAGACGAAAAAAACTTAAACAACAAAAAAAAGCCCCCAAAACAAACAATAACAACAACAACAAAAAACCCCCAAACAAACAAACCAAAAAAACCCCCACCAAACCAAACAAACAAAAAAAAAAAAACCACAAAAAAAACACAAAAAAGAAAAAAAAAAAGCAAAGAACCCCAAACAAACAAACAAACAACCCCCAAACAAACCCAAGCAACCAAAACCCCTAAAATCACCATGGGAAATTTTTCACACCTGCTCCCAAAACTCACAAGTCTATTGTGATCAATTTTATTACCTGCTTCAGGAAAATAGCTGCCTTATCAGCTAATTTTAATTTATCCATGGAAAACCTCTACCAAAAGACATTAATTGCAATAAACAAACAAGAAGTGTAATTGGATAACTTCAGTACCTGCAGAGGAAATTGGGACTTTTGAAGTAACCTCATGTCAGACAGAAATGACAGCTCCTTATAGACACTATTTCTTTCCAAACTACACTACAGCTAAATGATTTGAATAAGCACTTAACAATTAAACAAATATCCAGTATCTTGTTAGCAGGACACAAGATTGAGCTATTTTAGCTTCTTTGATGAATCACTCATTCCAAAACCTTTTTAGAGTAATGAATGCCTTTTAAGTAAAATGCAGTTGAACTGTAGAGGTTATTAAATTGTATTAAGCAGATATTCTCCACATTAAATACCAAGCAAACACACTAAGTAGGAGCACTACAGATGATTTAAATCAAGAACCAAAAGCTAGAAAGTGAATAGAAGAATTCAAAACATTTTCAATAATAGTTACAGCAAATACTCAAAACAGTTGTTTAGTCTGGATTAAATCCTTATTTGGGATACGTTAGACTGAAAATGCCTTCTGATGTTCATGTGCTGGCTTTCTTTCCTGGAGGAACAGGAGGAATGTGGGAGAGGAACAGTGACATTTTCCTCTCAAACATCTACTTGTATGAGTAATTTTACCACATGAAGACTACTGTTGAGTTTGCCAGGACTATTTGTGTAAGGAGTTCCTCGTGGGTATGATTGTTCACAGGTTCTAAGCCATTAGAGGCTATTAACTCTCCTCCATTCTAATAACCTTATTTACATATTTATTCTCAATGAACAGTCCTAGTCATTAAGAGGAATTAAGGAAAATATTTCACTGAAAAATATATTTCTCAAAAGTACAGTTATTTAAATTATAGGTTGTCAAATGTGCTATCAAGCAAGGAGTTGATGAAAAGCAAATCAGAAGTTTGGAAGCCACTTCCTTTTTTCTTCCAAACTTTTTTTTTTCCTGAAAATTGACCCGAAAGAAAGAGGGGGGGAAAAGTCCCTGACACAGTAAACATCTATAAATTTTGAACACCCCTCTTTGATTATGCTGCAGCAGCTTCAAGTGCTAAACAGTTCCTTTTCCCTTTCCCATACCAAAAATGTTACAAAACAGACTCCCTTGTTTTGACTTACAAAAGTCCACATGAATTTTGATGAAAACAGGAGCTAAATAGTATAGCAGTTTACCCTTAAATCTGTAGAAAAAAACCCCAGTGCTTTTCACTGTCATAGCAATTCTCTTAAGTCACTATAAACACCCACAGTAATGTGGGCACAGGTTTCCTTACAGAGAATCTCTGTGCATTGTGTGTGCAGTGTGCTGGTAAATTCCAGGGTGCTTCTACAGCACTGCAGGAAAAACCCCTTGTAATCACACAGACCTCAGGGCCCCCTGTGTATTCTGTGTTCTGTACAACCAGATCCTGGCTGAGAGACTTTCCCTGCCCCACACCTCTTTTCATCTAAGCTGGGAGAAGTCAATGTTGGCACTGGATGCCTCCTTGGATGCCAGCATCCCTGTGCAATGACCACAACTCTTTCCAGAACAGGAGTAGGGATGACCTGGCACTCCAGAAGTGAGGACAGGATGGACTCAGAGTCATCCTATTTGCACATCCACCTACAGGAACTTCTCCTCCCTTTGCCCATCTTGGTTTTTTTGCCACTGAAATGAGAGTTGTCCCCCCTCAAGAGCAAATGGGCTTTAAGATACAGGGTTATACCCATTGAAAGACCACGCACAACAAGAAATTAATATCTTGTTAGGAACGTGACACTGAAACAAGGGCATTAAAATCACTGCAAGATTTAAGCGGACGTGATTATAGTAATTTATATCTTGATGTGATTACAGTAATTTGTATCTATTAAAATTAACACACATTTTAAATCTCTTGCCATGTTAACTTTTTTAATGAAACGATACACTTCAATTTAATGGTACGAAATTCACCCCAAACACATTACTTATTTCGTTACTTATTTCTTTTCAATTTTAGTTACATAGCTATAACACAACCACAAAACAAAAAGTACCAGATACAGAAGGATTAAGTTACCTAAATGTGATCAGAATGAAACTGTGGGTATTTCTGGCAGTGTTGGTGAAGATTTCTTTTCTTTTGAAGGATCTTCTGCATAAGTGACATAACTGTTCTCTTCCCTTGGCTTCACCTGTCATAAACATTGCATTAAAGGGCCATATCAATATATCTTCAGTCCATACCAGCATTTCCCCAGCCAGATTTCGCTTTTATGTCATTCAGATCCATCCACATTTCCAAACTACAGGGGAGAGAGGATTTCTGGCAAATAAATATATTGAGAAATTAAAATTAATGCCCTGAGTGGAATCTTGCTAGGATAATAACAGATAAGTAATAACAGATAAGCAATCCCCACACTTTATGTCTTCAGAGGAATTTCAAAACATGAATCACTCACCTCAGCACCAAGTAGCAGACGTGCTTTTGCTGTTTTACAGCTGGGGAAGGCAACTGGCAGCAACAGAGGCACTTGGAAGAAGGATGAAATAGCTACAAGGACAAAATAAAAGTGAGCACAGCTTTTCAGATGCTGAAGTGAAGCTCTCAAGAGGCTTCTTTTCCTTCTTCTCTCTCCTGTCTCCCTGTGACACGAGGGGTCTCCAAGCTGCCACATAACTCTGTTAAAAGAAATGGGAAAAAGCCAGTGTTGACCAATTCTTCAGCCTACTAACTTTCACCCACTAGCTGAGGTTCAGCTTTTAATGCTGTCCAAGCACTTTCTCCTGGGTTTGAATTCCGACTCCTACCTTTGGAGAAGGATGTGTGAGCAGTGGCAAGCACTCAGGTTAGATGATGACGGTAATGAAGGAAAAATAACTAACAAACCCCAGAAACAAGTAAGATGAAAAGGTCACAGACCAAACAGTGCCAAAGTAAAGTGAATTTGGCAGATGAGAAAAGAGAGGGGAGAAAAAATAGCACCAAATTGAAATTACCCCGTGTTAGCATGACCTAGAGCACTCCATTTCTGCCAAAGGCTTGCAATCAAACCTTCCTAACTTCTAGCAGATTTCAGGCACAGGAGAATCAAGTTTCAAGAAAACAAATCAAGTGCCAGAATCGTGATATCTATTTCTGTCTCCCTTCCCTGCCAGGTCTTTGAATTTCCTGGGCAGGACTGAATTCCATCAATTTCACATTAATCATCATTTTAATGTTTTACATTTACAGTAGCAAGCCAGAGCTAGCAGCACTTTTCCTTGCATCCTGAACTGGCATAGTTTCAAAACATTGTGCCATAATTTCACAAAACAGGCTGGGGACACACTAAATTTGTATCTGCTGTTGGCAGCAGTTTATACCAATGAGACACTGTGTCAGGATGCTAAAATAGTTTTTAAAAATCCGGGAGAATGTTCATACAGCACACCTTCCAGTAGCTGGCTTCCAGCAACCCATGTGTAGCACTGTTACACTGCTGTCCCATAAGAGCCAAACAACTGAGCTTTTTATAGGCTGACTTAGCATCAAGAACGTGTGTATTTTTAACTCAAATCTGAATCAAAAGGAGTATTTGATTCCAGATATGGCATTTGAATAAATGTACATAGCTGCTAAAACCAATTACAGAAATTATGTGAGGACACGCAAGGAGGAAAGGTCAGAAGCTAGTTTATATTAAAATTCATGACAAATTGGCTGTTCTCTTAATTTAGAAAATGAAGTTCTTCATTTGTCAGTTTGATAAAATACACATTTCAAAAAGCCCACTCCTACCAGATGTTGGTTTTGTATGGCTTACTTTGTACAGTTCACACAAAAGACACATGTGGTTTATATAATTATTTTTGGAAGCTTCCAAGGATTTCCCAAAATGCTTTAATGAATTGACAAAGAATCAGGTTATCCCCTTTAGAAGAAAGAGCAGATAACACACATATGGGTGAATTACCAGACATTGGTCCAACAGCTCCAGCTTTCTTTGCAAAGAATGTCCATGTTATTTTCTAATTCATCTTAGAGTTTTGTGCTGCTCTATTACATTATGTGTGAAGGTAATACCTTCTCCAAAGAAGAGACTTCAATTTCTTATAATCTATAAAATAATAAGAATAAAATGGACCTAAACTAATAACAGAAGATTTAATCACAGTAAATCAGGCAAATATTGTGGAACACATTTTACAAAGAGGTAAACTGAACTGAAACGAGCGAGGTGATGGAACGAAGCTGCTTTGACTGGTTTTCTATTTTGCCAGCTGTTCAGCTATTGAATGGCCATGCTGTAGTGTGTCACAGAATTTTAGCCATCAAAATAAACAAGCACAAGAAGCCTGCAATACTGGGATAAGTGTTTTCTTTCCTTTTACTCTTTTAAATAACTGATCACCGCTATTTCTTGAAATAGCAACATACAGAATATGACGAGAAATTACCTCAAGCTTCATATTTTTCAAGATGTCTTCCCTTCCCAGCCCACTCAACTCTTCTGTCCTGAATCACAAATTCCTTATACTATGACCCTTTTCCACTCTCACTTACACCATGAGACCTGTCAATGCCAGCAGTCTCACCGTGCCAATGGCTGTAAAAGCTTCAGAGTCTCTGAAAGAATGACTGACTAAACAATGACAAAGACAGAAAAAAATTCTATGAAGTTACACTCACTTTCCCCCAAAAAGCCACATCAGAAGGAAGGAAGGAAGGCAGCTTGACTTGATACACTGAGGAATGCATTTAAATTTAAATTAAAACCTGATTATTGTCATAATGCATTTGTATTTAGGAAACCCAATGATTAACTGAAGAGAAAGTCAAAAGAACTGAAGCATGGCCTACAATAGAATTGTGGAGGCAGCACTCTTTAGTTGACTAGAAATGCAGATATCTCTGTGTAAAACTGTTGTAGGTTTTGTTTGATTGGGTTTTTCTTGGTTGTATTTGTTTTGTGCTTTAATTTTCAGAAGACTTAACCTCATGAATTGTATGTGAAAACAAATTTCAGTGCCATTTAATTTCTGTAGCTTAATAAAAAACATGTTCTTAGAGCAGATATTGTGTTTAATTTCTTTTGAATATATAATGAGGAAAATGCAGACAGAAAAAAATGGTTGTGCTTCTGCAATTTGAAAGAAAATCAGCTAATGTCAATGTAACAGAATTTCTTGTTGTACAGACTTCATCAACATTTCTAATCTATCTGCAACTTCCTGAGCAGGTGGAATGTGTTTGGAATAAGAGCAATATTAGCTTTGAAAGCTATTTCTATAAATGTGAAATTCAGACATTTCCTCTGGTAATTTTCATGTGTCTGTGTCATCACCAGTGATTTCAGTAACATTTTGACTAAACCAATGATATATTTGTCAGTGTTGTGTTAATATTATCTTTTATTAAAATAGTATCAGCCATTCATTTTTTCAGTCATTTTGGAATTTTTTTAAATGTTCTGCTCATTTGGGTTTTTTTAAAGTGCCTATGGACATTTATACAATACATATAAAACTAAATAATAAAAAACCAGCTTGGACATTTATATAACAAATTTCTCTCCCAGGTGAGGCTGACCAATATTTCTCCCTGTCACTGCAAGTGAGAAATAGGAACTCAAATCAGGAGGGGCAAGAATTGGACTGGATGAGCTTTGTGAGTCCCTTCCAACTTAGCAAATCCTGTGATTCTGTAAATGAAAATACCTTGATTTATCAGTATTTGACTAGTAAATAAAAAGGGGCTCCAGGATTTTTTTAAAAAAATAAAATTTGGCAAAGTGGAAAAGAAAAATTCATCCTCAAGGTACTTCTGAATTTGCAAGTCTGAAAAAAGTTAGTAACCATCCCTTTTGCTGCACTTGTTGCCAGGGGTTGCTCCAGATGTTTGCCACTACGTAAAGACCCTCTTTCAATGGGTCAGTGCTCACCCACTTCCACGTGCCCTTCCAGGTCCTCTTCCTCTTTCCACACGTTCATATTTTCTTCCACTGACTTGGAAAGTGCAGCCTCATTCTACCCAGAGAGATGAAGAGAACAAAGGAGCGCTATTCACACATCACATCTCAGCAACTCCCATGGATCCTGTGGTTTGGGCTTCCATGGTGGACCCAGGAACATTGTGTGGGCAGAATTTCATTTCCTTGTTGGCATGTTGAAAAACAATTGCTCTTCTCTGTGCAGCAAAGACTGGTGTATTTTTAATGTGGACAAGCAACCCTAGGAACCTCAGACAACCTGGGAAGCCTGGTAATATCTCTGCAATTCTATGATGATAAAAACTAAATCTAGTGAAAGTACAGGGCAGAAACTAAGTAATAAAGCCCTAAACTTGTCCTCCTTTACCTTTATTATCAATGTCTTTTATGGCATTTTGTCCATCTGCTTGAAAAAAATTCTCCACTATCAGTGAATGTGTTACAGTTCAAGAACAGTTACACTTCAGCTGGTCTCATTAATGTTGTATAATTACAATGCAATCCTCTGATTTCCACTGCCCCAATAAAGGACAATAAAAAGCATGCAGCAAAGTAATGAAACAAACTTAT